>ML791912.1:153570-178200 GCA_009831015.1 Picea engelmannii
ACTGATGCTGAATATGCCATTGTTTATTCCCCTGCATTATTGTGATCATCATTTAGTGACTCGGCAAAGAGTTTAAAAGAAGCATAATTGTTTAAGCACGGTAACAACTGATTCACCCCCCCCCCTCTCAGTTGACTAACAGGTAGTTCAACCCTTGGATCAATATGTAGGCTCTAGATATACAAAACCAATGGACAACAATATGGAGGGAGAAGACTTGGATCAATTGTACATTGTAACAAAAAGAACAAGATAAGATTACATAAATCCTACTATTGATGGGTCAGTAAGTTGGAGAAGTATAGAATCAGTGGATGAAGATTCAGATTGGCATTTGACAGTTGGCAACAATTCTCATACGAAAAATTCCCAAGAAGATGTGCCACTGTCAGGGAAACTACATGGGTTGGAACCGAGGTCAGATAACACCCAATATATGATGGTACCTCATGACTTGATAGTTTTATGCTCAGCATGAAAGAAAAGGTAGTGTAGGATCAAAGGATCTCAGTACTGGATTTATCCCTCCAGGACACCCCTGCCAGATGGTGGGCCAATCTCAAAGCCTTACTAAAAAATTGGAAGGATGCAAAGCAAGCTATCAAATATAGATTTCAGTATAAAGAGCAGCTGGAATCAGAGATGCGGACGGATTTCCAAGTTGTGCAACTATTCAACGGAGAGTCTGATCCTAAAGCACATATTGAACAATGCGTGACACAGTGGCAGTTTGCGGAAATGACATCTCGCTTCTGAATTAAGGTATTTCCCCTCTCACTAGGTCCAATCCCAAAATCTTGTTTCATGCATGAAGAAACCAGAAGACAGACCAGTGACTAGAAAACGTTGGTAGATCACTTTTGCAAGGATTTCTTGTTTACAAGTAAGCACCCTGAGCTTGAAGTAGTCCTACAAAGAATTAAAGAATTCCTTTTTACAGACAATAGTAAACATAAATCAGACCTAGTGGTATGTGCAAAGCATAGCTGAGAACTTCAGACTAATCTTCACCTAACCTTAGACAAGAAGCCTATAGAATGCTATAATATTGAGAGGGATTCAGAAAGCCCAGATGATTTAGAAGAATTGAGAAACTTAGCCATTAAAGAGACAGAAGGGAACATAGAAATATAGAACATCATACCCAATGAGACTGATGGTTTTTATAATCACCCATTAAAGTTGCGCAAAGTCAATATAGGGACCACAGAGCAACCTAAGATGGCTATGGTGGGAGATTACTGGGATGATAAAACTAGTCAAGAAATACAGAGTTTGTTGCGGGAATATGAGGATTTGTTCCCAAAGACATTTTCAGAGTTAAAAGGGATCAAAGGAGTTATGGGAGAAATGAAAATTGAATTAAAACCAGGATCAAAGTCTGTGAGGCATAAACCATACCGCCTTAACCCCGAAGTGAAAGAGAAGGTTAAGAGGGAAATAAACAAGATGTTGGAAGCTGGACTTATTTTTGCAGTAGAAGAAGCAGAATGGGTCAGCCCAATAGTCATCCAAAGCAAGAAAGGTACAGAGGATATCAGGGTCTATGTAGAATATAGAAGCCTTAACTCTTCCTGTGTGCATGACCCTTTTCCAACACCTTTTACTGACGAGGTGCTAGAATAGGTTGCGTGGAAAGAGTCTTACTCATTTACAGATGGATTTTCGGGGTATCACCAAGTAAGGATTGCTAAAGAGGACAAAAATAATACCACATTCATAACAGATTGGGGGTTATTTGCCTTCAATGTGATGTCATTTGGCCTAAAGAACGCCCCCGCAGTTTTCTCCAAGATTGTAATAACAACTTTTCGAGAATTTATCCATGAGTTTATAGAAGTTTATATGGATGATTGGACGGTATACAGTTTTCTCAAGGAACATGTAGCACTAATACGTATGATGTTTGACAGATGTAGAGAATTACAGATATCGTTGAATCTCAGAAAGTGTATCTTCTGTGTGCCACATGGAAATTTGTTGGGCCACATATTATGTCGAGAGGGAGTAATGGTAGACCCAGCCAAATTTGCAGTTATTGTGAACATTCCACCACCTATGAGTTATAAGCAGTTGCACTCCATGCTGGGACACACAGGGTATTATCGCAGGTTCATCAGAAGATATGCAAACATTACTGCACTGCTGGAAAATCTACTAAAGAAGGTCGAAGTGTTCCAATGGACCCCAGAATGTGATAAAACATTTGAGACCCTAAAGGAGAAGCTCAACACAACATCTATTCTGGTATTTCCAAATTGGGAAAATGAATTTCACTTCCACATAGATGCTTCAGGTATTTCCTTGGGAGCTATATTAGTGCAACCAAGAGATGGAGCCATGGATCGTCCTATCTATTTTGCTAGCATGGAGTTGTTGCAAGTTGAGCACAACTATACAAAGATAGAAAGGGAGGGTTTAGCTATGATTTATGCTTTGTAGAAGTTTAGACATTATTTGTTAGGTTCTCATTTTAAGTTCTTTACTGATCATTATGCATTAAAATATCTAGTTAACAAACCTGTGTTGGAAGGGAGAATTTGTAGAGGGTTGCTACTATTTCAGGAATTTTCTTTTGAAGTGATCATTAAGCCTAGAATATGTAACATAGGGCATGATCACCTGTTTGGATTAGAGTCAGGGGAAAGTGGAGGAGCATTCGATGATCAACTCCCAGATGCAAATCTGTTCCAGGTTGAGGCCATACTAGAGTATCTGGAAGACATAACAATCTTCTTAAGCACATGAACCTGCCCAGAAACATACTCTGCAATCCAAAAATGCCATATGGTGGTTAGAGCAGTGGGATATCAGTGGATTTCAAGGAAATTGTATAAATTGGGACTAGATGGTATCCTCAGGATATGTGTCTTGGATCACGAAAGATAGGATACACTATGGGAGTGCCACAATGGAGTTGTGGGAGGTCATGTGGGAGGAAAGGTCACTGCATAGAAAGTCCTCCAAGATGGACTATGGTGGGCCACACTCTTCAAGGATCAAAGGAATATGCTAGATCATGTGATGTGTGTCAAAGAGTGGGTAAACCATCATAGCGAGATGAATTACCACTTCAACCAGTTCGAGCTTTACAAGCATTTGAGAAGTGGGCGATTGACTTCATAGGGCGGATCACCCCCACAAATAAGCATTCAAAGGCTAGGTACATTATTACCGTAACTGAATACCATACATGCTGGTTTGAGGCAGCAGTTGTTCAGGATTGTTTGACCGATACTGCTGCTAGGTTCATTTTGGAAAATATTATCACTCGATTTGGATGTCCTAGGAGTCTGACCAATGATCAGAGAGCTCATTTTATAATTAGTACCATAGCAAAGATTACAACATAGTTCTTGATCCAACATCATAAAAGTAGCCCCTACCACCCGCAAACCAATGGAATAGTAGATGCATTTAACAAGATTTTGGAGAGAGGGTTAATGAAGGTTTGTTGTGAAAACAAGGAAGATTGGAATGACAAAGTTCCAAAAATACTATGTGCTTACATGAAAACCATGAAGAAACTCCACAAGTACACATTATTTCATCTATTTTATGGGGAAGAGGCTGTGGTGCCTACAAAATTCATTACTCCAAGTTTGTACATTGCACAGATCACACACATGTTAGAGGAAGAATCAGTTGCGCAGAGACTCATGGAGCTACAAGAACTTGAAGAGACCAAGTTTTTAGCAGAATTCCATCAGTCAGTTGAGTAAGCAAGGCAGAAAGCTTGGCATGACAGACACATTAAGACTAAAGTATTTGTGTAGGGAGACAAGGTTGTACTCTATGAGATCCAGTACCAGAAGCATCCACGCAAGTTGTGCATGCATTGGTTGGGACCATTTATAGTTGCGGAGATCCGACCTTCTGGAGCAGTCAGACTTGCACAACTGGATGGTATGTTGCAGCCAGGATGGGTGAATGGCACTCGCCTGAAACCCTATATATCTTAGAAATGAGCTAAAGGATTGTTTCTCTAGTCCGAAGGAGCATGTATAGTAGTTATATTCGAGTTTTTATGCAATTTTTGTAAATTTAGTTAATAAAAACGATGTGTGCAGTGTTGCGCTGTGACATGTAGTTCATTTATTTTTCTATCTAAGTGTTGTTTGATGCAGAACTACTTACTCAATAGGGTAGGATCAGAAGCGACAAGAACCTATTAATGACAGTCATTAAATATGACGGGGACCCCTTTGTGGTCGAAGGAAGAGCGAATCCGAACGCAATTTGAGTCCATGTGCCACACGAACCCAGTCCAGTCACAACCTTTATTACTATTACGGTACCCCGTCTGAATTCGGTTAAGCCATAAATCCGTGATACGCGAATATGCCATCGGTATTCGTGCCGAGATTCTCATCCGTCAAATGATAAGGTCTAAAATCGACCACGTCTCACTCCAACTTGCACTGTAAATGCCAGAATCGCCCAATAGGATTTACCACGTTAACCAGTCCCGTCGGACAACTCAAATCCAAGTTGCATCTATAGGGTAATGATGAACAATAGTTATTAGTGAATTTTCCAGCTAAGCCGGAGTATAAGGCTCCGAGAACTCACTGTAGGATGTGCTGTTTCCGAGAACGCACTTAGATATTTATGAATTCTGCAGAGTGAGAAAACCTGTGTAATCCCTTGACCCGTAGTTGTGATCCCCAATCCTTGTTTTTCCTGCGGAATTTGTTGCTTGTTCAGATTCACAATGTCGAGAGCTATAGGAAGTTGAAGCGTCGTTTCCAAAGATGCAATACCAGATGAGCCCTGTGACCCCTAGGTTGAGTTCATGGGTGATCTCAAAGGGAAGGTTGAGCAGGTTAAGCTCCTTGATCTAGAATTAATAGATCAAGTCTTGTTCCCCCAGATGAACATAGACATTTTATGGAGTATCGCTCCATACGAGTTGGGAGGCATGCAGTTTGTACCAAATCCTAAATTCATTAACTTGTTTAACTCAACCATCATGAACCTTAGGGACCTACTAGTGTGGTACCATTGGCGAAGTTGCGAGGTGCACCAATTTCCTGATCAACAGGGTGCACGACAGAAGTCTGTGGTTGGATAGGAGATATCCAATCCATGCAGAAGATATCCACCATCTTACTGGATTGTCCCTCGAGGGAGAGGATGTGTCCAAAGGATTCCAGGGTGCCAACAAGCATGACAAGAAGAAAGGGGAGCCCAACCTATACGAGAGGTTCCACATGCAGAGGGGGGGGCACACAACCAATATGAACCCCATACTACCTGAGACGGTTAAGACTGCCTGCTACATCATAACTAGCAAAGTCATGAGGTCTTATTACAAGGGAGAATGCACACTGGATGCATTATCAGTGGCAGATTTTTGCAACAATGGCACTATTATCAACTGGTGTAGTTACCTGTTGGAAGAACTACTTGTGGCTTGCAAGGAAGCCCAAGAGAAAGGTGGTACCTTCACCTATGGATACTGGCTACTTGTGTTTACAATGCTCAAGTGGACGCCACCGGCTGGAAGACTGATGGCGCTAGTAGATAAGGGGCACCTAGAAAAAGTGTTTGAGCCCTCACATTCAAGGGAAGACTCATAGAACACATCCTTCAACAACACGATGTTCTCCATGTAGTACAATGGGCTCATTGACGTAATGCATAGGTTGCGCATTCCACAAGAGCTCCTCAACTACAATACGAGGAACATAGCCTTTAATATGAACCGACACCATACTTTTGTGTGGTCGAGGTATGCCAACAGGGATGAATTACATTCAAGGATGTTGTTGTTCTATTTGGATGAAGAGGCCTTCGACAAGGAGGTGATGTCATGGCCTGGAGTTAAACGCAACTCATGCAAGTCAGGGATGCACTATGTTTTTCCCACCGAGCTACTGAAGAAGAAAGGTAAAGAAGAAGTGGTAGGACCGAGCTCATGCTCAGAGGCTCAGAAGAAAGAAGCTCCGACATAGATGGAATCCAAAGAAGAGGAGGATACACAACCATTAGAGTGCAAGAAAAGGACACTGTTAGTGTTCCCGCAACTTCTAGACCAAGCTGTGTTGACAGGTAAGGATGTCAATGAAATTCTGAGTGATGCGTTCATTACAGAGCCAGTGGCTAAGAATATTAGGATTGGGGTCTCGCTGAGCAAGGTTATGAATCCCCAACCCATGCACCCGCTCATTGGTTCGAGCAACCCCCATCATAGATATTTAGGATGACCCTGAGCCTGCCACCCATCCATCCACCATCATCACTGAGCACCCTCCATCACCACCACAACCCCAATATCCACCTCCAGAAATCGACATTCCACCTCAAACCACTAATCCATAGCCCATGCAGCTCGATCCCCCAGAACTCTCAGAAACAAGCCTAGAGTTACCCGAGTAGAGACCAGAACTTCTTGGTCCAAATGAAAAAGTACCGGAGCAGAGGCTACAATTGACTGGCCCGAATCCTGAATCCCAAGACCAACAGATTGTACATTTTATGCAGCATAAGGACACTCAAACGGTAGAGAATCCACAAGTTCAAATTCCCCAACACACTGCCTCACCGACCAAGATTGAGGGTGCCATGGGAAGCACAACTTCGGAAGCGGAGGCATGTAAAGAGGCGGAGCTACTAGAGGTTCAGAAGGAACCAAAGAAAACTTCATGGAAAAGTGCAACATCAACACAGGAACAGATGGAGCTAGTCCTTCAAAACCCTCAGCAGTGCGTAGAGTTTTTGCAACTCTGTCTAGCAAGAACATACGTTCTAACACTCTTGCCATCAACGTTGAGGTTGAGGCTTGTGCCAGGACCATCTACCAGAGAGGAGAAGGTAGAGACTCTCTCAGAGCACTCAATAGCCAGTGGAATCATGATCCAGGTGGATATTGATGGCCACCCACCTTTTCCAACTGGCGCAAAACAGTTTTCTGGCAATTGGCAATTTATTATTTTTAGCAGTTTTAAACTTCTAGGGGCATTTTGAGGGCCTAAATGAAGGTTTTTCGGGATCGAGCTTCTCAATGATGGCCTATGATGTGATTGAGGCCCCAAAATGAATCTCCTCGACGATTCCTTTCCAACGGGATATCATACGACTAAAATGAATATCGTATGCAAAAGTTACGAGCTCGAGAAGTTAATGTACTAACTTACCCAAACGGGGCCCACGTGACTTTTGGCACTTCATCTCCTAGGGTTAGGTTTTTGGATGTCTAGGGTTTTTGGAATTCCTGTTCATTGTAAAAATGCCTTCAGAGCCTCATTGTAATAATCTTCTTGTGAATGAGCGCAATTGTCACATCTCTTCTCAGAGATAAGTCGCCACCATTATAGCAAGCTTGTTTCCGCTGCATTTTACAGTTTCAGCTTATTTCGTTATTGAATAGAAAACCAGTTTTATTGTATCTCTGTTATTTTGTGTTAAGTACTTGTTAATAATCTGTATTCATTTCGTTCTTCTCATAAAATCCAGATCAGTGGTATCATAGCGGTCTTCTCCTTGTTGTCTTAATGCATGTCCCCAACGAGGTCGGAGTACAAAGAGTTGGGCCTCGAGCTTGTTTCTCTTGAGGACAAAATATCTCGCACACCCAAGTGACCTCTCATGGCAGGAGAAAATAAATATGATGGGACAGGAGGTCCTTTCAAAATACTAATTGAGGAAGCCCTCACGCAACAGAGGAACGAGATGATGGATAGTTTGGCGCAAATCCTTCGACGGCTACCAACAGGCGACGCATCTTCTTCGAGCGGAGGCATCGCCCCCTTCAAGGTACAAATAAATTTTGATATTCCTATATTCGAAGCTCAGATAGACATAGATGTTGTAGACAAATGGTTGAATCTACTAGAAGGGCATTTTTCTGTCCATAACTTTTCGGATAAAGAAAAGATTACTTTTGCGCTCCTCAAAGTCGTTCCCCATGTCAAAGATTGGTGGGAAACTTTCTATGAGCAAAAGGAAACACATGAACCCTCATTATTTACAGTCACGACCACCTGGGAATCCTTCAAGGATGTTATTAAAGAACAATACTACCCTGTCGGAAGTTATGATGACCTGTATACCAAATGGACTACACTGCGGCAAGAAAGGGACCAAGCAATGTCAGATTTCACAAATATCTTCCATACCTTGTGCACCAAGATGGGTATCAAATATTCAGAGCGACATCTAGTGCTCAAGTACTACGGTGCTCTATATAGATACATCAAGATCGAAATGGAATTTCTGGACATCTCTTCCTTGGGCGCGGCCTACCGATATGCCATCAAAATCGAGCAGAAGTTCAAACAAAAGATGCAACAATTTGGGCCTGGGAACCCCTCACAAAAAAAAATAGTAAAGGGCGGCACCAACCCACATAACAAAGGACAGAGCAAAGATGGACAGTATCAGGACAACTAGTCCAAGCTGAAAGCAAAGAAGGACATCTAAAAGACAAAGAAAGATATCGAGAAATGGAGCGACTTCCATAAGATCCCTTGGCATAACACCGTTGGCTACCGCTCAAAGCAGTCGTTGGTGGCCAAAGTGAAAGCCTCTAAATCAGATGCAGATTTTGACTCTGAGCCAGAACCAGAAAGGGAAAGATGGATCATTGACGCAGAACCCAGTGCCACCATTGCTACCACCAAGCTCCAGCTTGGTGAACCAGATGAGCAATAAGAAGGAGAGCGCCTCTTCCATTCATAAATGTAGGTAAAAGGAACCCCACTGCACTTCATCGTTGATAGTGGTAGCCATAAGAACCTCATATCAGCAGAGGTTGTCAAGTGGCTGGCCTTGCCGACGACGCCGCACCCACAACCCTACACCATTGGATGGCTTCGCCAAGGAAGCGATCTTCGCGTCAACCAACAGTGTCGACTGTCATACGACATCAAACCCTTCAAAGACGAGGTATTGTGTGATGTTGATCCTCTCAAATTTTGTGATGTTATTTTGGGCCAACCTTATTTATGGAAACATCATGTTGTATATGAGTCTAGGCCTCATAGTGTTATTATTACTTTGAACAGGAAATTGTATAGGATACCTAAGGCAATCCCACCTAGTGTTATTTCCTTGATCTCTGCTAAGCAATGCAGGAAGGTCATCTCTTAGATGGGGAAGTTTGTATTCTTCGTGATTTGCTCTCAGAATAAGTGAAAGATCACGGCCACATCCATGGTCTCTATGGACGACCTCTCCACACAGCAGAAGCAAGTAGACAAGGTCGTGGAAGAATACTCAGATATCTTCTCCTCACCTACCAGGGTACCTCTGCACTGCCAGGTCAAGCACCCCATTGATATGACCCATGGCGCACCGCTGCCCAATGGGCTAGTCTATCATCGCTCTCTGTTAGATAATGAGGAGATCAAGCAACAGATCCAAGAGCTGCTCCACAAGGGGCACATCCATCCCATCTCATCACCTTGTGGGAGCCCAATCGTGCTAGTACAGAATAAAGATGGAACCTGGCGACTCTGCATTAATTACGGGGCTCTGAATAAAATCACAGTCAGAAACCGATACCCAATTCCCCGAATCAACAACCTCCTTGATCAACTCACGGGGGACAAATAATTCAGTAAGATTGATCTGAAGTCTGGCTACCACAAGGTCCCGATAGAACATACATATGTATGGAAGACCGCCTTCAAATCTAAGGAAGGCCTTTTTGAATGGTTGGTCATGCCCTTTGGTTTGACAAATGTGCCAACCACTTTCATGAGGTTGATGGATGATATCCTATGACCATTCACCAATAATTTTGTAGTGGTGTATCTTGATGACATTCTCATTTACAACAAGACTTGGGCCGAACACTTGCATCATATTTAGCAGGTTTTGCACACCTTGCGACAACACAATATATACGCCAACTTGGAAAAATGCTCCTTCGACATGGACATGGTCCATTACCCGGGCTACATCGTTGATCAACATAGCGTACATGTGGATCTAGCCAAGATCCAAGTCATCCATGACTGGCCAGCCCCAACCACACTCACCGAGCTCCAGAGCTTCTTGGGCCTTGCCAATTTCTACTGCAGGTTCGTTTTGGGATTCTCCCATATTGCATGGGCCCTTATCCAAATAACCAGGGGTGGTGGTAAGGAAAAATTTGTGTGGGGGAAGACCCAACAACAAGCGCTTGATGATTTAAAGCAACGCTTGTGCTTAGCTCCAGTATTTTCACTCCCAAACCTACAACAACCCTTTGAGATCGAGACAGATGCTTCTGACTATGCTGTGGGTGTCGTTCTCACTTAGCACGACCACCCCGTGGCCTATCATAGTGAGACACTATCAGATGTTGTTCGTAAGTACCCTACTTACGACAAAGAAATGTACTCCATTATGCAAGCCTGTCGCCAGTGGAGACACTACATTATTGGGAAGGAGACAATTATCCACACTGATCATAAGCCACTGCAGTTCACACAGACACAAGGAAAATTGCAGAATGACCGCCATCAGAAGTGGTCCACATACTTGCAACAATTCCACCTCAACATCAAGTATGAAAAAGGAAGCACCAATTGCGTTGTTGATTACCTCATAAGACCACCAGTCACGACACTCACCAAGGTGATAGACTCTTACGACCATGAGACCTCTGGATGGCCCCAACTCTATGAGACAGAATCAGACTTCGCCACCACCTACCAAATGTTGGGGGAAAACATAGTTGTCGATAATTTCCATATTCAGGATGGGTTGTTTTGTCGTCTGGGCCATATCTGTGTTCCATCAAGCAAGTGAGAGAAGTTGATCTGGGAATCCCACTATAATTGGGTGGAAGAACACTTCAGCGTTGAAAAGACAGTGGCGATGATACAGAAACATTTCTACAGGCCGAAACTTCGACATGAGGTCAGCAAGTATATCAGGTCTTGTACTGCCTGCGCGATTGCCAAACCGACCACTAAGAAACAGGGCCTGTACACCCCTCTTCCTACTCTTGACAGGCCATGGGAATCCATCTCAATGGAATACATGTCGAGCCTCCCGTCCAACAAGCAGGGAAATGACTGTGTTTTAGTGGTTGTTGATCGCTTTTCTAAGATGGCGATTTTGGTTGCCTACAAGAAGAACATCACAACAGAGGCCATTGCCAAGATCTTCTTTGAACAAGTCTGGGTACATTTTGGAATCCCACAAACCATTGTCTTATATCGGGACAGTCGATTAGCACATTCTGGTCGAGCCTTTGGTCATTGTTGTACACCAAGCTCACCAAATCCACGACCTTCCACCCTCAGATAGATGGCCAAATCGAGGTCGTAAATCGAATGATTGTGAATATCCTCCACATGTATAATTCACAGCACCCTCGCACATGGGATGAGACTCTTCCTTATGTCCAACATAGCTACAACTAAGCCCTGCATAACTCAACCAGCCACAACCCCTTTTAGGTGGGGTTGGGATTCCAACCATTGGGTCCCATAGATGTTGCACTTCCCCTTGCGGTCACCTCGACCGACTCATCTCCTACTCCAACTGAAGCTGACAAAGCCACCCGGTTAATTGAGAAGATCCAACACATCCTCCAACAGGTTCAATATATCCTACAAAATTCCAATGACAAGTACAAACAACACCATGATCAACATCGGGTGCCACATAAGTTTCAGGTGGGCGACAAAGTTTGGTTGCACTTGTAGAAAGAACGCCTTATAGGACCCCATCAGAATCTTCTCCCACTCTGTTATGGTTCGTACACCATCACCAAGGCCGTGGGGGATAATTCTTTTTATCTCAACATTCCTCCTTTCCTTGGCCTGCACCCAGTGTTCAACGTGGATCTCCTTCGCCCTTATTTCCCACCATTATTGGACACCTCAGAAGTAGCATAACAACTGACACCAACTGAGCTCAACCCAAACTGCATACAACAATCATCCAATGATTAGATTATGGACACACAGATCAAAGGCACTTGACATCAAAGGATCCAGCTTTATCGAGTCGTCAAAGCAGGGCAGCTCCTACACCAAGGCAAGTGGCTCACCTGGGGCCAAATTCAGCAGAAATTTCCTCATTTGATGGGGGACCTCAATGAAATGGAGACCATTTCTTCCTAAAGAGGGAGTATTGATCCAGGTGAATATAGGTGGCCACCCACCTTTTCCAACTGGCTCAAAACAATTTTCTGGCGATTTTGGCAATTTACTATTTTTAGCAATTTTTAACTTCTGGGGCCATTTTGAGGGCCTAAATGAAGGTTTTTTTGGATCGAGCTTCTCAAAGATATCTGATGGAATGATTGAGGCCCCAAAATGAATCTCCTTGACGATACCTTTCCAACGAGCTATCATACGCCTAAAATAGATATCGTATGCAAAAGTTACGACCCCAGGAAGTTAATGTACTAACTTACCCAAACGGGGCCCACTTGACTTTTGGCGCTTCATCTCCTAGGGTTAGGTTTTTGGATGTCTAGGGTTTTTGGCATTCTTGTTCATTGTAAAAATTCCTCCAGAGCCTCATTGTAATAATCTTCTTGCGAATGAGCGCAACCATCACATCTCTTCTCAGAGATAAGCCGCCACCATTCTAGCAAGCTTGTTTCCGTTGCATTTTACAGTTTCAACTTATTTCGTTATTGAATAGAAAACCTATTTTACTGTATCTCTGTTATTTTTTGTTAAGTACCTGTTAATAATCTGTATTCATTTCGTTCTGCTCATAAAATCCATATCAACTCCCACTATAGGTCCGAGCACCCAGGGACACCGCCCCTTCAGTCGTTGACCTTGCATAGTGGTCAGCAACGCACTTAGTCAGAATGATCAGAGCCTCAATTGATCAACTAGAGAAAAGGCTCCAGCAGGACGAAAGGTCTGCAGAGTTCGCAAGGGAGGAAGCGCTTCTTGCACAAACATGTAAAAAATAGGAAGAACATGCCAATATCCCGGTGGAGCACAGACTAGAAATAGTTTAGGAGAAACTTGTTGAAGCCTGGCCAGAAATATGGAAGGTCATACCCCAACTGCCAGAAGTCAGTGATGCAGGAAATATGGAGCATAATATTAAATTACTCCAAGGGGCATGGTCACAATTGGCCATTCACGCAGAGCATCTGGAAGTGCAGTTGTGGCAAAGTCAGCAAGAAGCAGAGCAACAACTCCGAAAGTTGCAGGAGTAGATGGAGAAAATAGTGCTAGAAGGAAACAATGCCCAAGCAGCACTAGACAAGTGCACAACTGAGTGCACAAAGATATTCATAGAAGTCAATGATTGGATGGGCATCATTGCTAGGTGCAACTAGACTTTGGAGGACGTGCACACTAGAATCCAGTTGCTTAATGATGAATTTGCGGCTACTATGGATTCCCTGGAGCAACAACAGAATTTTGATCAAATTCAAAAAGTAGACAATGAGTTGAATGCCATGTTTGAGGTGCAATCCATAGCCAAGAAGGAGTTGCGCGACTTTCGACCTGTCATTCAGATAGTATATATGAAAATTCATCAATTTGATGCAATAAGAGACTCTGAATGGAACTCTTTGGTCGCATCCAAGCCCAAGGAATGTATCATAGATGCGACCCAACAGTTTGTCACTGAGGCCTCACTCCTTGCCAAGAAATGGCAGGATAAAGTTGGGAGCTTCCAGGAAGTCAAGAAGTGGGCCTTGGAGTTGGTCCCTTCATTTGAAGAGGCAGAGAAAGAGAAAGCGCAATCATAAGAGGAAAGGAAAGAGATAAAGGAGGACAAGGGAAAGCAACAGTTGCTCCTAGAAGCTACAAAAGTGTCGATTACTTGACTCGAGGGCGAGTCAAGGCTTGTGGTCGGAGCCTATTGGGCCCTTCATTTTTGTATTAGAAGCTGCACAAGAAGGACTACAGTCCCATTTTTGGTTTAGCACGAGTTGCGTAAGCTACAAAAGAAGCTGGGCAACAGAGAAAGGAAAAGTAACATAAATCGGTTGTGGAAAAGGACAGCGCAACACCAGCAAGGAAAAAGCAGTTGCAACAACACAAGAAAGCATATGAGCCCAAAGCCAGAAGACCCTACTCATCTTATATATATGAGATGTATACAATTGTAAAGGAGTTCGGGTTCTATTAGGGTTGTTCTTCTTGTTGTTGTCTATTGTTGATAAGTTGGGTTTTTAGTTCTGTAAATGTAATCTGTATACATTTTTGGATAAATAGAGCTCTGCCACATGATTCCAGAGCCAGAGGTTTGTAACAGAGCATTAATTTGTATCTCTGAGGTTGTATCTGATAAGATCTTATGATAATATATAAAGAAGGATCCAAAATTTTGAAATATGTTGTGTCATTCTAGTATTGGAACAACTCTACATAATATTCCAGATTCCCATCCTCCTTTTGTTTCATTTTGAAGATTTGTTCCTTAAGTTCTCGAGATCTATAGTAACCCTAGTACTTCTCAAGGAATTTTTTCTTCATATCATCCTAAGAGGTTATAGTACCACCACCAAGACCCATAAACCATCTCAAGGCTACTCCCTTGAAAGTGGCAGGGAACAATTTCAACTTCTGCAAATCGGTGGTATATTCGTAACTCTGAAACAATACGTCGAATTCGAACAAGAAGGCATTTGTATCCTCAATGGTGACCCCATGGAAGTTAGGGAGAGATGATAAATAAATCGGCTTCATAGGTGCACCTCCATGTGTATCAAAAATAGGAAATTCAATTGTAGAGGTTGAATCATCCATGTTTTCCTATAGCCTCTAATAGTCCTCTAGTATTTCAAATTCAGGAGGCACTTGCCGAGGTGAAACAAGTTCCTTTGTTTCTAGTGTAGAAGGCTTAACAATGCTTCCTTGATATAGATTAGGAGTTTCAGGGGCTGCTCCATGTACTGGGCTCTGACAATCAGGTATAGGTTCCCTTGTTTCCCCTCGCCCTTCTGCTAGATTTTGAAACTCGGGTTCTTCTACTACAAAATTTTGTCATTGTAGTCATGATTCTTGTCTTATCTCAGCTTCGACTGTCTCAACATGATTAATTTTTGGATTATGCTGACGATTGATTCCTACATGAGATGCCACTTTTACAACATTACAACATTTTGATTCTGCCTTTGAAATAACCTCATGTATATATGTTTTTATGCCTTGATCCTTTTGTCCTCGACCTCCTCTACTTGCAAGATTATTAGTTTTTGAGGGTCTTCCTCTACCTCTATTCATGCAACCTATATGATTTATCACCCATGTAATCTATATGCTCTTGTGCAGGTGAGACAATATTCTACCATGATAACCCAGGGGTTGGTGATAGATGCATATGTTCTTACCTTCCATATTTACTTCTCAGGCGTTAGTATCACTAGAGATAATGCAACTAATCCAACACTAAATTTTTCTTTTGCACCCTTATAACCTCCCTGAAAACAACACCAAAATGTTGGGGATTTTAAATGTCTTTCTAGGGCAACTAAACAACACTCACATTAATCATCAAACCAGGGGACACCTTTTGTTTCAAGGCTATGTGCAAAGTCTATGCAAGTTACAATTTCCTTTGTAGTGCTAGTAATTCTAATAATTGTGCAATAAATGAATGAAAACTCAATCGATCTATTATATCTTGAAGGAAAACACACTTTTAAGACGTTCTGTTTAAAACCTTATGAAAAAGGGAAATCACATCCAATCGAAACAATTCTTGACTGAAAAGAAGATCATGCTTAATTCATGAAACATTCAATGAAAATGAAGTCACTTTCAATTCAAATAACTCTTGCTAGAAAGGAAATCATAACTGCAAATGCAAACAATTCAACATCACCTCTGATCGATCACAAACTCACGATGGTTTTAAAGAGAACGCACATGCTATAATATTAAAAAGAAAGAAACTATCTATCAAAAGAAATCCAATGATGCACATCCACAATGAAACTTCAATTGGCAAAAGTAACATCAGTAACACAGATTCTCTATTATTTCCAATAATCAACCAAACTCTATAAGTAACAACTCATGTAATTAACTAGGGTTGGGAACAAGTAACAACTCACACGAATAAAAAATGACTAAAACACTCGAAATTATGAAATAGACTATGGAAAATCTACTTAATAAAAAAAAGAAATTGCAACACCTGATTAGTGAAGGGGGGCCTTCCTTCACCAATCAGGTTGCTAAAACAACTCAAAAATTAATGCTCAGATAGAACGAACTAGTATACTCATGTATTATAAAAAAGGATGATACAATAATCTCTGTCGAGCTCTTGTTGCACACTCTATTCTCTCTTACTCTAATCCCTCAACCCAAGAGAGTTCCTACTATTTATACACTTCTAGACAACAATATTTACAAAATAGAATATCGGATTTGATCAATACATAGAATAAGATCTGTTGCACATTCATGTCGTTACAATCGATGTACAAAATAGAGCATTCTGGTACATTATCACAACCATGAAAAGTTGCAACAGTTGGTACTCCCATTTCCTCTGGTGACTCTTCATTGCCACATTGGCGCTTTTCTACTCCTATACTTGAGCATCGGTCAAATACCAAATGTTAAAGTATCAATGGGATCGTGGAAGTGGTAGCATCGTGGCTCAAAGGGTGACAACATATAGAAGTAACAACATATAAAAAAGGACACCATCTAAACTCGTGAAGGAGTAACAACATCCAATCCTTGAATAAACACAACTTGTTTCCAGCCTGCAAGTATACTCTTCCAAGACATCTCATTAGTAAACCCAAAATCATGTAGGAAACTACTTAACAACCCATATTACTACTTAAATAATGCAATTCCTAAAAAGGTTGTACCTTGGGTTAAAACATGAAGTCGTAGGTAAGATATTATCAAAAGAGGGTAAAAGACGACTTAAAGTATCTTCAAAACAGGGTAAATAGATAGAGAAAAGGGTACAAAACATGGGCCCAACAATCTTCTTGCTATTTATTCCCTGTCTTATTGTCAATTCAATTATATCAAACAATGCCCATCTACATAGAATGATTATAACTATTCAATTAATTGTTTACACTTGAGCCACATCTATCTTCTAGCATATTTATTTCAAGTTTTTACTAAGATGATGATTATGGATGTTGGATTATTTGATAGTGCATCAAGAACCGGATTTGATTAAAGTTGTAATTGAAGACATTAAAATAATTTGCATACTCTTATAATTAAGAAGTAAATGCTTAGGCTTGATTTTATATATGGCATCTACAACATAGTTTATATGAGGCATCTACGATACTAGCGTATTTCTATTTGATTTATAACTAGTGCAATTCTATTGTGACTTATAGATTGGTTATGATCCCGAAATGTGTAGTGTTGTTTTTACATTCTTTATAATTTGAATTTTGACTAATGATGGGGATGGATGATTACATTGAGAAGCACATTGTACATCTCAATATGAGACATATGTGTAATGTGGGTAATGTTGGCTACAACATAAATCAATCCCAAAATAATAATAATAATAATCACAATAACAATAATAAAAGTAATGAAAACAAAAAGAATATATATATCATAATCTGGATCAATCTCAACCCCAACTTTATGAAACACTTAGAGAGATCTAATCCCTCAAATTGAAAACATTTCATAAACTTTCACACCACCAAAAAGTTTTGCACCTTAAAGGATTTGTTCATTTTCAACAATTGATAGATCCAAGGCTAAAATAAATCTAGGTTGCTATACCTTCTCTAATGATGACTACTAAGAAGGACTACTGAATTTAGTTTATTAAAAATATATAACATCTCACTTTAATTTGTTCTATAAACAACATAATATTTAAATTATTTTTATTAACAAAATTTGAATATTTTGAAAATCTAACATCTTATTTGAATATTTTCCTTTCTCGAAATTTGAATATTTGTAAAATTTAATTTTAAATTTGTTTGGTTTAATTAAAAAAAATTAAAATATGCTCGAGTTATTCCAAGTGTGGCCAAATTATGAAGAATGTGCAAAGTAAAATGAAAGCTTATGGTATTTGCAAAATTTAATTTTAATTTTTTTTATTCAATTAAAAAAATCAAAATATGTTCAAGTTATTCCAAGTGAGGCCAAATTATGAAGAATGTGCATAGTAAAACAAGTGTTGCAGGGCAGTTTAGTTCCTGCTAAACAGATTTGAAAGCGAAGAATAATAATGACTCAAAATTATAGTAAAGCAACGTTATATAATCTTAGTAGAAAGATTAAAAAATACTAAGCTACATAAGTTTAAGAGTATCATCACATCATTCTTAACTTTAATATTCAAATCTTTATCCATTTTTTATTCAACCATGTGGTCGATTTATTAAATAATATTGTTTAGAACTTTGGAGCATGTAGTTGGTTTATTACATAATATTGTTTAGAACTTTGGAGCGCAATTTTGTTTGTTTGAAATAAGATAGTGGTGAAATGTAACTAAAAGCATTATGAATTTCTTAGTAAATTTATTAGCATAAATATTGAAGTGACAGTTTTTTTTCCCTAACATTTTTGGATTTTTGCAAAATGAATATAAAGTTGTAGACAAATGGCTCTTTTTTAAAGTTTACTATTGTTGGGAAGTTAGATAAATTCCAAGGACAAGCCCTTCCAATGCATTTAAGCTATGTAAACCCTTCATTTCTAACTTAATTACATCATCTTATTGCAAAAACACTATTGCCATAAATCTCTATATTATGTTTTGGTTGTTATTTTGTAGAACGAGGCATTCCTTTAAAAAGAAATGAATAAGTAATATTTTTCAAGCTAAGAGAATATGTTAGAAAGTTAAATGGGCTTCATTATTGATCGAACGAGGGAATGAGAAATCGATTTGATCGGAATTGCGTTAAGTAAATAATCCAAAGATAGGTATTATATTTAAACATCGATACTCTACACACACAATCAAACCGGAGGCGTGATATGATCCGTAGTCTAAATGTTCTATGAAATGACTTTTTTCTGGCGATATTTTATGGGGACATTTACCCAAAATCCGACGAGAAATTGTTAGATCTACAAATTTGAGTGATTATTTATGTATAATCCAAGTGCCCCCGGGTTTTTTCAATATGTTGAATCCATTTCTGAATTCATAAATGGATTTTAAACAACAAAAATAGTGATTTCGTGCAAATGTATATCCGCGAATTTCAACGAAAAAAAAAACATTTCGTAGAACAGTTAGACAACATCATTATATTATCTAATCCCATTGAAAGTGGCTTGGATAACATTAAATAATTTATATAAGATAAAAGTGCCCCAAATAAAAATAAGCAAGCTTTTCACATCATTGTATCTTTATACACAAACCATGTATCTTTCCATGAATGGTTACGACCCTCGAATGAAGTATTGTGAGCCGTGCGAAGACCAGAATTTGATGACATAACTAATGAATATGTCTTCACATTCACTCAAATCAGATCAAAACAAATGCAAGAATGTCTTTAATTCACTCACAAATGAAGGCTATATTACTAATAATATCGCTGCCCCCTCCGCAATAAGAGGGGAAAGTTTGCAAGTTTGCGTCCAATAAGAATCCAAAAAAAAACAATTTTATTGATTTATATTAAATAATATAATATATATTATCGATGGTTACCTATGTTAAACTTTAAAACTCAATAAAAAAGTTAAAAGTCAAAGTCCAAGTAATAGTAAGTCAAGGACCAATCGAATGCTATAGTACATGTTGAAGGCATGGACTAATAAAAGGGTTTCAGCAGGTACTAATAAAAGGGTGATATACTAAGAGGGAATATCGTAATCTAGATATTTAAGGACCCCCCTCTGCCAAGTGAGCCAAAGTTATACAGATCCATTTTATCTCAATTTATTGGGATTATACAATTCAAGCGAGCCAAAGTTTTGAAGAGTCATTCAACCTCAATTTATTGTGATTGTACAATTCAAATAACAAATCGATATTTGAGAGTGACAAAAAGTTGACAATTTTCTATGTAATATTTCTTTCTTTATCTTCACCAGACTCCACTATATTGAAACTATCATAGACAGACTAATATATGTTAGAGATCTCATCAATTGTCATATATTGCCTTTTTGTCATCATCATTGGATATATAGATATTTTTTTTTGTCAACATCATTGGCTATATAGATATTTATTTTGACAACATCATTGAATATATAGATATTTCTTTTTATCAACATCATTGGCTATATAGATATTTATTTTTGTCAACATCATTGGCTATATAGATATCTTCAAGGTTGAAAATGTTATCAACAACATGAAGTGAAATCTATATCAAATGTGATCATCACATTCCACATTGAAATTTATTTATTGGGTTGTGGTTAAGTGGTGGAAACTGGGTGTTGATATGTAAATGATCTAGGTTCAAATTAGGGTAAGTGTAAATCATTTGTATATGTGTGAGGGAAGGTGTTTGACCTCTTAGATTTAATTTCACTTCGTCAACAAAGAGACTTAACACATGTTCCACATGTTCTAGAAGCCAAATTAATTTAACTTGACCTTACTAAGATACTTATCATTTTGCTTTTAATTAATTGCACATATACTAGAGTTACATCACAACTTTACCTATGCAAATACTAGAGTGACACCATGTCCTTACCTTCCAAGAGAAACAAGAACACATTTGGCTAGGAAAAATTCAAAGAATTCTCACATAAAAAACTAGATTTTAGCCTCCCATATAGATATTTCTTTTTGTCAACATCATTGGCTATATAGATATTTCTTTTGACAACATCATTGGATATATAGATATTTCTTTTTATCAACATCATTGGCTATATAGATATTTCTTTTTATCAACATCATTCGCTATATAGATATTTATTTTTGTCAACATCATTGGCTATATAGATATCTTCAAGGTTGAAAATGTTACCAACAACATGAAGTGAAATCTATATCAAATGTGATGAAAGGTTACATTCCACATTGAAATTTATTGGGTTGTGGTCGAGTGGTGGACACTGGGTGTTGATATGTAAATGATCTAGGTTCAAATTATGGTAACTGTAAATCATTTGTATATGTGTGAGGGAAGGTGTTTGACCTCTTAGATTTAATTTCACTTCGTCAACAAAGAGACTTAACACATGTTCCACATGTTCCAGAAGCCAAATTAATTTAACTTGACCCTAATAAGATACTTATCATTTTTCTTTTAATTAATTGCACATATACTAGAGTTATATCACAACTTTACCTATGCAATGTAACACCCTGTTTCCCCCAGTTTATAAAAAATAACTGGACTGGCCAAGAACTGTGGCAAACTCATAAATGTGAATATGTGATGTAAATGGACCTTGTGGAAAAGGTCAATAAATGTGAATAACATTATGAATTTATATTGCAGGACTGTTGAGAGGGGATGTGCAGAAAAAGAGACCACGATGGCGGTAGAAGGCACCTGGAAAGGTGGCGTTAACTTCCACCGAGAATTAATACCGTATTTGGACTCCACTGGCCTGGAGAACCAAAAGCGGCTCGCTGGCCTCGAATTAAATGTCTCGCAGGCTGGTAGGTGGATGGTTTAATGAGGGATGGGAGGTGAACCTCCCATCCGTAGAGCCGTCAGACCTGATCAGCGCGAGGATAATCGTGCCACACACAACCTCGCAAGAGGATAAGGCGTGGGGTAGAAGCGATTGGGGGCAGACACGAGGGGAGAAATCTAGCAATATGCAGAGTGAGTGATAGCAGAGAGGAAGGATTGCAACCTTCGCTCCTGGTCACTGGAAAACAAAGACGTGAGGGGAGAACTCTGGCAATATGCAGAGTGAGTGATAGAAGAGAGGAAGGATTACAACCTTCGCTCTTGGTCACTGGCAAACAGAGACACAGTCTCACAACATCGTGGTCTCAGCTCGGGGGTGGCTAGTGGTAAATCTGCTGGGAGTCGCTAAGCCTACTATTGGGTGGAAACAAGCACCCCTCTCAGTAGTTGCTTGACCCCTGGTGTTATCTCTGATAAGTGTTTTGCCTCTGGCATCTTGATATATATATATATATATATATATATGTGTGTGTGTGCTTATTCTGATAATTATGCTCATAAGATGTGAAACTGTGAATGATTTCATTATAAGAATGAATGTACGGTGTTTTGATCAGAACTAGTAGTTGTATATCTATATGGAAAGATTTTGTATGGTGTATGTCCTCATGAATTCGTTATTTGTGTGTGTCCTGATCTAATTCAGACTTCACGTCTGGTTCTCGGGGGGGGACGACCTCCTTATATACCTCAGGTAGTACCCCGAGTAAATCTCCCCATAGAAATACCTTCCTTGAAAAGCCCATCAAGAACCGGGAAGGCAGTTGTGAAGGCGTAAGGCCTTAGTAACCCTGCATAAGGAGGAATGATTCTCTTGAAAACCGAGAAGACAACGTAAGGATGAAGTAACGAATCGACGGATGAAATTCCGTCGGGAGATCTGTGGTCACTCACGATCGTCAGATCGGAGGAAGAAGCTGGAAAGTTGAGTACTTTAACCCTGATAGATATTAATCAACGGACGAGATTTTGTCGGGGAATCTACGGTCACCCATGACCGTTAGATTAGTAGGAGAAGGTAGGGCGTTAAATGCCTTACCACTTTGTTTTCCTGTATCTTCATGAGTAGCGAAGAGTTTAGGACTGTGGATCCCCAAAGTCCATGAGAGTATCTGGGCCGTGGATCTTTCCACGTTTAGGAAGTCGTAGGAGAGCCCACAAGTTAGGAATCTGTCTGAGCCGTCAGATTTCGGCTGAAAAACCCGACAGCCATTGGATCTGTCAGAAGATACCCGAGGGTTAACACCCCAGTGGATCGGGATTTTCCAATGTGGAAACCCCGAGATAGACTTGAGCCATCCGATTGACGGAGGCCACGTGTCGTGAGATCTCCCATTTCGGGAAATCGGGAATCACGGAATCGGGATTCCTGTTGACAAGAGTTCAGGATTTTCCAATATGGAAACCTCGGGATATATTTGAGCCGTCCGATTAACGGAGGCCATGTGTCGCGAGATCTCCCATTTCGGGAAATCGGGAATCACGAGATCGGGAGTCTTGGCGACAAGGGATCGGGACTTTCTTGGGTGGAAATCCCGGAGCAGTTGTGGATCGTCTGATTTAAGGAGGTGACGTGTCGAGAGATTACCTATTTCGGGAATTCGGGGATCGGGGATTCAGGAATTCCGTTGACAAAAACCCAAGCTCTTGCCTTGACAAATCCCAATCCATAATGTCGATACCATAGCCTGTGGCTAAGTCTCGATGGACGGACAAGATTCCTTCGGGAAATCTCAGGGTCCGTAATGACCGTCCGATGTGAGGAAGAGATGTCAGTTTTACGCTGGGGTGCGAACGCGCATTAGGGTAAGTAGCGAGAATATCTAGATGGCCAGCGTCCGCCCGCCCAGATCTACGGCTGAGGATGCATTCCGGAGCCCCCTCGCCATTCTACCTTTAATGGGGGGGGTCCGGAATTGGACGCGCAACTCTCGAATGGTCAAGATTAATTCATCGTGATCAACGACGCTCAGGAAGATTCCAAACCCCCCTTGCCATTCTGCCTTTAATGGGGGGGTGTGGTATACCTAGGGAGGTACCCAATGGGAATGTAGTTATGTGTTAGTCATTAAATATACGGGAATGTGGTCATTCAATGTAAGGTGGACTAGGTCCACTATATTAATAAACGCCCACTATGGTAGTTGGATGTAATAAATGTGAGAAGGTTCCTAGGAGATAGGGAGAGCTATATAAAGAAGTCTAGGCAATGTAATGAAACATAGTGAAGAATATTGTGATTGTACAAGCAAGGATTGCTTGAGGAGTTTTATCCTTCCATAAGGATTAATATATGGTGTTACCCTACCTCAAGGGTTTTCTCTATTTCTTGTGTTCATGTTATGGTGAATGGTTTGTGGTTTATTCTTGGTATTATTGAAGTATATTTGCAGATCTGGTATAGGTGCTTAACAATTGGTATCAGAGCACTTTCCTTGGACAAAGAAGGGAATATTTGTTTCCTCTTTTTGCAGAATTTTTTTTTAGGGAAGAGAAAGAGGGTGGCGCACTTCAGGTTCAAATCTAAAGTTTTACGAGATGAATTTGGAAAAACAAATTGGGTATTTGAATTCCTCTCGGAAAAATACCCAATTTCAAAAAAAAAAATCAGCCGAAATGAAGTTCGGGAAGTAAAGTTATGAGCATTTTAAATTCAACAATTTTTCAGGGTTTTTTCTGGAAATAAGCCGCGATTTTTTGCCGTAACTTATTGATCTATTTTTTTGGGTTTTTTCCATAGCAAGATGCATTTTACAGGGAAATGTGATGGCCCTAGTATTGAATCATTCATTAAAGAAAGAAAATCAGTGTGGGGAGATACTTGGCACCATTGGGTAGCTCTCAAATTGCAATGTGATGCTGCCATTTGGTGGAAATCACTTGATTATGAGGAGATGATGAGACTTTCCAATGTAGAATTTGAAAAAATATTGTTAGAAAAGTGGTCTCATGGAGAAAATGAGGATAAAGAGAGAACCAAGAGTTTATTTTCATGTGAAAAATCTATATTACAGGTTCATGGTTGTATTCATAAAGAAAATATCGTTGTTTCTATTAACCATAGTTGCATGCATAATTTTATCAATGTTCAGTTGGTTAATAGA
>ML791912.1:186510-196917 GCA_009831015.1 Picea engelmannii
AGTAAATCTCCCCATAGAAATACCTTCCTTGAAAATCCCATCAAGAACCGGGAAGGCGGTTGTGAAGGCGTAAGGCCTTTGTAACCCTGCATAAGGAGGAACGATTCTCTTGAAAACCGAGAAGACAGCGTAAGGATGAAGTAACGGATCGACGGATGAAATTCCATCGGGAGATCTGTGGTCACTCACGACCGTCAGATCGAAGGAAGAAGTTGGAAAGTTGAGTACTTTAACCCTGATAGGTATTAATCAACGGACGAGATTTCGTCAGGGAATCTACGGTCACCCACGACCGTTAGATTAGTAGGAGAAGGTAGGGCGTTAAATGCCTTACCACTTTGTTTTCCTGTATCTTCATGAGTAGCGAAGAGTTTAGGATCGTGGATCCCCAAATTCCATGAGAGTATCTGGGCCGTGGATCTTTCCATGTTTAGGAAGTCGTGGGAGAGCCCACAAGTTAGGAATCTGTCTGAGCCATCAGATTTCGGCTGAAAAACCCGACAGTCGTTGGATCTGTCAGAAGATACCCAAGGGTTAACACCCCAGTGGATCAGGATTTTCCAATGTGGAAACCCCGTGATAGACTTGAGCCGTCCGATTGATGGAGGCCATGTGTCGTGAGATCTCCCATTTCGGGAAATCGGGAATCACGGAATCGAGATTCCTGTTAACAAGAGTTTAGGATTTTCCAATATCGAAACCCCAGGATAGATTTGAGCCGTCCGATTGACGGAGGCCACGTGTCGCGAGATCTCCCATTTTAGGAAATCAGGAATCGCGAGATCGGGAGTCCTGGCGACAAGGGATCGAGACTTTCCTGGGTGGAAATCTCGGAGCAGTTGTGGACCGTCCGATTTAAGGAGGTGACGTGTCGAGAGATTACCCGTTTCGGGAAATTGGGGATCGGGGATTCGGGAATTCCGTTGACAAAAACCCAGGCTCTTTCCTTGAAAAATCCCGATCCATATTGTCGAGACCATAGCCTGTGGCTAAGTCCCGATGGACAGACAAGATTCCTTCGGGAACTCTCAGGGTCCGTAACGACTGTCCGATGTGAGGAAGAGATGCCAACTTTACATTGGGGTGCGAACGCGCATTAGGGTAAGTAGCAAGCAGATTTGGATGGCCAACGTCCACCCGCCCAGATCTACGGTTGAGGATGCATTCCAGAGCCCCCTCGCCATTTTTCCTTTAATGGGGGGGGGGTCCGGAATTGGACGCGCAACTCTCGAACGGTCGAGATTAATTCATCATGATCAACGATGCTCAGGCGGATTCCGACCCCCCCTTGCCATTTTGCCTTTAATGGGGGGGGGGTCCGGAATAGTGTGGCGTGTGAAGTGAGGCCCCTCCCATCATGTCGACCATTGTGTCGCGTTTTCCCTCTCTGCCACCTGTATTCCACTTAACCGCACGACGTGGCCTGTTCTCAACCCCTGTTGGGAATTGTTCCTATTGGCCATTTGCTGACCCTGTAGAGATTCATCTCCATTGGCCGGTCGCTAGCCCTGACAGGGTTCGACGGTTGCAGATTCGAACGATTAGACATTACTATAGCGCCGAGGCGCAAAATACAAATAGGCACTGCGTTCAAATTGTACCGTGATCATGACCCGCGATCACATGGGAATGGAAAAGGAGAGAGAAAGAGCCAACTTACGCTGGGCCTCCATGGATAATTAGGGGTTCGGGTCCGGCAGAAGACCGGAAAAATACGATTTAGGTAGTGGGTATGTGACATGCAAATACTAGAGTGACACCATGTCCTTACCTTCCAAGAGAAACAAGAACACATTTAGCTAGGAAAAATTCAAAGAATTCTCACATAAAAAACTAGATTTTAGCCTCCCATGTTGACAACACAATTTCCACATATTGAAACAAATTCGTATTTTTCTCACTATTATTTTTTGGCACGAGTCGAAGAGCCCCTTAACATTATATGTTGCTACATTTATTGAGATTGGGCAGGGATGGACTCAACATTGCAATCGACCAAGCACCACAAATGAGTTTGATAATGGAGGAGTCATTAAGAAACATGCAAAGTGGGCATGCATTTTGTGAACCTTCAGTTTTTCTAAGGACCCTTGAGATATAAAGAATCCTCATATTTTTTAAGAGGTTTTGGAGTGTGAGCTCACCTATATGAATGATAAGAGGAAACTTCTTGTCTTGTAATTGCTACATTTTAACCTTGTTATTGGTAGGCATAGTCAGAATTGGATTTTGAGGAGCTTGCAACTCATTAACAACTATTGACCTTAACCTTTTTATCTTATTGTTCCTTTCATGTGACTTAAACTCAATCTTCTTTGACATTGACATTGACTTAAGAAACAAGAACAAACTATGGAGCTTAAGGATTTTGGTATTTTTTCTACACTTTTTTGGGTCCTAAACTCCCAGGGCCATTTTGAGGCCCTAAACAATGTTTTGTGGGAAGTTGGCATACCAACTAAGCCCATCGGGGCCCACAAGCCTTTTGGAGTTTCATCTCCTAGGGTTAGGTTTTTGGATGTTTAGGGTTTCCCTCATTGCTTCTTTATGATAAAAAATCCTTTCAGCCTCATTTGATCTGGATTTATGAGAGGAACGAAATGAAACCACAGATTTATAATATTAACATAGAGACATAGTGAACAATAACAGAGATACAATAAAACTTGGTTTTTATTAAATAAGAAATATGCTAAAAACTGTAAAATGCAGACTAAAAACAAGCTTGCTAGAATGGTGGCAGCTTATCTCTGAGAAGAGATGTGATGGCTACAATCATTCGCAAGAAGATGAGTACAATGAGGCTCTAAAGGAATTTTTAAAATAAACATGAATGCCAAAACCCTAGACATGAAAAAACCTAACCCTAGGAGAAGAAGCACCAAAATTCATGTGGGCCATGTTGGGGTAAGTTAGTACATCAACTTTTGGGGTCGTAACTTTTTCATACAATTGATCCAGGTGGATATTAGTGGCCACCCACCTATTCCAACTGGCTCCTCTTGACAGTTTTTAGTTCAACACATTCTTCTGTAATTCTTTGTAGTTGTGGGTTCTACACTTATGGGGCTGTCTAAATCCCTACACAGCTTCTAGGTGGATATTGGTGGCCGCCCACCTAATCCAACTAGCTTATTTTGGAATTTTTCATGTCAGCACATCTTTCTGTAATTCTAGGGTCATTTTGGGGCCCTAAACAATGTTTTTTTGGATTTCCACAGTCAAATTGTAGACAGAGTCAGATTTTTATGACATAATGTGTATTTCTTGAAAAGACCTTTCCAATGAGCTATCACGCGCCTAAAACGGATGTCATATGCAAAATTTATGACCCCGGGAAGTTGAGGTACCAACTTACCCATCAGGGCCCACATAACTTTTGGCATTTCATCTCCTAGGGTTAGGTTTTTGGATGTATAGGGTTTTGGCATTCATGAGTAATGTTAAAAGGGCCTTTGGAGACTCATTGTAATCAATCTGGTCAGACATATGTGCACAACAACCACATCTCTTCTTAGAGATAACTACCACCATTAGATCAAGTTGTTTTCAGTTATGTAGTTTTACAGTTTCAACCTATTTTATTTATTCAATAGAGGTTATTGTTCAATGGATATCTGTTGTTGTTCTCTGTATCTATGTGTTATTGTATTCAATCTGTTATTCATTTCATTCCGCTCATAAATTTGGATCAACGATCTCCATTTAGGGTGCACAATAGCTCGTTGGAAAGGTATTGATGAGGAGCTTCATTTAGGAGGCTCAATTTGAGCCCTCGACTATCATCGAGGTGTCTAATCATGAAAAAACGTCGTTTAGGCCTTGGAAGTCCATGAACCGAAAAACTGCTAAAAATAGTAAGTTGCCAAAAAAATGCTTTGAGCTAGTTGGACAAGGTGGGTGGCCACCGAGATCCTCCTAGATCAATCCTCCCCCATTAAGAAGAAATGGTCTCCATTGCATTGAGTTCCCCCTTCAGATGAGGAAATTTCTACTGAATTTGGCCCCTGGTGAGCCACTTTCCTTGGTGTAGGAGATGCCCTGCTTTGACAACCCAGTAAAGTTGGATCCTTTGCTGGCGAGTGCCCTTAACCTATGTGTCCACAATCTGATCAATGGATGCTTGTTCCATGTAGTAAGGGTTGAGCTATGCTGGTGTCAACTCTTCTACTATCTCCGAGGTGTCCAATAATGGTGGAAAATAAGGTCGAAGGAGGTCCACATTGAATATTGGGTGTAAGCCAAGGATTGGGGGAAGGTTGAGCTCAAAAGCATTGTCACCCACTACCTTAGTGATGGTGTAGGGTCAATAATGGAGTGGAAGAAGTTTCTGATGAGGCCCTGTAAGGCGTTCTTTCTGCAAGTGAAACCAAACTTTGTCTCCCACCTGAAACTAGTGTGGAACTCGGTGTTGGTCATGGCGCTACTTGTACTTGGCATTGGAATTATGTAAAATATCATGAACTTGTTGGTGAATGTGCTGGATCTGCTCAATGAATCGGGTGGCCTTGTTATCTCCATTTGGAGCATGCGACGAGTCTTCCTAGGTGGCCGCAAGGGGTAGTGCAACATCCATGGGACCCAATGGTTGAAATCCCAACCCCACTTGAAAGGGGTTGTGGCTAGTTGAGATATGCATGGCTCTATTGTAGTTGTGTTGAACATAGGAAAGACTCTCATCCCAGGTGTGGGGATGATTGGAATTGTACATGCATATTATGTGCATGATCATCTGGTTGACGATCTCGGTTTGGCCATCCGTCCAGGGGTGGAAGGTAGTGGACTTGGTGAGCTTGGTTTCTAGTAGTGATCGGAGGCTATGCGCTCTGGAAAATGTGCATAGCCATCACATCTCTTCTCAAATATCAACTACCACCATTCGACCAATTTTGTTTCATTCTACATTTTTTTTACAGTTTAACAAATTTCATTTATTAGTGGAAGTCAAGTTTCGTTGTATCTCTATGCTTTTGTTATAACTATGTATTTCATTTCATTCCATTTATAAATATGGATCAATGGTATCAAAGTGGTCTTCTCTTTATCTAATTCTTTGTGTATCTCCCTCATGAGGTTGGGGTATAAGGAGTTGGGACTCAAACTATTTGAGCCTTTGGAGGACCTTCCTCATTGACCCCGATGACCTCCCATGGCAGAAGAAAATAGAGATGATTGAGTAGGATATCCTATTAAACTATTGCTCGAGGAATCCCTCGCATGACAAAGGAATGAGATGATGGATAATTTTTCCCTCATCCTTCAACGACTACCAACAACCGAAACATCTTCATCAAGCAGCCACTTTGGGGGTGCTTCCCCTTCTAGGTACAAGTCAATTTTGATATTCCTGTATTTGAAGGTCAGATAGATGCAAATGATATATATAAATGGTTGAATCTCCTTGAAGGGTATTTTTCTGTCCATAATTTTTTCGATAGAGAAAATATCACCTTTGCACTCCTTAATTTTGTCCCCCATATCAAGGATTGGTGGGAGACTTACTGTGAGCAAAAGGCCATGGAGGAATCCATAATGTTTGCAGTCATACCCACTTGGGGTTCTTTCACAGATGTTATTAAGGAACAATATTACCTTGTTGGAAGCTACGATGACCAATATACAAAATGGACCACACTGCGACAGAAAAGGGACCAAACAATTCCAGTGTTCACAAATGTCTTCCATACCTTGTGCACCAATATGGGTATCAAAGACTCTGAATAAAACCTAGTGCTCAAGTACTGCAACAATATTCATTGATACATCCATATATAAATGGAGTTTTTGGACATCTCATCACTGGGTGCGACTTATCGATATGTCATCAAAATCAAGCAAAAATTTAAACAAAAGAAGTGAGAGTTTGTATTTGTGAATTCGTCATAGCATAAGCAGAGCAAAGGCAACCCCAACCCATAGAAAAAAGGACAGATCAAGGATGGACCAACGTTGGACAACCATTCTAAGCCACAAACAAATAAGGGTAATGGGAAGATGAATAAAGTCACTGGAAAGTGGTGCGAATTACGTAAACCCCCCTGGAATAACACCGATGAATCTCGCTCAAAGTAGTCATTGGTGGACGAGTTGAAAGCCTCAGATTCATATGAGGGTTCTGAATTAGAATCAAAACCATACAAGGGGAAGAATATCATTGATGCAGAACCCAACGCCACCATCGCTACCACCAAGGTCCAACCAAGTGAACCCAAATAACTATAGGAAGGTGAGAGCATTTTCCACTTGCAGATGTAGGTGAAGGGTGCTTTGCACTTCATTATTGATAGTGGAAGTCAAAATAACCTCATCTTAGTAGAGGTCGCCAAGTGGTTGGACCTATTGACAACGCCACATCCACAACCTTACACCATCAGGGGGCTCCACCAAGGGAGAGATCTATGTGTCAACCAACAATGTCGCCTTCCCTATAGAATCAAGCCCTTCAAGGATGATGTATTGTGTGATATTCCCCCCCTTGAAGTTTGTGATGTTATTTTAGGCCAACCTTACTTGTAGAAACATCATGTTGTATATGAATTTATACCTCGCAATGTTATTATTACTTTGGGCAGAAAATTGTACATGATACCAGAGGTAGCTTCGCCTACTTCCATTTCTTTGATCTTCGCTAAGCAATGCAGGAAGGTCATCTCACAGGCTAGGAAATTTGTCTTCTTTATGATTTGCTCTCAAAGTGAACATAAGGTAGTGGCCATGTTCATGGCCTCTGCACAGGGCCTCTCAACGCAGCATAAGCAGGTGGACAAGGTCGTGGAGGAATACAAAGACATATTCTCCTCACCCATTGGGGTACCTCTGCACTATTAGGTTAAACATTCAATCAATTTGACCCCTGGTGAACCTCTATCCAATGGGATAGTCTTTCGTTGCTCTCTTATGGAAAATGAGGAAATCAAGCGCTAGATCCAAGAGCTTCTCTAAAAGGGGCACATTTGACCAAGCTCCTCACCCTATGGAAGCCCAATTGTACTCGTGCAGAAGAATTATGGGACCTAGAAAATCTGCATTGATTACTAGGCTCTAAACAAAATCATAGTCAGGAACCGGTACCCAATTCCATGAATTGGCGACCTTCTTGACTAGCTCAAGGGAACTAATTACTTTAGTAAGATTGACCTAAAGTCCGGCTACCACCAGGTCCTAATAGAACAGACTGAGCAATCCAAAGAAGGTCTTTTTGAATGGTTGGTCATTCCCTTTGGTTTGACGAATGACCCAACCACTTTCATGAGGTTGATGGATGATATCATGCAACCTTTCACCAATTCTTTTGTGGTGGTATATCTGGATTATATCCTCATCTTAAACAAGAGTTGGGCAGAACAATTGCAACATATTCAGTAGGTCCTTCACACTCTCCGAAAACACAAGCTATATGCTAACTTGGAAAAATGATCATTCGACATGAACATGGTCCAATATCTAGGCTACATTGTTGATGAGCAAGGTGTGCACATGGATCTAGCCAAGATCCAGGTCATTCGTGACTGGATAGCCCCAACCACACTAACTGAGCTTCAAAGTTTCTCGGGACTTGCCAATTTCTATCGTAGGTTCATGTTGGGATTCTCCCATATTGCATGGACCCTCAACCAAGTGACCAAGGGTAGTAGCAAAGAAAATTTCATGTGGGGATAGTCGCAATCGACAGTGTTTGATGATCTGAAACATCGCTTGTGCTTAGCCCCGATTCTCTCATTACTTGATCTTCAACAACCTTTTGAGATTAAGACAGATGCCTCATATTATGCTATGGGATCAGTTCTCACTCAACATGGTCATCTAGTGGCCTATCATACCGAGACATTATCAAATGTTGTCCATAAGTACCCCACTTATGACAAAGAAATGTATTCCATTGTACAAGCCTACCGCCAATGGAAGCATTTCATTCTTGGGAAGAAGACAATCATCCACACTGATCACAAGCCTCTGTGGTTCATGCAAAGACAAGCCAAATTGTAGAACAAACATCGTCAAAAGTGGTCCACATACTTGGAGCAATTTCATATCAACATCAAATATAAGATAGGGAACACCAATTGTGTCGTTGGCTGCCTCAATCGACCTCCAGTTGTAACATTAACCACAGTGCTCCACTCCTGCGGACATGAGGCCTCTGGGTGGCCCCAACTCTATGAGAGTGATCTTGACTTCGCTACCACTTACCAGGTGTTGGGCACATGCATGCCCGTCATTGACTTTCATCTTCAGGACAAACTGTTATGCCATTTGGGCCATCTTTGTGTCCCTTCAATTGAGTGGGTGATGTTGATTTGGGAAGTTCACTACAATCGGATGGTAGGACACTTTGGTGTGGAAAAGACAATGGGAGTGTTGCATAAGTATTTCTATTGGATGAAAATTTGATAGGAAGTTGACAAGTACATCTGGTTTGCACTACCTGTGTTATTTCCAAACCAACCATTAAGAAGGAAGGCATGCACACCCTTATGCCTACTCCTGATAGGACCTAGGAATCCATCTCGATGAATTACATGTCTGGCCTTCCTTCAGCTAAGCAGGGAAATGACTGTGTTTTTGTGGTGGTTGACAACTTGTAAGAAGAGTATCACAACAGAGGCCATTTTGACAGCTTGTAAGAAGAGTATCACAAAATAGGCCACTGCCAAGCTCTTCTTTGAACGAGTGTGGGTACATTTTGGGATACCACAGAACATCATCTTAGATTGAGACAACATGTTTCTAAGCACATTTTAGTTGATCCTTTGGTCACTGGTGGACACCAAGCTCACCAAATCCACTACCTTCCATCCCCAAATTGATCGCTAGATAGAGGTCGTCAATCAGATGATCATGCATATCTTGTGCATGTACAACTCCAAGCATCCACACACATGGGATGAGAGTCTCTCCTATGTTCAACACAACTACAACATATCTCTCTATGTCTCGATCGACCAAAACCCCTTTTAGGTGGGGATGATATTTCAATCATTAGGTCCCATTGATGTCACACTGCCCCTTGTGACCACACAGGGAGAATCTTCCCATGTCAAGTTTGAGGCTGACAAAGCCACCAAGTTTATTGAATGGATTAAACACATCCGCCAATAGATCCATGATATTTTGCAGAAAGCCAATTCTAAGTACAAGCAATTCCATGATCAACACCGGGTGCCACACAAGTTTCACGAGGGAGACAAGGTTTGGTTGCATTTGCAGGAGGAGCACCTTATAGGACCCCATCGAAAGCTTCATCCACTTTGCTATGGTCCTTACACCATCATCAAGGCTATGGGTGACAATACTTTTGAGCCAAGTATTCCCCCCTTCTTTGGCTTGCACCCAGTGTTCAATGTGGACCTCCTTCGACCATACTTTCCACCATTATTGGACACATCAAAGATAACCAGTTGACACCGACAAAGATCAACCCTGATTGTATGGAACATGAAACCATTGATATGATCGTGTACACACAGTTTAAGGGCGCTCGCCAACAGAGGATCCAACTTTATCGAGTTGTCAAAGTAGGGCAACTCCTACACCAAGGAAAGTGGCTCACCCGGGGCCAAGTTCAACAAAAGTTTCCCCATCTGATGGGGAAACTCAACGCAATGAATAGTACTTCTTACTAAGGGGGAGGATTGATACAAGTGGATATTGGTGGCCACCCACCTATTCCACTGGCTCAAATTACTATTTTCCATTTTGGTTGTTTTTCTACACTTTTTCAGGTCCTGAACTTCCAGGGTCGTTTTGAGGCCCTAAACAACATTTTTTGGGCACGACAATGCCCGTATACTACTCAAAGGAATTTTTGAGCCAACCAAAATGTTTACTTCTCGGCTAGACCTTTCCAATGGGATATTGAGTGCACTAAATAAAGATCATATGCAAAAGTTGCGACCCTAGGAAGTCGACGTACCAACCAACCCCATCGGAGCCCATAAGCCTTTTGTGTTTCATCTCCTAGGGTTAGTTTTTTTTATGTTTAGGGTTTCCCTCATTGCTTCTTTATGATAAAAATGCATTTCAACCTCATTGTAATGCGCTCTAGTGAATGCGCGTAGTTGTCACATCTCTTCTCAGAGATCAACTATCACCATTCGAGCGAGTTTGTTTCATTCTGCATTTTTTTATAGTTCAACAAATTTCATTTATTAACGGAAGTCAAGTTATCTCTGTGTTTTTGTTATAACTCTACATTTGATTTCGTTCCATTTATAAATTTAGATCAACAAAGGTCTAGTTTTGGGCATAAGCTAATAATCCCTTTTTTTTATGATCAAAGCTCTAGTAGAAGATGTGGAGTTTGGTACATTGATATACCTCCCCAATTGCCTAAACATCTTATTGCAAACTTAATTAGAACATACTCTTTTAATTCTTTGGACAAGTCAACCATTAGACACATCGGTT
>ML791912.1:221888-251839 GCA_009831015.1 Picea engelmannii
GTTGCCATGGAAGAATGCTTGGTCACAACACTATGAGAGTGTTGACCTCATTTCGTATTGTATTCCTTACCTTTAATCTTTGCTTCAGATAAATCATAAGTGATAGCTCTAAAGGAGCTACTGTGATGATTGTTCGTGCTATTTCTTATATTATCAGAAGGATATTACTATTGCTTGTTGTTTTGTTGACCTTGCTCCAGGTCACATAAGGAAGCTATAGCAAAGATTGCAGAAGGCAACATGCTAAATAAGAGATAATAAATGAAGCAATCATCATTGGAAGAGAAGAATGTGACTTGTATAAGCTAAAGGGTCACTTAGAAGCTGCCATGACCCACGCTATTGAAGAATCCATGTGAACTCTAGAAGATTAGCTCACATCAACTACAAGGCGCTACCATACATATGCAAAGCTGTCACAGGTTTACCAGAACTCAAAGGTGATCATGAAGGCATATGCAGTTGATGTGCACAAGGGAAGAACATCAAGAACCCGTTTCTGAAGAGGGACAACAAGACAAGAGTCCTAGAACTCATTCATTCTGATGTATGTGGCCCAATTCCATCATCCTCCATTAATGGGTATGTATACTATGTATCATTCATTAATGACTATTCTCGTAAAAAACCTGGATATATTTGAAGTGTTCAACAAGATCAAGGGATTGAAAGCCTTGATAAGAGAACCCTTATGTAAGGAAGATTAAGATACTTAGGTCAGATAATGGAGGAGAATATACCTCGGAAGAGCTCGTGAACTTCTGCAAAGATGTTGGGATGAATATCCCCAACAAAACGGTGTAACTGAACGGAAGAACAGAACCATGCTGGACGCTGTGAAGATCAAGATCTTCCTATGTTCTTATGGGTAGAAGCAGCAATGACAGCTGTTTATGTGCATAATCGATTATCCCATAGCACACTTGGGCTCAAGTAAGCCATCTCAAAATATTTGGCTATCCAGTGTTTATTCATATACCAAAAGAGAAAAGAAACAAGCTGGAATCCTCCAGAAAGAAGGGAATATTTGTGGGATACTGTGAGGTCTCCAAGGCCTTCAGAATCTACATACCAGGTCACCGCCATATTGAGATCAGCAGGGACGTGACCTTTGATGAAGAAGTAGCACTTAAGAAATCAAGAATATGCTAGCTTGAAGATATATATGAAGAGGAGCCTGAAAATCCCAGGATTACAGAATCCATGAGAGAAGTTCCCAGAACTGCAGAACCTATAAGGGAAGTCGTAACTTCCCCTGATGAGGAGACTCCTGAAGATCATGATATAACAAAAGTTCAAGAACCTCCTCATATGACCTTCTCCCATAAAAGAAAGCCTGGTTGGGCAAGAGAGCTTATACAAGATGGAGAGAAGTATGGTGTTCCAGAAGGAACTACAAGACATGTGAAAAGACCAAAGCCATTCTCCAGTTACACGGCTTTGATGTGTAATCTACTTGATGAAGGAACTATCTGCTTTGAAGAAGCCATTCAAAGAAAATAATGAGCAGATGACATGACAGAGGAATACCAATCCATAATGAAGAACGAAGTATGGGAAATAGTTCCCAGATCAAAGAATAAAGATGGGGTATCCTACAGATGGCTCTTCAAAATAAAACATGCTGCTAATGGAAGTATTGAGAAGTATAAAACAAGATTTGTTGCTCGTGGCTTTTCCCAGAAGGAAGGCATTGACTATGAAGAGACATTTGCTCCTGTGGCCAAATACACTTCGATCAGAACCATTATAGCTCTTGCAGCCAAGATGAAATGGAAGCTGCACCAGATGGACGTTAAGACAACTTTCCTGAATGGTGTTATCGAAGAGGAAGTGTATATAGAGCAACCCCAAGGATTTGAGGTTGAAGACAGGAAGTCTCATGTCTACCGATTGAAGAAAGCCTTATACGGATTGAAGCAAGCTCCCAGAGCCTGGTATGGCCATATAGACAGTTTCTTGACGAGCTTAGGCTTTACCAAGAGTAAAGCAGACTCAAATCTCTACTTCAAAATTATGGATAATGAACCAATAATCTTACTACTGTATGTGGATGACTTATTCTTAACTGGAGAAGAGAAGCTCATCGCTGAATGTAAAAAGAGACTTGCCACAGAATTTGAAATGAAAGACCTTGTCCTAATGCATTACTTTTTAGGTCTTGAGGTATGGCAGAGTCTAGAAAGGATCTTCCTTAACCAAGGGAAGTACACAGTCGAAATCTTAAAGAGATTCGGCATGCTAGAATGTAAGTCCATGAATACACCTATGGAAACGAAGCTGAAGCTGCTGGTCGATACTTCGTCAGACTTGATAGATGCCACACTATACAGACAGATTATTGGATCGCTGATGTACCTGACAAACACCAGACTAGACATTTGTTTTGCAGTGAACACCTTGAGTCAGTTGCTGGTAGAGCCCAGACGTGTTCACCTAGTGGCTGCAAAACATGTGATGAGGTACCTTAAAGGTACAATGGATTATGGTCTCAGCTATGATGGAGGTCATGACTTCACATTGAGTGGATACACTGATGCAGATTGAGCAGGAAGCGTTGCTGACAGAAAAAGCACTTCCGAATGTTGTTTCAGTTTGGGATCAGCCATGATCTCATGGCAGAGTAGGAAGCAATCCAGTATTGCTCTCAGCATAGTGGAAGTAGAGTACATTGCCGCATGTTCTGCTAGCTGCGAAGCTATATGGATTCGAAAGTTGTTGACTGGCCTATTTGACTTGGAGATGAGAGAAACCGTGATTCTATGTGACAACTAGAGCTGCATAAAGATGACAGAGAATCCTGTATTCCATGATAGGTCGAAGCACATAGAGATTTGCTATCATTTCATCCGCGACATGGTACGGAGAGGAGCCTTGAAGCTCCAGTACATTAGCACGGGATGAACAGGTTGCTGATGTGTTGACCAAACCTCTATCTCATGTAAAGTTTGAACACTTTCGAGATAAGCTTGGTATAGTCCGAAAGGACCCTCCCTGAAAGGGGGAGTATATATTTATTCCTTGCTTCTGACTTCGTTGTTAGACGTAAAACAAGATGATTCATTGCTTCTCACCTCGCTGTTAGACATAAAGCATGACGCTGTGTGTTCCTTGCTTCTGACCTTGCTGTTAGACGTAAAACAAGATGAGTCATTGCTTCTGACCTTGCTGTTAGATGTAAAGCATGACGCTGTGTGTTCCTTGCTTCTGACCTCGCTGTTAGATGTAAAGAAAGATGAGTCATTGCTTCTGACCTCGCTGTTAGACGTAAAGCATGACGTTGTGTGTTCCTTGCTTCTGACCTCGCTGTTAGACGTAAATCAAGATGATTCTTTGCTTTTGACCTCATTGTTAGACGTAAAGAAAGATGATGATGATTCCTCATTTCTGACCTCGTTGTTAGACGTAAATCGAGAAGATGTGTGATTCCTTGCTTCTGACCTAGCTGTTAGACGTAAAGAAAGATGATTCCTCGCTTCTGACCTCGTTGTTAGACGTAAAGCGAGATGTTGATGTGTTCCTTGCTTCTGAGCCATTTGTTAGACGCAAAGCAAGATGATATATATATACCTTGCTTTTGACCTAGTTGTTAGATGTAAAGCAAGATGTGACTAACACTGAGCTACCAGCTTATCAGTTGTGACATTGAGCCAGTGTAGTACTGTGATGTGCCAGCCTAGTGCTGTGATGAGGTATCATTTTTATTGATACATATTGATGCAGATGATGATGGCATTCTTTCGAGAATGATGATGCTGCCGATGAAGAAAACTTCCGATGACTCGTAAATTTGCCAGCCAATGTTCCAAGATGATATTGACGATACTGTCCTCCTGATGCCACTGATGATGCAGACCTCTCTCCCCTGATGCTATTGAAGAATACCCTTCTTGTTAAGGGGGAGTGTTAAAATAATGTAACTGCAAAGAGTATTCTTATTATTATTGTTATTTTATTCATAGGATTAATCCCCATTGTGGATTAATCATGTCGGTAATTGTATTAGGACCAAATTCTCCTTTTGCGGATTGGTCATCGGACAATTATAATAGGCAGAATAAGAAGTTGGCCCCAACAATTATTATTGAGACCCATAATTAAATTAAAGGTGGGTTTACCCACCCAGAGTGAGAGGTCGGCCCTGCCAGTGAAGACCTTTCACACATGCTAGTCTTGTATATATAGGGAGGCTAGCGCCTCACTTTATCACACAACTCACTTGCTCATTTTCTTAAGAGGCAAGATGCAATTACCAGTTGGAGAGAGGAGAAGAAGAGTGGCGCATTTTTTGGAGAGGACTATTTGTATTGGTTTGAGTTATCTCTTGAACATTATATTGACAATTTATGATAAGGAAGTTTTTGCTGGGTTTTCTTCCCCTAGAGGTTTTCCCAGGATAAATGTTGTGTCTCTTCTGAATGTGTATTTCTCAGTGATCTTGTTCTTATGTTGTTCTTATCTATTGAAATGCAAAGAACTATAATAATGGCATAAACATTAACACAAACAAGACCCCCATCCAGGCTCACTCTAATGATAGACACAAAGGTTCGACATCATAAGATATACATTCAATTTTTGACCTAGAAAAGCACTAATGAACAACCATTTATTTTTGGAAGGAAAGACACACAAGACGCGACCACATGCTGATGTAACTAGGCAAAAATCAACGACACAAGCAAAAAATGTAATAGATAACTGAAGGGAAAAAGACATTGCAAGGAAAATGTAAATTGTTGCCCTAAAACTTTAAAAAATAAGCAAGAAGGAAATACTAAAATGACAATGCGGAAAAGGAAGGGACCTACTCTAAAGCTACTCTAACACCGCCCCAAAACCCCAAAATGGTTTGGGACTATGTCCCTCACTAAAATAAGAACTTTAAGCGCTGCCCATTGACAATAAGCCCTATAAGTTCACCCTCCAAATCAGTCAATTGAAATGTGTTTGGCCCTACTGATGAATCACTGATGTATGGGCCCAATCAAAGACTGTCGAACTTGTCGTGGTCACCTGATTTCTCGGTTTTCTTGTCCCACAACAAGACCATGTCACCAACATGAAATTTGTTGCCCTTTTCCTTTCTGTCAAATACCCTTTTGATATGTTCTTGGTAATTTGTAAACTGTAACATCCTGGACCACCCAGGCCGGGCCATGCTACTCTAGAAAACGCTCTGATACCATATTGTAACATACCCGCCATTCAACTGGGCTATGCCACGTAAAATTTTTCGAAATGTATGCAAATTAAACATATACACACAAAAACTCTTGCAGAACTTTATATATAAAACTTAAAACAAAAAAATATATTTTGTAATTGAACAGATTCATACGGAAATAACAATGAACATATACATGCAACATAGACATGCAATACCCATAAATATAAAGACAATTATAAACGATACATAGGAAAAACCCATAAAAATAAACACATAAATAATAATGCAACATGTAATTTAACACACAATTGACACTTATCTTGGTAAAAATATCACCAACTGCGTTCAGACCTTCCACAAACCTCCCAGCCTTAGACCACGCTATTCATCACTCTCAACAGTGGGTCACCCCCGAGCTGGGACTAAACTCCACCCAGGTAAAGAGATTTTCTAACCAGGCTGATGTATCTCAGACAACGGGAAAGACTCTGTCACATGTGCCAATCAAACTAATAGCCTATAGTTCCTCATTCCCCACATGCCTGTCCCACCCAGGAAGTGCGCCCCTTCTCTTCTCAACAGTCCCTCAACTGCCCCACTTCCTTTCTAGGGATTCAACAACAGGCCAGACATGAAGTCTCAGAGCTCTGTAACTGTAGTTTAGCACCTTCAGGAAATCAATTCCCAACAATTCTCTCACCTAGAGAGAAATTGTTCATGGGGCCAACAACCCTCCTCTTCAGTATCCCACAGGCCTGACAACCCGCTTCTTCAATCCAGCTTCCAAGCTAACCAGGTACAAAAACATGTATGGGTATGGATACAGGTTTAGGTACAGTGACATGAAGGTACTGATGACAGCTGAATGAGTGAGTGAATGATCATGAAATGATTGGAAAATGAACTAATTCTAAGCCATATGTATGCATGTCCCCAACTTGACACTTGTCATGTTGAGAGCTACTTTGGCCCACTTGTCCCCATCCTTAGAACTTAGGATAAAATAATTATCCATACTTTATACTTTAAGGAATATTAATATAATATTCCTTTTTGGATTAAGCTCCCTAGCTTAGCCCTTTTCCTTAACTTTTAGCCCCCCCCTTTCCCTAATTAGTGGAATTTAGTCCCCCATACTCTTTTATCGTTGTCGGTCTACACGCAACGATGTATTTATATTAATGATAAGACATATACAAAAATAGGTTCACTGACCTTTAGTATCTAGGCTCTCCAGCCTAATAAACACACAAGCCTTCTAGTTTATAATAACTAGCTCACCAACCTATACAACACAACATATACACAAAGGCTCCCTGGCCTCAAAATTGCACGCACTTAAGTTTGTTGCGTGCGGTATCTTGGAATGTGCACCCTTCATCATTTTAGTGCGCAGTACATGTGCGCACTATACGATGGAAGGTGCATACAAAAATGATATAAAAAAACTCACCAACTTAAGTACATTTGCATCTACATTTACATTTGGGTTTGGCCTAGGGGTATTACAATCCCCTCTCCTTATTTATGCACTGTCCTTAGTGCATTATGTACACATATCAACAAGATTTCCAAAATCTTAAAAAATATGCGGGTATTCTGTCCACATTGCATCCTCATGCTCCCAAGTAGTGTCCTCAAGACCGCACCAGGTCCATTGGACCTTTACAAGCCCTATGGCTCGATTTCGAAGATGTTTGATTTTATGGTCCAGAATGCGTACCGAATGTACTTGGAAAATGCCTTCTTGCTCCACCTGAATCACATTCCAATCAATAATATGATTAACATCAGACATATATTTCTTGAACAATGATACATGGAATACATTATGAATAGACATAGATGCAGACAATGCAATCATATAATCTACTAGACCAATCCTCTCTAGGATTTCAAACGATCCACAATAGTGAGCTGCCAACTTTGAACAATTTCCCAACTTCAGAGAACTTCTGTTGGCCTTCACTTTCAAGAATACATGGTCTCCAACTTTAAATTCCTTGGGAGTTCTGCCCTTATCAACATAGATTTTTTGCATGTCTTGGAAAACCTTTAAATTTAGTTTTATTTTCAACATTTGCTCCTCCATTTCCCTGAGTAAATCTGGCCCAACCACTGCTCTATCTGCTGGGTTATCCTAGCTTACCAGTGTGTTGCACCTTCTGCCATAAAGTGTCTCAAATGAGCTCATCTTTAGAGATGTTTGGTACCCATTGTTATAAACAAACTCTACTAAGTGTAGGTAGTCCTCCCATTTTGATGGTTTATCCATCACACATATCCTCAACATATCCTCAATCACTTGATTCACCCTCTCTGTTTGTCCATCTGATTCTGGATGATAAGCTGTACTAAAATTCAAATTTGTTCCAAATCCATCAAATAATCCCTTCCAAAAATTAGAGGTAAATTTTGGATCTCTATCAGACACAATTGTCTTGGATATACCATGTAATTGAACAATTTCTCTCATATAAACATCAACAATGTTGGCTACCTTGTGAGTGAGCTTTACTGTAATAAAATGAGCAACTTTAGTAAGATTATCCACCACTACCATGATAAAATCATGTTGTTTGTTTGTTTTGGGCAATTTGGTGATGAAATCCATTGTTACAACTTCCCATTTCCACTCAAGAATGGGTAATGGTTGTAGCAAACCAGTTGGGTGTCTATTCTCAGCTTTTACCTTTTGACATTCCACACATTTGACAATAAAATCAACAACTTATTTCTTCATTCCTGGCCAATAATATTGACTTTTGACAGTTGCAATAGTTTTATGATATCATGGGTGCCCAACATAAGGTACATTATGCATTTCTCTCAATATCAGATTTTTCAATTCCTGAAAATTTAGTACATAAATTTTGCCCCTGTATATGAGAATTTCATCATTTTCTAGCTTATAGTCTTCAATTTTTTGCTGCAAAATACCTTGCTGTAATTTTTCCACTAATTCATTGTATTGCAAATATGATTTTGCAGCCTCCAAAATTATGTTTTTCAAATCTGATTGGTACATGCTAATGGCTGTAGCATGCAACTCATGCACTCTTCTGCTGAGTGCATCAACCACTTTGTTCTCTTTCCCCTTGATATGCTTTATATCAATGTCATATTCATTGAGAAATTCTAACCATCTACTTTGTCTAGCATTTAAAGTTGGTTGATCAAATAAATATTTCAGACCATTATGGTTTGTCCTGAGCTCAAACCTTTTCCCCATGGGTTAGTGTCTCCATTTACTCAAGGTATGCACTATGACTACCAACTCCAAATCATGAGTGGCATAGTGCCTTTCACGCTCCTTCAACTTTCTTGATTCATAACATACAACAAATCCATTTTGACTGAGGACTCCACCAAATCCTTCTTTACATGCATCCGTGCATAAAATGAAGTTTTCATTTGGATCCACAATCCTTAAAATTGGAGCACTAGTTAATAATTGCTTCAAGTCTTGGAAACTCTTTTCACAATTCAATGTACACGAAAACTTCACACCTTTCTTTTGCAAGGAAGTGATTGGGTGTGCAATCTTTGAGAATCCTTCAATAAATATCCTATAGTAATGTGCAAGGCCCATGAATGATCTAACCCCTGTCACATTATTTGGAGATGACCATCCTCTAATGACTTCTATATTCTCAGGATCGACTGCTATCTCATCCTCTGAAATGATATGTCCCAAATAATGAATTTTCTTCTGATAAAATGAGCACTTGCTCAATTTGACATACAACTGATTCTCCCTTAATACTTGTAATACCATCCTCAAGTGTTCTTCATGCTCTTCCTCTGAATTACAATATATAAGAATGTCATCTAAAAATACAATGACTTACTTATCTACGTATTCTCTGAAAATACCATTCATTAGACACATGAAGACAACTGATGCATTTGATAACCCAAATGGAACCACTGTGAACTCATAATGACCATACCCTGTTTTGAAAGTAGTCTTGCTGATGTCTTCTTCTTTAATTCTTACTTGATGATAACCTGATCTGAGATCAATTTTGGAGAATATTTTTACATCTTTCAATTGATCAAAGAGGTCATCAATCCTTGGAAAATGATACTTATTCTTCATAGTTACCTTGTTCAACTGCCTAAAGTCAATGCAAAGTCTCAATGTTCCATCCTTTTTCTTCACAAATAAAACTGGGGCACCCCAAGGTGACACACTTGGGCGTATATACCCCTTTTTTCAGGAGATCTTCCAGTTGTGTTTGCAACTCCTTCAATTATGGTGTACTCATCTTGTATGGAGTCTTGGATACTGGAGCTGCTCCAAGCATCAAATTTATGGAGAAATCAATGTCTCTTTTAGGGGGTAATCTTGGTATTTCCTTAAACACATCTTCAAACTCTTTTAGGACTGTATAATCTTCAATATTTTCCACCTTATCTTTATGTGTCTCTTCCATATGTGTTGCAAATATTTGACATCCTTTTCTGTAACATTTCTTCAGCTGCAATGCTGAAATTTATCTGATGGTTATTGCCCTGAGAATTCCTTGTACTGTCCTTAGGTTCCCTTCCTCATCCAAGCAAGTAAATTCCTTGTTATGACAGTCTAGGATAGCATGATGTTGATCCAACCAATCCATCCCAATTAGACAATCATAGGAACCTAAAGGCAAGATGTTCAAATTTTCCTCGGTGTTCAGTCCATTCATGTCCATATGACATGACTTAACCATCTCATTAAATTTTCTTTTGGCTCCAGTAGCAAGCTGCACCAACCAAGATTTTCCATGCTTGCTTCTTGGCAAATGAAAACTTTCCACCATCTTAGGATCTATATAACTATGACTAGCTCCTGAATCAATTAAAAAAACAATGGTTTGGTTATTGATCATACCTTCCACTTCAATCATATGTGGCTGATACTCTGCTTGTTTGTTTTCTAGGGCTGCATAGATCCTTGGTACATTTCTTCCCATGTCCTCCACTGTTTCAGCCTTCTGTACATTGTGAACAGTCCTCACTTTTTCACCTCTGTGAGGGCAGTCTCTAAACATATGATCTCCTTTACAACCACAACATTGAATAGGTGGCTTCCTTGGCCTTTGATCCCCTGTCTCAATCGTTCTGGGTTCTCTAGAAGTTGGCTGTCCCTGAGGATTATTTCTGAAGAATGGTGGCTTAGTTCCCTTCTTCTTCTGATCCATCTTTAATTTCTTCTTATCTTCCCAAGATTTTTGGAAATTTGGCCTTGCTTTTTGTTGATCATATAGGCATTTAGCTTGCTTTATGGTCTCCTCCAATGTTTTGGGATCATCATATTGTATTTTGTCACTGATGAATGATGGAAATCCACTCAAATACCTTTGAATCTTCACTGTCTCATCCTTGATGAAAGAAACATACTTCAACAGTTCTAAAAACCTTCTTTCATATTCATCTATGGACATACTCCCAAGCTTGAGTTCAAATAACTCTTTCATTTTCTTATCATAGTATCTCTTAGTCAAGTATTTCTTTCCAAAATACTTATTGAATTCCTTCAAAGTAACATTTTTCTCTTTAATGTGTTGCACTTGCACAAGTTGATTCCACCACATGGATTCCTTTCCCTTTAGTTGATAGATGATAATTCTTCCTTCTGCATGAGAAGAATAATTATGTAATTGAAAATACTTCCCCATGCCCAACAACCATGTCTTTGCATCTTCATCCTTCTTGTGCTCACCATCAAATTTAAGAGGTTTGATTTTGTTCATTTCTCATTGTAGCTCATCTACTCCAGACCTCTTATGCTTCCTGATAGGGGATGGACTTGAAATACTATGTGCTCTCTCATTGGAATGCCTCGGGGAGTGATGGTGATGTCTGCGAACACTTCTTGTTCTTCTTTTCTCATTAGGAGACACATGACTTCCTGATTTGCTCGAGCCACTCTCCTTATCCAATTTCTTTTCTATTCTGTTCAAGCTCTGCAATAACTTCATGTTGAAGTCCTCCTGCTGCTCTTTGGCTCTCATAAATATTTCATTATCAACTTTATGGTTTTGGACATCCTTCTGCAAATTTTTAATGGTCTCTACCATATTCATGTTTTCATCCCTTCCTTCTCCATGTCCAATGGAGTTTGTTCCTTCAATGCCCGTATGGACATCCATCCCTTTGATCTCATCTTCCTGGCTATAAGCCCCCTGTGCATCTTCCATTCCTCCTCCACTCTGTGTTGATCCTTATCTGATTTAGTTGTTGTTAACTCTGCAAAATGTGTAGCCAACAGAACTTTGTCAGGCTAACTCTTTCAACAATTTCATGAAAATATGAACCATTATGGTTCAATAATGCATCATAATTCTTTCTTCTGATTTCCTGAAAATTTGATTGCTCAGATCAATTTTCTGGGTGAATAATTATATTATATTGTCCAATACCTTTCTGACGCCTGCTTCCATGCTCAATTATGACTCTTGAACATAAAGTTATGGTTATTTGAAAATTGTCCATTAATTTATCTTTTCACTCTTCACCTTGGTGCAATTCTGTGCTGTAATTATGTATTTTTGCACCTCCTCCATTAGAGTTTTAGTAGGACCTCAATTCAGTTTCTTCATATACATATTTTGGACAGTCTATCCAAGTTTCACCTCTTTCCAGATTCCGGGTTGCTAGTTACAGCCTGCTGAAGTTCTAAGCCAATTAGTGTTTTTGATCTGGAATGCTACATGTACCTTCTTTGCCATATTAAACATTTTTAACCTACCCATAATTTTAATTCAGTTCTAGGACTATCTTTTATGTGTCAATAGATTTCCATTGACTTCTCCTGCACCTCAATCTGATTCTGGAGCAGAAAGTTATGGCCCTTCGAAGTTATTTGGGTCTTAAAATTTACCCTTCACTGTTTGTCCTGTAACTATGTCATAAAATCTCCGTTTGACGAACAATTTACACCATTAGAAATCTCTCTTCGAGCTCTTTCATTTGAGAAAACGCTGTTACGGGCCTCAAAAACGTGCTGCAAAAAGATGACCTTCAAATAGTATAAAACGTCACAAAAATTCGTTGGTTTTCTGCTCTTGTACACCATCCAAATGACTTCGCGCGCACAAATTTCAACCTGTACACCCATATTTAGCATGCACAACAACACCATAAGGTAGCGCATGCTCCGTGCACTTATAACCAATGTGGATCACTTCTTTGTCACACTAATAACTGTTGCGCACTACTTTTGTGTCGTGCGCCAATATCCACTGTGCACAATTTTGGTTCATGCACTAGTACTTGTTGCACACAATTTATGTGTCTCGCGCTAATATTCCGCGTGCATTTTACTCTACGCGCTGCACCATGCCAAAGTTTAATACACCCCCACCGCACATCAGTACTCTGCGTGCACCATTAACTAAATTGTCGCGCGACAACATATACCCACATTGCGTGCGCACCAATAAAATTCCTCTGCACTCTGTCAATACTGCGCACACCACGCGGGCCATTATTATGTGTGTGCACACCACACACACCAGTATTACTCATACACCACTCAATCCGCATCGCGCAATGCTAAATTTAGTGTGCACATCCGCGCGCCAAAATTTTCCGCGCATTACCACTCTGCATCGTGCAACGCCAAAATTAAGTGCGCACACCTATGCACCAATATTTTTCATGCATTACCATTCTGCACTGCGCAGAACCAAATTTTAAGTGCGCACACTCGCACACCAATATTTTCTGCACAATGTCACTCTGCACCGCGCAACGCCAAATTTTAGAGCGCGCATCCGCGCATCAATATTTTTCCACATATCACAAGATTTTCACTGCACATCATGCATTTTTAGTGCCCCCACCGGCACACATTCATTTTTATGCGCATCAATTTCTCGTGAATTTCGCTGCAGAAATTGGGGCTTTTGCCAATTTTTTTCCCAATTTTCACCATAGACATTGTGCAACTATGAAATTTGTTCAATTTCACCCCGATAACAACAATTCAACCTCTGCAACAACAAATCGTTGTTGGTTGACATTTCTGGAACAAATTTTTCCCAAACTCAATTTACGAATTGAGAATTTTAATCAACTAATCTCACTCCATCTGTCATGGCTTCACTGTAACTTCAAATTTGACTAATTCCAAGTCTGAGTTTGCTAGAACAGATATTAAATCAAAAATATCTCACCACTTGGCCAAATTTCTCAATTTTCCCATGAATTTAATAACAAAAATTGGGTCTTTTGGCCAATTCTACGTCGTTGCTTCCAAATTTTACCATGGACGCTCTGTAACTTGAAATTTGGCCCCTTCAAAATCAATCCTCTATGGAATTTCACTTAAACTCAACTTGCTCGGCCCATCCAGACTCGGTGTTGAAAAATGAAGCTCTGATACCATATTGTAACATCCCCGCCCACCCAGGCCAGGCCATGCTACTCCAGAAAACGATCTGATACCATATTGTAACATACCCGACATCCAACTGGGCTATGCCACATACAAATTTTCGAACTGTATGCAAATTAAACATATACACACAAAAAATCTTGCGGAACTTTATATATAAAACTTAAAACAGAAAAATACATTTTGTAAATGCACAGATTCATACGAAAATAACAGTAACCATATACATGCAACATAGACAGGCAATACCCATAAATATAAAGACATGTATAAACCATACACAGGAAAAACCCATAAAAATAAACACATAAATAATAATGCAACATGTAATTTAACACACAATTGACACTTATCTTGGTAAAAATATCACCAACTGCGTGCAGACCTTTCACGAACCTCCCAGGCTTAGACCACGCTGTTCATTACTCTCAACAGTGGGTCACCCCCGAGCTAGGACTAAACTCTACCCGGGTAAAGGGATTTCCTAACCAGGCTGATGTATCTTAGACAACATGAAATAATCTGTCACATGTGCCATTCAAACTAACAGACTACAGTCCTTCATTCCCCACATGCCTGTCCCACCTCAGGAAGTGTGCCCCTTCTTTGCTCAACAGTCCCTCAGCTGCCCCAATTCCTTTCCGGGGCTTCAACAATAGGACAAAAATGAAGTCTCAGAGCCTTGTAGCTGTAGTTTAACACCTTCAGGAAATCAATTCCCAACAATTCTCTCACCTAAAGAGAAATTTCTCACGGGCCTGAGAACCTGCCTCTTTAGTATCCCACGGGCCTAACAACCCACTTCTTCAATCCAACTCCCAAGCTAACTAGGTACAAAAACATGTATGGGTACAGATACATGTTCAGGTATAGTGACAGGAAGGTACAAAGGACAACTGAATGAGTGAGTGAATGATCATGGAATGATTGGAAAATGAACTAAGTCTAAGCCATATGTATGCATGTCTCCAACTTAACACTTGTCATGTTGAGAGCTACTTTGGCCCACTTGTCCCCATCCTTAGAACTTAGGATAAAATAATTATCCATACTTTATACTTTAAAGAATATTAGTATAATATTCCTTTTTGGCTTAAGCTCCCTAGCTTAGCCCTTTTCCTTAATTTTTAGCCCCCCCCCCCCTTTTCCCTAACTAGTGGATTTTAGTCCCCCATACTCTTTTATCGTGGTCGGTCTACACACAATGATATATTTATATTAATGATAAGACATATACAAAAATAGGCTCATTGACCTTTAGCATCTAGGCTCTCCAGCCTAATAAACACATAAGCCTCCTAGTTTATAATAACTGGCTCACCAGCCTATACAACACAACATATACACAAAGGCTCCCTGGCCTCAAAATTGCGCGCACTTAAGTTTGCTGCGCGCAGTATCCTGAAATGTGCATCCTTCATCATTTTAGTGCGCAGTACATGTGCAGACTATACCATGTAAGGTGCTTACAAAAATGATATCAAACAAATCACCAACTTAAGTACATTTGCATTTACATTTACATTTGGGTTCAGCCTAGGGGTATTACATAAACTGTGTATCAGCCATAAGTCTATCTTCCTCCAGTTGCACCAACTCGTCAATGCGGTTTTACAATGCTTCCTTGTTGGTGGAAAAGTGTCCCAATAACGTATATGCATGCAACTTCATGTTAATAGGAAAGACTACATTTAATCCATAGACCAACTCAAAAGGACTCTTACTAGTTGATCTTTTTCATGTGATTTTGTCTTCCCATAAAGAAAATTTGAGACAACTTCCCCAAGCTCTCTTGTTGTACCCGACTGTCTTTCTGATTATCATGATCAAGTTCTTGTTACTTGATTCCACTAAACCATTTCCCTGTGGGTAGTAATCGATCGCATGGGCCAAAGTAATACCATACTGAGAAAAAAATGTTAGTAACTCAATTGATTAGAAAACACTAGCATTATCAGTCATGATCTTTTGTGGGACACCAAATCTGGTGAGGATACTGTCCTCCAAAAACCTGATAATAGTATCACTGGAAGATGTCATGAGTGGCACTACTTCCACCCACCAGGTGAAGTAATCAATGTCTATTAGTATCCATGTATGTCTTGCAATGGAACTCTGTGAAGATTGCCCAACAAAATCAAGGTCCCACTGCTGGAAAGGGGCCTCCACAATTGATGGATCCAAAGGCAAAGTATGAAGCTTCTGCTTGCCTTAAAATCTCTGGCATGGCTCATATACTCGAACAAAAGAGTGCGCATATCTAAAAAGTGTTGGCCAATAATATCCCACACGCATAATCTTGTGTGCAGTGGTTCGAACAGAAAAATGCCCACCACACACTTCAGAATGAAACTCTTTTAAGAGCTCCCTGGACTCATCCAAGTCCACACATCACAAGATCACTCCTTCAAAATTCCTCCATCCTAATCGTCCCTACCACAAACAATACTTGGCAGCACAAAGTTGCAAAGATCACCTCTGTGTCTTGGTAAAGTTAGGGGGATAAGACAAATTTTCTAAATATAAAATGATATCCTGATACCAATCTGAACTCTTGAATGGATCGGTTAAGATATTTACCTGAGCACTTACCTCCCGATCCTCGATAGCCTCCAAGTTCTTCTCTTCCATCAACCTTGATAAACCTTGGCCTCTTACCAACTTGGTAGGCCTCACTTCTAAGTCATACTCTTGGATCTTAGTGATCCACCTCCCCTTGATTCCATTACAATCCTTTTGAACCAAAATGTCCTTGACCATGGGGTGGGGGACATAAGTAATGATACACGAGTTCCAAAAGTAAGGCCTAAAGTGGGCCAATCCCTTCAGGAGGGCATAGGCTTGCTTCTCCATCAATTTGTAGTTCAATTTTTCTCCTTGCAAGACCTTACTCATGAAGGCTATGGGATGTTCCAATCCATTTTTGTTTTTCTGTAATAAGACAACAACCATAGTTGAATCAGAAGAAAAAGAGAAAATTTGAAACTCTTTAGCATAATCAGGACTAATAAGAACAGGTGAGTGACACAAAGCCTGTTTAATATCATTGAAATCCTTCTTGGCTTCGTCACTCCACTTGAGGTTATGGTTTTTATTCAACATATTAGATACATGATTGGCTATCTCCACAAAGTTAGCCACGAACCACCTCATGAAGTGAATGACTGAATTCCCTTTCAACTAGATGGGAGTGGGATCTGTATAATACCTTTGACCCTCTCAGGGTCTATCCTTACTCCCTCTTTGGACATAATGTGCTCGAGCAACTTTCCCTCGAACACCCCAAGAATTGACTTCTTCGGGTTGAAAGAGATACCAAGAGACCTGCACCTGTCAATTTTTTTTCTCAAATGATTAACATGGTCATTTCTATTCTTTGAATAAACAATCAAGTCATCCTTATATACTACTATGAATTTAAACAAATAATCTGAAAAAGCGTAATCCATATCACGTTGAAAAGTGGCACCAACATTCATCAAACCGAAAGGCATGCAGATATATGAATAAATTCCCCAAGGAGTAATGAAAGTTGTCTTATACCTGTCTCGCTTGGCAATCAATACCTAATTGTAACCTGATAAATCGTCCAACATGGACATCATACTTGATCTGGTCATTGCTTGAAGAATGTATTCCATGCTAGGCAAGGGTAGTTGTCTTTGAGACACGCACGATTCAAATTTCTAAAATCAATACAAATGTGAATTTCCCCTGATTTTTTCCTTACTGGTACATATTTGGCTACCCAGTGATAATACCTGATTGGCTCAATGATTCTTGCTTCAAATAAATTTTGGAGTTCATTCTGAATCGTGGGCACCACCATGTATCTCAATCTTTGCCTAAAAGGTTTGACGCCCTCTAGTAATGGTATCAAATGGTTAATGATCGTTGGGTCATAGTGTTAATATTATGGTAGCTGTGGGAGGTATTTACCTCCATGTGTAAACTTGACGAGAATAGAAGACTCCGGGAAGCAAGAGAAACCCTAATGAGTTGGCTAATAACCCTAGAAGCCTTGTCAGATCAAGAAGATAATTTATATTAGGTTATTAGCCTCCAAGAGAAGAAGTCGACCAGAATTAATAATAATATACTGAACAGACACTTATCCAGAAGGAGAAGTCGACCCCTGCAAAACTGGTAGAACCACTATAAATACAGGACGCCAGTTCTCATTTGAAGCATCTCAGAATTGCAGTTCCTAGTTTTGGTGCGCACTACAGTTACAGTCTTGTGCGCAGGTTTGGAGGAGAGCTGCTGGTGCAGCTGCAGCAGCAACAAGTTTTCAGTATTGGCTTGATTATCTCTTGGCTAGGGTTTGGGACTATTTTATCAGTCTTTTGTGTTGCGCTATCCTTGGAGAGAGGTGCACTACCCTTTGTTTGGCTATCTAGCCTAGGGTTTGCTTCCAGAGGAATTCTTAGTCAAGGTTAAGGTGCTCGGAGGGAGGCTTCGGCCTATGGTTGGGTGACGAAGGTATCGTCAATGGTAAAACGAGCACACCATCTTCTATATTCTAACAGGTTATGGGTCCACAACTCTTCAGTCAGCCTAAAACGCTGGAAGGAAACATATCCGCTAGATATTGAGCTCGTTGAGGTATTTCCGCTAGGGTTACTAGCAGGAGCAGTTTCCAAAAGCACTCCAGCTAGGGTTACCAGCAGAAGTAGTTGCAGAAACCCTAAACCTCTTGTTGAGGCACCTTAAGTGATGATATTGACCTAATCTCCAGATAGATCAGTGCACCCTAGCCCAGCGCATCTCCTGGTACTCTCAGAAGGCCAAGACGTGAAGTTTGAATTTCTGGTCAAATCTAGGGTTTGACCAAGTCAAGCAAGCCATGACAAACTCTATGAAGTATGAGAACAAGCTAGATGGAGCCTCTAACTTTAGAGCATGGAAGAAAATGATTGACCTCATCCTTGCTAAGAATAGAGTGTTGGATATTGTGAAAGGAAAGATCGTGAAGCCAGAGTTTAAAGAAGGAGAAGAGAAGGAACCACAAAATGTTGCAACTATGGAGAAGTTCAAAGATGTTGACATCAATGCCATGAGTATCATAGTGGATTCCATAAAAGACCACTTGATACCCTACATTTACCATCTTGACTCATCGAAGAATATGTACGATGCCCTAACAAATCTCTTCTCTTTCAGAAACATTGGATAACATCATACTTTGTAAGGATCTCCCTGTTAAGAGATCAACTACAAGCTATTGAAGAGATCACTTCAGAAAATGAATTGGTGAACATAGTACTCAATGGTCTTTCCAAGACATGGGATTCATTTTCCACAAGCATGAACACAAGGAAAGAGTACCCGACATTTGAAGAACTTTGGACCCGCTGTGCTCAAGAAGAATTATATCCATGAAAGAACAACAAAATAAGGATTACTATACAAGAAAAGATGAAATATATCTATTACAAGATAAGCTGAAATCAGAATCAATCTTGAAGAGACTTAGAAGAAGTAAAGACAGAAATAAGTCAGCAATTGAGAAGAAATTGGAAAAAGACTTATGACGTTTTGTAGAAGACAACAAGACGAAAGCGTGGACTCTATTATACATTGCAGAAGACAATAAGGATGCAGTTGGAAGCATGGACTCTGTCAGACAGAGGGAGCTGATTATATGCACTCTTACATGAATCAAGGGTTAGGAGGGAGATAATCCTATGATCCATTGAAGATGATAAAATATATATCCATGGTTGCAGCCATGAAAAGACAGTACGTGTTCAGCTCAACTGCAGAAGAAGACCTCTTCGAAGAGAAGCCTTAAAGCATTCCCGATTTTCCATCCAGATCCGTGATCCTATTATGAAAGGAAGAAGTGGAATATCTAGGGCATGGAATCTATAAGAAACTCCGTGGAGCCAAAAGTAAAAGAAAATCATGAGGATTCCAAGAAAGAAAGAGGAACAAGAACAACCAGTCATTGTATCAAGAATCACAAGATTACCAGCCTGATATGAACTCACTAAAAGAAATCAAGCAGAAGAACTGAAAGTCATGATGAAGAACAGTGTATGACTTATGAATGAAAGCATTGTAAGATCCAGAACTAGAGGTTCTCCCATATAGAGGGAGAAGACTATGATAATTACTTGTTCCAGTACACCAGACATATCACTGCATGAGTCATTATATCATTCACAACATCCATGAGTTAGAATTCTACATCAGATAAATGCAAAGAATGTTCCCCAGAGAAATTGAACAAAGAGCATATGAAGAGCAATCTCAAGACTTTGAGGCATACCAGAAAGAGACTCCTGTATGCAGATAAGAAGAAGACAATTTGGTGGAGAACCTCCAGTGCACAACATAAGCATGGTGAATATTTCCTATAACACCACGATGACTACTCAGAAGATCAGATCTCATGATGACAGAAGAAGTGCCACTTGGATATGTTCCAGTTTATCCAACTATGATATACTCTATTGTTCAGATCTACATGAAGCCTTCACAAGTGTTCCAGACTAAATTACAAGCATTACATTATCCATGATAAAGTCCAGAAAGGAGAAAATGATTTCTCCAACACATATCTCCACAGATAAGCAGATTAGCAGACATTTTGGTAAAGCTTCTATCCAATATGAATGAGTTTGCATACTCAAGCTGGAGCTCGTGGAAACAACTTCCTTATTATTGGAAAAGGAATAAATGACTCTCCAAGTTAGGTGAGAACACTGAAAATATTATTTATCTTTGTAATTGAAAAATAGTCCAGATTGGACAGATGCTTTCCTGTTCGGAAAGTGGATTGAGATTTCTGACGAACAATGACTTCCCATTGTAGTTAACATGGGAGGTAGAATGATTGCTGACGTATCATAGACAATGACTCCCCATTGTGGTTAACATGGGGAGTGGTATAGGATAGTCATTCTTCTTGGCAGTCACTCTGAGTAGTGGTCAAGTAGAATGGTTCGCCTCGCTGGGCAGTCATTCTTTCGAAGTTCACAATTGTGAGTAGTTTCGAAGAATGGTCCGTTTTGGAGGTTGATGCAGGACATACATTCCTTAGGGCAGACTCATTCTCTCCAGGTTACACTTTGTTTAGTGTCAGAGGAATGGCCCAGGGTGAGGAATGGTCTGGACAGTTATTCCTTAGGGCAGACTCATTCTCTCCAGGTTACACTTTGTTTAGTGTCAGAGGAATGGCCCAGGGTGGGGAATAGTCCAGGCTCAACAATCAGGGACAGTCATTCCTTAGGGTTTCTACATTCTCTCCAGGGTGCACTTTAATTAGTGTAGGAGGAATGGCCAAGGGTGGGGAATGGTCCAAACATTTCTTAGGGTTTATACATTCTGTCCAGGGTGCACTTTGATTAGTGTAGGAAGAATGGCCCAGGGTGAGAAATGGTCCAGGCTCATAAATCAAAAACAATCTTTCTTCCTTGTTCGTGAATAATAGGGTAGATAGCCCATTGTTGATCAATGAAAACATTCTTTCAGATCTCACAAACATGAGTGAAATATTGGCCCAGAGGATTCAATTTATCTTTAACAATATTTTTCTATGCAGGATGGCATCAGATGATTGTTATGGAGACTACCTGTCTCCAGACAGTAGAGATATACTACTGTGGTGGATATGATCCACTGTTCGTGAGGAAAATATTCTTTCAGAGCTCACAGATGTGAGTGAAAGATTGGCCCAAATAATTCAATCTATATCATAACATTGTTTCTATGCAGGATGCTATCAGATGTTTGTTATGAAGACTGTATGACAATAGATGAGGACTACTGTGGTGAATATGTTTCACTGTTTGCAACCATACGTTGCTGATCAAGTACTTGTGTGTTACTTGATGTGGTAGTGAACCACTGGATTGTAGTTATGTACTACTATGAATAGACACAGTTGTGCTCTATCCTTGTTCTAATTGCCTTGAAGACTATCAACAGTTTATTGGAGATAATGATAATTTAGATGGATGATGAACAAAGATCTTCCAGACGGAAAACAATTCAAAACTTTTACTCCTCTTGTATCACTCTATGGTGAGAGTGACTTATCCAACATCATATCTAATTACTCAGATGAAGTATGGTTTCGAGAGTTGATGCAGTTGATGGTGATGGTGATGCTCATGATCTAGTCATGAAATAGTCTAGATGACTATATTGATGCCACCGGGTAAATGGTATGTTTTTGTGCTCAAGTCCATTACCTGTAAATACCTCTCTAGCTAGGAGGGAGTGTTAATATTATGGTAGTCGTGGGAGTTATTTACCTCCACGTGTGAACCTAACGAGAATAGAAGACTCCGGGAAGCAAGAGAAACCCTAATGAGTTGGCTAATAACCCTAGAAGCCTTGTCGGCTCAAGAAGATAATTTATATTAGGTTATTAGCCTCTAAGAGAAGAAGTCGGCCAGAGTTAATAATAATATACTGAACATACACTTATCCAGAAGGATAATTCGACCTCAACAAAACTGGAAGAACCACTATAAATACAGGACGCCAGTTCTCATTTGAAGCATCTCAGAATTGCAGTTCCCAGTTTTGGTGCGCACTGCAGTTGCAGTCTTGTGCGCAGGTTTGGAGGAGAGCTGCTGGTGCAGCTGCAACAACAACAAGTTTTTAGTATTGGCTTGATTATCTCTTGGATAGGGTTTGGGACTATCTAATCAGTCTTTTGTGTTGCACTATCCTTGGAGAGAGGTGCGCTACCCTTTGTTTGGCTATCTAGCCTAGGGTTTTCTTCCAGAGGAATTCTTAGTCAAGGTTAAGGTGCTCGGAGGGAGGCTTCGGCCTATGGTTGGGTGACGAAGGTATCATCAATGGTAAAACGAGCACACCATCTTCTATATTCTAACACATAGGCCTTAAGCTTGTCATAAGACCATGCAAATATATCCCCGTACTCTCTTACCAAAGTGACGATCTTCCTTTTCTCTTCTGGCGTACATCCATTACCAATTTTGATGATCCTTTACGTACCCTTGTTACCGATGTCAACCTCATCCACCTGATCATCAAAAAAAGATTTATTAGTTCCTGTAAAAACATCTGACCTATCAAATAAATCTTCTAACGACACTAAACGCTTAGGAATCTTGTTACTTTTGAGATGAATAATTGGGACCTCCTCGCCCTCCTGTATCTCATCAATGTTATGATTAGCAAACTCATTAGCATAATTCAAAAAGTTCAAAATATGTCTATCATCTTCAAAAACTTTCCGAGAGCCTATGTTATCTAGAACAAAGATGAAAAGAAACCTCAACCAAGTGTGTAATATAAGGGTTAGTCATCCAGGGTGTAAACAATGTAGCAACAGTTTCCAAAGAATCGACCATCTCATTTACAGTCCTATCAATGCGAAAAATGTTAAATGCATCAAAATACTCAATCTCATCCTGCACTGCGTGTCCATACCTTTTCTGTTGTTGGTTCCAAGCTTCACACTTCATTCTTACTTGATTTACAATAAGCTCATAATCACCTTCAACCTTCAGTAGTTTGATTCCCATCTTTCTAGTCTTCCGCAAACCAAATAACAAAGCCTCATACTCTGCCATATTGTTAGTACAATCAAACTCTAAGTGTGAAGAAAATGGAAATATTATACCTGAAGGAGAAATGATGAAAACCCCGACACCTGATCATTGTCGTGAAATCGCACCATCAAAAGTCATGGACCAAACATGCGAATACTCAAGTTCACTCTCTGGTACAAAAGGCATCGGTATTTAAGGAACCTATGAAAGCATGTACACATCCATGTCTGTCTCTTTCACATTTAGGTCTCTTATGTCTGGGTAAAGGTATTCATTGTCTCTAACTCGGGGCTCCTCAACATTGTGCAACATTTTTCGTTCCCTGTGAAGTCTTACCTTTTCAATCGAGGAAATAAGAATGTTGACATATGATAGATCCATCTGCATGGAACCCCTACATCTGCAACCCACTGTCTTGAAAGGAGCATACCCCATTGGGTAGGATAATCTGTGACAAGTACATCCATGACTAACATCTTCTTTGGGGTTGCCACTTAAAAAACCTGTAAATCCTTGATGACCCCACAACAAGGTACCTCCCTAACATCCACTTCTTGCACATTCTGACAAAGCCCGATGATCTGTAATCCAAACTCATGCATAACTTCAAGAGTCATGATATTGTTAGATGCACTAGACGCTAGCATGCAGTTTTGTAAAATCAAGCCATTAACCATTAATGAACAATAGAAAGCGGTAGGATTAGTATTTTCCTTACCAAGGCCAATGAATACTTTTGGACATTCATTTGCAAGGTTAACCTCACCCATGACTCCTAGGAACCTATCCAAGACCTCTTTGTGAATAAGCATGTGAATTAATTCTTTTAAAGGAACAAGAATCTTGATCTTAGCAAGCTCATTCTCTAATGAAAAATGAGATGTTTCAGATCGAATTGGAGCTGAAAGAGGTAACAAGGGAGGAGGAGGACTCTTGCTTACTTGAGTAGTAGAAGCCTCACCTCTAGGAAATGATGGAGGAGCTTGAGCTTTGACTTTGCGTGCATATTTCTTTGTGAGCTCTACTAGTCTGATTTCAACAACTTCATTGGCTCTCTAGATGTCTTCTTGAGTAATCGACCAGTGTGAACTGGGTGCAAGTCAGGCTGCAAGGATTTCCATTGGTCTTGTGGGACTTGGAAGGCAATATGAGGTTTGACCTTAGTAACATCCGAGGCTTGGAAAGCATAAGGTTATTCTACAAGTTCTAATTCGACCACCATATTCAAAGTGTTATATGAGTTATCAGATGGATCCTCTCCTTGCTCATAAAGATGTGTAGTTTGGGAAAAAATAGCACATGATGACTCACTATGGGGAAGGGTGTAGTCTTGGAAAAATAAATTGTCTGAGGCATAATCAATTAATTTGTCCTGGATGTTTGAGTTGGGATTGGGCTCATGATTCTTCTTAGGATACTAGTAAGGCCTCCTCTTGTTGATGGGTTTGGGTTGTGAGATAACTAACTGGTTTTGAAGCATATTTTCTACCTTCACTATCCTATTGCTCATGTCATTCACTAACCCAAAAGTTGCATCCTTGGAGGTTCCCTCTTCTTGCTTAGGTTTAGGTAAGGTTTGTGCAGTTCTCCTATGTTGTGGTTCGAGCAACAAGATAAGTGGGACTTGTTCTTTGGAGGCTAAGGACATTTGTTTCTCTATTGTAATGGCCACTTGGTAAGCAACATCCAATGATGTGGTTTCCTTTTTCCTGATCAAAACACCCAAAATTCCATCAAACTTCTCGAAGTATGAAATCAAAGAAAACTCAACATTAGGTATAAGAGTTGCTGGAATTTTATCATAAGCCTTTGCAAAATGAGTATTAAATTCTAAAACAATTTTATTCTCTTTCTTATTAAGATCAGTGAAATTTATAAGTAGGAAAGAGGTATCCTGTTTGTCGCCCCATCTCTCTAAGAACTTTTTGAAGAATGGATTCAATCCGCTAATAGAGTTGTTTTTGAGACTCTTGTACGATGAGCGTGCTTCACCTTTCGAAGTTGATACAAACGTATTCATTTCTACATCCTCATGCTCAACTCCTTCATCGTCGCATACTTTCAATAATTGGTCTATGTGTTCCTGCGCATTAATGGCATTGTTTCCCTGAAATTTAGGTAACTTTTTAACATAATTGGAGATAGGTAGAGTGTGAGGTTTCCTTGTAATAGCAGGTATGTCTAAGGGACCAAAAGCATTAAATGTAAACCTAGTTACTTGCCTAGCCATGGTACTAGAACTTGAAACAGACGAAGAGCTTGAAATAACTAAAGGAACAAGACTTGGAACTATAACCAAAGGAGTTGAGGAAGGAAAAGACGACACCTGAGGTGCCAAAGTACTTACCACAACACTAGGAGTTGAAGAAGTGAATGGAAGAGATACATGGACCGATTGTAGAACAACTGTACCCACTGTAAGGGTGGGACTAGCTATAGGAGTTATGAACGAACTACTCCGAAACATGCATTGTGGATCGCTAAGGGATGGATAAATTCTTTGTGTGGGGTCGAATCAAGATGATTTGCATATGATCCCCTATGAAGTCGCCATGTATCATGTGGAGTCACCATGTGAGAAAAATAAAATTAAACAATTTAAATAACTCATCAAATGTCTTTTACCAAGGCCGACGTCCCCGACAACGGTGCCAATTTGTTAGCACAAAGTTTTACCCTCCAATTCTGAGCGATATATGTGTTAAAACGACGATATAAACTTAGCTAATTAAAGGAGTAGGGCCCCAAATTGTCACTGAAAAAACTCCTCTCCGTTCGGGCTAGTGCTTGTTAGCCTCTGGGGGGAGTCCCTAGGCACTTTGAAGTGCTTTGCTGCTCATCTAAAGTCTGTTTTCTACGTTAAAAAACAAAAAATCAACAAGTTGTTCATCTTGGACAACGTGTAAAAGTGGTCCAAAACGATGAGAAAAAGTGATTACTTTCACTTGTAGGGAACCTGCAAGGTTAGCACAATTATAATAGACTAGAAATAGAGAAGAAAAATCATTCAAAGGATCAAAATAATGACAATAAACAGTTCAGAAAATGACAGATCATATCACAAATTTACCATAGCACCACCAAGAAAAGAGCTTTGAAGAAAAATACACACTTCTTTATTAATCAAACTTACAAGAGAATTGATTACGCCACACTTGGAAAGCTTACAATCGATATAATGACTACTTTGCTGAGAAGAGAACCACTAGACTAGAGAAAGAGAGAGAGAAAAATGAGAAAGACACTATGCTACCGCTGCAATGAACCGATGAAGAACGACTATGAAGCATCCAATATATATCATATGAGGGCACATATCCAAGGGAGAATAAAATGATGCATGGAAGACTAAAATGGGAAAGTAGAAGACATGAGGGCATGTGGAAGTATGGAACTGAGTGAGAGAAAAGCAAGTGGGAGAGGTGGACGGTTTAATGCAAGCATGTGATGAAGTTTAGCAAGCGAGTGGATGAGTGTATGAGTGAGGAGTGATGTGAGGGAGAGAGTGTGAGTGGAGGTTTAAAGACAACACATGAAGTAATAGTTAAACAAGAGTTGCAAGACAACATCGTCCCTGCTTTTGGCAGGTTTGAAAATTGATAATAATAATGATTTAAAACCTCATATGCATAATTAAGTTTATTATTTAAATTTTATTACTAAATGTTAGTGAAAATAATTATCAATATTAATATTTTTATTATAATTATAATTGATTATTAAGTTAGTGAAATTAATTGTTCCTATTAATATTTTTATTATAATTATTTATCATTATTATTATAGCTATATTTAGTATCATTATAATATAATATTAATATTAATATTCGTTAGTAAAATTAATTATTACTATTAACTTTTTCATTAGAATTATAATTGATTATTAATATTACGATATTTATTATGATTGTAATCTATTATTCATATTAATATTCGTTATCTCAATATGGAAACCGAATGTATGCATGGAACCTCTAAGTTGAAACCCAATTGGAAAATATTTAATCTTGCTTTCCATTTTACTTTAACCTAGAAAATAGGTGGTTGACATGAAATGTTTAAATATGCATTCCATAATAAAACATTTAATACTTTATACACTGTATAAAGTATTAAATAAATGTTTTGCTGCAAAATACATAATATTCAATATGAAAATGTTTTCACATAAATTCTTGTCAGTATTGATGACCCGACATGGTACGTAAATCTTGTTAGTATTGATGGCCCGACATGATAGGTAAACCGGGGATGCGTTTTTGTGTAGATTCTAGTGTCATTGCTTTATTTAATTTGCTTTATGTTGTCTTATAGAGAAGCCCATGGATGTGGCGGTGCATTGCTGGACTTCTGTCGATTAGCGTGTAGGTTGTAAAGAAATTATGTGGAGTAAATGGAGGATCTGAGAAATTGCCGTTGCTCTCATTTTCATGTTTAGTTTCTGTGATGACCACAATCTCGTAAACCAGGGATGCTAAACCAGTTCTTACGGTTGGCCGCCGAGGCCTGGACAAAATTATTTATGGGAGTATGAAATATTGATTGTGCAATTAATTAAAATTTTTGAACTACGTGAAGGCCACAATAAGGCTTCAAACTTTTCAACCAATGACAGTTTTAAAAAATAAGTTATTTTATAGATTAAAAAATAAAAAATTATATTTCTTATGTAAAACAATAGGTTTCCCATGATTTTTTTTTAAGTCAATGGAAATTAATGTCAAATCAATAGCAAACTCATTGCTATAGTCCTACTTTGGGAGGGACTACTAAGAAAGCTTCATACACCAATTTAATATGTTGTAACTTTAAAATTAATATATATATTATTATAACAATCTTAATGTTAACTTTAATGAAAATGTGAATGTATAATAGTCTTAAGGTTAACTTGGACTTTTCAGATTTACCAACTCAATAATTTTTATTTTCTTAATAAATGCTTGTTGGTTAAGTGTGCATTTATTTTTTTAATAAATGCTTCTTACTTAGGTTAGCTAGTAGGATTGGAGTACCGTACCATTCATTAAAGGTAGGAGGTACGTGTTAGTGAATATAGCGCAATAGGCATTGAATATAGCTCCTGACTTTTTCATTCTGTAATAAACAAAGATAAATAAACACTACCTAATAAAAAAAATATTTTATTTAAACGATGAATTATATTGATTGTGAAATTAATGTAAATTCTTGAACCACTTGAAGGCCACAATAAGGCCTCAAACTTTTGAACCAATGATAGTTTAAAAAAATAAGTTATTTTATAGATTAAAAAATAAAAAAATTGTATTTGTTATGTAGAACATTAGGTTTCTTATGGAAATTTTTTAAGTCAATGAAAATTAATGTCAAATCAATAGCAAACTCATTGCTATAGTCCTACTTTAACAGAGACTAATAAGATAAATGGGAAAAAAAGATGCATGTGCGAGAATGTGCATACTTAAGGATAAAGAATAGATTATGGAGTATTACGTCGATTATTATGAAATAGTGAATACGTGAAAACCATATGTTATATTAACCCATGCATGTTTTTTTTTTTAAGAATATTATAACATGCACTTTCCAAAAAAAAAGAAGGGAATTACTTAGATTATGCTAAAATGAGGATACATGTACGGGACATGGGGATCAAACACTTTATGGAAATAATTAAAAAAGTGAAGGGGGACATACACTTTATGGAAATAATTACAAATTTGAAGGGGAACATACTTTAGTAATTAATTAATTAAAAATTGGTAAAACTTTCTAATTAATTAATATAATAAAGTTAATATAATAACCTTATGGAAATAATTGTTAAATTAAATATTAGTTTATAATGGTCAATTAGAAATTAGATTTAGGCATTAATAAAGTCAAAGTGACTTTAGGTTAATTTATTTGCTTTTAGGTTATATTTTCACTTTATCCCACATTCATAAAGTGGTTTGACTCTACTTGATTGTAACCTATATAAGAAAGCTATTTGCTCTCTTATTTCATTGATTGAATAAAGACAGATAACCTTATTCAAGTTATCTTGGTTTCTGTGTGTGCTCGATTTCCGTTACATGGTGTCAGAGTGAGGTTAGGGCCACGGAGTCTGGGAACGCGTGAAGACCTAGGGACTGCTACCGGCAGTGACGGATCGAGGGATCGCCAACGTAGCACACTCAAGGAGACAAAAGGGTTTTGGATCAGCCAGAGTCTAGTTCATTTGATTTTTCGGTTTTAAAATCTAGATTGCAGGTATTTTACCATTATTTATCTGCTAAGTTCAGTATTTTACGATCATCTATGACTACATTGACCAACATCATGTTGGAAGGCAACCAAAAGTTCTCTGGGAAGAACTACAATACCTGGAAGCAACGCATGTTGGCCATTTTTGCGTACCGATGCTTGTCAGAGGTTGTTCTGGGCACAAGTGCTCGTCCCACGGTTGCAGGTAAAGACCAGGACAAGTTTGATGGCCAAGACAGAGAGGCTGTGATGTTGATCAAATTGTCCGTGACAGATGAGATGCTACCTAAGGTTCAGAATGGGAAGACTGCTGCAGCGATATGGAAACAATTGAAAGAGACCCATGAGATTTTAGATAAGGGTCGAGCATTCTTTTTAAAGAATATGTTGTTTTCGATCAAGATCACTGAGGGTGCCTCTCTCTAAGAGAACTTACTCAAGATCAAGGACATCCGGGAGCAATTGGAGGCCATTGGTGTTAAGCTCTAATATTGGCTCATTACCCCTTAATTGGGGCATATTATATTAGTAATGTTATTTTATTTATTTCGGCTTTAGGCCATTAGTTGTAATTATGCCTCCTAGTCTCCTATATATACCAAGGAGACATTTTCATTTTGAATCATCT
>ML791912.1:271273-283448 GCA_009831015.1 Picea engelmannii
AGATTAGCGCGCCCGGATCAACGACAATGAAGACCATTCCGGACCCCCCCCTCGTTTCTACCTTTAAGCGGAGGGGGGGGGTCCGGAATCCCATATGCAGCTTCCCGACGACCACGATCGAGGCGCCCGGATCAACGGCGCCCGTGCAATCCCGCCTTTCTCAGTAGCCCTATATTTATCCAAGAGTGGGTCCATTTTCCCTCATGTAATCCCCCTTTCCACCTTTCCCATATTGCCATATGTCCTCCATCCGCCTCCCCTCCTCGGTCCACATGGCTCTCTCTCCTCTCATCTCGTCACTTCTCCCACGCCCTTATAACCCAACACCACCATTCCTGTCATGCGCTCCATCCTCTGCGCTGGCCTCCAAGCCTGTCCCTCAAGCTATTTCATTATTCCAGGTGGCAGCGCAAGAAGCCCTCCTTATCCTGAAATGCTGAGTTGGCCGGACCGTTCTCAATCCCAAGAAGCAGTTATTGAAGCGGTTGGTGGTGGTTAGACATTGTTTCCTCCATAATGGGGACGTCCTGCATGAATTAAAGGCACGTCGACTCGCCGATGTAACTGTCAGAAGATTGATCGCGTCTGCCATAAGTTGTACGATTATTCAAAGATTGCAGCCGCAGAGTGTCAGAAGCCATGCAGACGCAAAGCCTTCAATGCAGTTTCTTGGTTCCGCTGTTGTTGTTGTTTTGAGTATATGTAGGCATTTTTTCCATTTTTGTATCTATCGATGGTAGAACTATGCTCCCAGCTGTAAAGTTTCAGTGACATTCTGGTTTCCTGGTTATGCCTCTATGTTTGAGACTTCTTGGTTTATGACAAACAATTCATCTTTGACATCTTTGTTTCATCGCATGCCGGAGTGTTCACAGTCGAATGATTCGCGTGGATTGTTGCATTTGTGTTATGATAAGAGATTTGTTGTGGCATTTATGTATTCTCTGGTTCTCTGTGTTTGGATGTGAAAGGGTTTCGCGTTTGAATACATTCTTCCCCAGTCTCTGATGAACCTGATGTTTATTATAGACCCTTGCACCCTTCTTGCATAAGTCTTCCATCTACTCACCCCTTTACTGCGACTCACTGTTTAAAGTTTATCAAGACCTCACTCGTTCATGCATGCCTGGTCTGGTTTTTTAGTTGACACAATGCTGTTCTGAGTTTTTCTCCATTTGATCACCCTTTAAACGAATCGTGACATTAAAACTGATGGGCGTCGGGCTCTGCTCTTGCAAGCAATCCAGGAGTGACCTCCGATAGCCAACACCATGTTAAGAGGAACAAGAGAGGACTGAGTAGATGAGATAGAATGCATGAGAAAAGAATGAGTGAAATCAGAAGACCACTAAGCCATTAGAAGGGAATGTTGAGACTGTGGAACCCCACGAAAGAAGAAATCGAAGGCTGGTTGAGAACCAAAGAGCTAGAGTTTTCCCAGAAAGACAATCAAAACCCTAGCATCACACCTCACAAATATATGGATAGATATGTGTTTACGGATTTACACGAAGTATTTTTTCTGTTATTTTCCCCACCTACTGCACGAGTGGGTACTAAGGTTGAAAGATAACTAAGAGATGAACCAGATCCGACAACTAGATTGGACCCCAATACAGGTTGAGCAATTACAACAGGTGAACAACAAATTCACCCACGCAGTTGAATTTTGGCTTGATAGTATTGTGGAAGGATTCATCACAGAGTTTGCAGTCGATACAGCGTAGTCATACAACACAACAGAGCAAGACTTTCTACACAGACCCCAAGGAAGGTACATTCGATCACTGTATACTTCTATTAAAATATTTCTATATAACAAAGATGTAATGTCAATGGAATCAGTCAGCTAGACTTCCCTGTGTGCATGGGGAAAGGGGGGAAGCACTGACAGAGAGGGGAGAAATGGAAGAAGGTGAGAATAAAGGAGAAAAGGAGGAAGAACTCTTGGACCCGATCTTGATGGATGATGCCCAACTTAAGTGGATCTTGGCATCATCAGGAATGATGTGTAGCGGAGTACCCTACCAATATAAGGTGAATACCAAGAAGAGAGCCGTAGCCACGAGGGAGGGCTTAACAAGCGATGAGGAAGAGGTAGAGGATTTTCGGGCTGTGGAGCAGATTGAGGAAATCCTGTGCACAACCTATGAGCAGAAAACAAGAGGCCCAAGAACGGGAGGAGAAGGAAACCATCCTTTCCATATTAATGTCAGTGTGGAACCCATAAACCCATGTGCGACCAATACACCAAAGAGAACACCACCGTTTAGACAACCGAAATTCAGAGGAAGTCTGACAACAAGAAGTACATCTACCGCAGGAGCAACAACTGGAGGAGCCAGTTCAGGCAATACTAGTCAAGTATATACACCGCATGATGGAGGTAGTAGTTCAGTATTTAGAATGGTAGGACATGATCCCACTATCAGATTACTAGAATTTTGAGGAGAAGAAACATAAGACCTTGAGAAGCATTTGTTCATTTGTGCAAAGATCTGGGAGGCAAAACATGTCACCGATGAAGATACCAAACTCACACAGCTAGCGATCATGCTAAGAGACCGTGCACTAGACTGGTACATGAGTCTAGACACGAACAATGCCCCTGGGATGACGAGGACACTAGTAGAAATTAAGAAGCTATTGATTAATGAGTTCTAGAAGCCGAGCTTAGAGGATCAATACATGAATGAGATGATTGAGATAAGAAAGAAACTAGGAGAGTCTGTATGGGAGAATGACCAGAGATTCAAGTGACTGAAGGGGAAGTTAAAATACCTTATGACCAAGATGCAGAATCGACATCTATTTTTCAACTCAGTACTCCCACACCTAAAATATCCCTTACGACAACATAAGTTTCAGATGCAGGTTGAGGCTCTACAGGAAGCCTTGCAGCTGGAAGAGAAATAGTACCAACAGATGGAACCAACTATTGAAGAATTGAAGGAGGATTTAAAGAACCTAACATTTCAATTGAACGAGAATAAGAACAAGGACAAACGAGAAGCCGTTTGGTGCACCACATGCAGGACATAAGGACACCACAAGAACGAATGTCCAACATTTGCACAGTATATGGAAACATGCATGCCAAACCCGCTACCACAGGGAGGATTATGGTGCGAAATATGCAAGAATCTAGGTCACGACCCTTATCACTGCATGATGATGTAGAAGTACCAGACAGTTCCAAAGAATTCTTATTGCACCTTTTTTAAGTCAGTGGGCCATGACGATAAAGATTGCAGAACTATGGAGTTGATGCGGGAAAGAGCATCAGATGCATACAGGGTACATGTCGAAATGATGACTGGGCAAGCAACGCCACAGGTCAATCAAGCCCTAGCTCCATACAACACTGTGAAGCGATAGTACAATACTGCACAATAACCATACAATAATGCACAGCCGCAGTACAACCCGGTGCAACCCCAGTATAATACCACGCAGTATAATCAGGCACCACAATACAACATGCCGAGAGGGGACCAAACATGATATCGAGGAGGAGGACGAGCCAGAGGAGGTTTCAGACATGGCAGAGGACCAGTCACATGTCAAAATTGTCAACAACCAAGACATTATGCATGGGAATGCCGACTTTCGCCAGCAACTTGTATGTATTGTTGCGCATCGGATCACGAGATAGAGGAATGTTCGACATTATTAGTCAAGATCCAGGAAAAGAGGATCCAGAACAACCAGAATGTTCAATGGATTTCAATCGAAGCAAGGGAGGATGGAAGGAACATCAATATAGTCACCTGTGGAGGAACGAAGACAGGAAAAAATGCAGTCTGATAGGAACCCACACATAACCAATGGGTAAAGAATAACACCGAACCAAGAAAGCAGTTCGATGCGCCCAAAGAAAAGGAGACTTTTAAGGAAGCCAGACAAGAATTTTAGAAGGTGGACACAATGTCAACTTCCACCGCGCAACTAGTCCATGAAGCCCCAACATACGAAATGCCGCCATCATTGGATCATACCAACGGAGCGCCACCCAAGAGACAAGTAAGTACTATCAAAGAATTTTTTCAATCATGCATAAAAATGTTAAGTGATCCATCATCTGTGAAAATATTGCAAAACATCCTAGAGAAATATAACAGCGAGACAAAACAAAATCTAGAACCAAAAACTGTCAATCATCTACACACAAGAAGAAGAACATGTAGGGAATTTAGACTGAATGCTAACATTCGGGATTTCAATATGGGAGACATCATACTTGACCTAGGATCCGAAGTGAATGTGCTACCCAAGAAAACCTGGCAATGCATGGGATAGCCAACATTGGGATACTCAAATGTCCAATTAAAACTAACAAACCAACATAGGGTCCTACCAATAGGGAGACTGAAAGGACTAATAGTAGATCTTGATGGAGTATGCACTAAAGAAGACTTTGAATTCATCGAAATAGTAGAAGGCACAACACTGTACCCAACACTACTCGGTCTGGATTGGGCATTTGACAACCAGACCATAATTAACTTGAAGACAAGGAAAATGACATTTGAATCTAGAGATTACAGGGTCATAGCACCACTAGATCCATCAGAAGGGGAGAGGTTCGTAGAACCCACTTGTTTGGACTTAAAGGAGATCAACCAGTTGTACCTAACAACTGCACGTGATGAGGATTGCGTACACCCAACTGTAGATGGGGTACTTATTTGGCGCAGCATTACTTCATGCGCAACAGATTCAGACACCGGGTTAGAAAACTGCCAGCAAAGACTACACGAAGTATCCATGAGAAGATGTGCAAGAATAGACCACGCAGTACGGTGGATATGCATATAAATCAAAGAACCACCCAGTTTCCACGTACTAAATGATTTGGAAACATTCTTGACACAATATGAAGATGAAGTATTAGAGAACTAGAGGCTACTAACACTGGATTTAACACTCAAGGCCACACCCACAAGATGGTGGGGCGTACACAAGGAGATTATCACATCTGGTACCAATGTAAACGATTACTGTGCATAAGGTTCGGTTCAGAACATAAAAAAAACAAACAATGGAGATATGAAGGACTAGGGACACCAACGAAACACTTGGAGGAGTGAAAAATGCTGTGGAAAATGACACCACCAAAGGAATGGCCTCACAACTTCATTCACACTTTAGAGGGCATACCAGCGAACTGGTATATAGATCAGGAATTGCGCAAAGGAACTACAACATGGACGATATTGCAACAGAACTTTACCATCACTTTCTCAATCGAGCATGAGAACCCCAACATAGATGTAGCCCTGAAACAGATCGGAGGAATCATATTCATTGAAGAGTCAGAAATAGAACTTATTACCGAAGAGAAGTAATGAAATAAGCAGACAGTCAAGGAACTATTGTCATGTTACCATGTACAGGAGGAAGCACCAGACAAAGATGACCCGCACAACATTCATATTGAAGAAGTAGAAGGCGAAAGAGATGTGAAGGGATCACCCATAGAATCTGAAGTTATTTCCACACCATTAAAGGTAAATAAAGTTAACATCGGAACAACTGAACATCCCAAAATGTCCAGCATTGGAGACTACTGGGATGAGCCAAAAGTAGAAAGAATCACAAAGTTGTTGCGCAAATACAACGACTTGTTTCCTACAACATTTACAGAGATGAAGGGTATAGCAGGAGAACTGGGAGAGATGAAGATACCTCTCAGACCTGAAGCGAGACCGATTAGACACCAACCATATAGACCGAACCCCATATATAAACAGAAAGTTAAAGAGGAGATCGACTGGATGCTCGAAGTCGGCATAATTGAACCAGTCAAGGAATCAGAATGGATAAGCCCGATGGTTGTACAGGACAAGAAACAAGGAAGAGGGATTAGGATATGCGTTGACTTGAGGAAGTTGGATGATGCATTCCTACATGATCCATTCTCTACACCGTTCACGGGTGAGGTGTTAGAGAATGTGGAGGGACACAAAGCTTACTCATTCACTGATGGATTCTTAGGTTACCATCATATTACGATAGCACAGGAGGACATATACAAGACCATGTTCACGACGGGATGAGGATCTTACCAATATACAGTCATGCCATTTGGACTGAAGAATGCACCAACAATATTATCCAGAGTGGTTATCAGAGCATTTAAAGAATTCATCCATCAGTTTCTCGAAGTATACCTGGATGACTGGACAGTCTATATTCTATTGAAAAACCATGTGGAATTTTTACACTTGATGCTAGAATGATGTAGACAGTGTCAGATATTACTAAACATAAAGAAATGTATATTTGGAACACCGTTTGGGATACTACTGGGCCATATAGTATGAAAACAAGGGCTATTGGTTGATCCGGTAAATATTGCAGTCATCGTTAATTTACCAGCACCAAAAACAGTCCGTCAGCTACGAGCGACGTTAGGACACATAGGATACTACAGGAAATTCATCAAAGGATATGCGCAGATCACAACACCAACAGGAAATTCATCAAAGGATATGCGCAGATCACAACACCAACAGGAAATTCATCAAAGGATATGCGCAGATCACAACACCAATGGAGAAACTGCTAAGGAATGATACAAAGTACCAATGGAACGACGAGTGTCAACATGGTCTGCATACTCTGAAGGAAAATATTGTCACTGCACCGATATTAGTATTTCCAGACTGAGGAAAGACATTCTATGTGCATGTAGATGCATCAACGATAACACTTGGAGCTATCTTAGTGCATCCAGGAGCAGGAGACTTGGATCACCCGATAGCGTTCACAAGAAGAAAACTATCATACTCAGAACATAATTATAACACGACAGAACATAATTTACGCACTGCAGAAGTTCAAACACTACCTACAAGGAAAACATTTTAATATGTTTACATATCACTCAACCCTAAAATACCTAGTCAACAAGCCAATGTTGGGGGGGGGAGAATCTATCGATGGCTATTGTTATTTCAAGAATTTGACTTCGAAGTAATATTCAAACCAAGAAAACTAAATGCAGGACCTGACCACCTATCACGGGTCACAAATGGAGAAGAACCCATGAACTTAGAAGACAATTTTCCGGATGCAAAGTTATTCTCAATACAGATTGCCAATGAATACTTCACAAAGATCATCCAGTACTTGAGCACAGGTACCGTGCCGCAAGAATATACCACCGCACAGAAGAAGAACTTGGTAATTTTCCCAATCGACTATCAACTGATTACAGGACATCTATATAAAATGGGTGCAATTAACATTTTATGAAGGTACATGTTAGAGCATGAATGATAAAGAATTTTAGCAGAATCCCACGAGGGATTGGCAGGAGGACACTATGTAGGAAACGATACCATGCAGAAGGAACTCCATGCAGGATTATGTTGGCCAACGTTTCAAAGAGACTCGAAAGAGTATTGAAGGAGATGTGATGTTTGTCAAAGGGTAGACAAACCCAACAAAAGGGACAAGATGTCGTTACGACTGCAAGTGACATTACAAGAATTTGATAAATGGGCAATAGACTTTGTGGGACCAATTAAACCACCAGCCAAAATAATAGGGGCAAAATACACCATCACCATGACAAAATACCTAACAAGGTGGGCAGAAGTTGCACTAGTAAAAGACTGCAGCGCAGAGACAACCACACACTTCTTATTTGAACAAGTAATTACTAGGTTTGGGTGCCCAAGAATTTTGATGAGCGACCAAGGCATGCACTTCATAAATAGCACCATTCGCGTGATGCTCGAAGAGTTTGAAGTTCACCACCAGAAAAGCACACCGTATCATCCATAGGCGAATGGCACAATAGAAGCCTTTAACAAAGTTCTAGAGAATGCACTGACAAAGATCTGTAACGTCAACAGATACGACTGGGACCTCAAAGTACCAGCAGTATTATGGGCGTATAGTACAACATGAACAAATTTGACAGGGCACACACCATTCAAACTAGTCTACGACCAAGAAGTAGAAGTGCCATTAGAATTTTTAGTACCCAACTTACACGTAGCAACCGTCACACAAATGACAGAGCTAGGCACAATACAAGAAAGACTGAATCGAGAAGAAAGAATCCTGGAAGGATTCCATCAACAAGTGAAGAAGGCTATAGATAAAGCATGGCACGATCAACACATCAAGAAGAAGACTTTCAAGGAAGGAGATCTAGTATTTCTCTACGACAACAAATCGTTCCATCACCCAGGAAAGATGAGAATGCATTGGTTAGGACCATACGAGGTAAAATATATAACATATGGTGGAGCTGTACAGTTAAGAGATTTAGCAGGCACAGACCTAAGAGGAATGATCAACGGGAGCCGACTGAAGCTATATAAGGACAGTCAACCACCCACCGCGTAGTAAAAAGAAAAAAAAAAAAAAAAATTGAAAAGCGCAAAGCACGATAGAGATAAAAAATCCACATGACGCTCGAAACACGAATGCAGAAAAGGCAAGAACAACAGTTACATGCCAAAGAAAAATGAGTGGGAAATGGAAAGTCAGCAAAAGAAGGATGACATGACAACATTAAGTGGAATTAAGGCATGACAAGGACTGATGGAACATCACATTAAACACGCCAACTAGAAATGAAAAAGTAAGCGTAATCGCATGTACGCAACTACCACAAATGCATTGAACCCACAATTAAACACGCCAACTGGAACATCACATTAAACACGCCAACTGGAAATGAAAAATTAAGCGTAATCACTTGTATGAAACTACCACAGATGCATTGAACCCACAATTATGGTGCATTAATCACATCATGGAGGAAGCGTCCTCGATAAGCTTCATGACAAGCCCATACAACATGCAAGCATGGAATCAACTAGTCTATTCGCAAAAGGAGAACAGAGAGAGAGAAACAACAGCCCGAATGGACAAAGAGAGACCAAAGAGCTCACCAAAGTCCTTCAAACTTAGCAAATGTTCAACACTCACCACTATGGCAACACCGAAGTCCACCGAACCAGGCCAGACATCCAAACTGACTAGGGTTTAAACTAGGTCATGAGGACCACTGAAAGAAAACGAGAAATAATAGCTGGAGATCGTCGATATCGATGAGATCCCATCCCCATAGATAACGTCGGTGAACTCTACACCAATACTGTAAGAGATTCAACATCCACAAACATAGGCCATGAAAGAGGACACGCCAGCAACAACGTAGGAACCTTAGAACGAGGAAGCGGAAACCCAACAGGAAGTGCAACCACAAAGCACTGAACCATCTGCGAAAGTTAACGAAACGACATAGAATATAGGATTAGAAGGGAAACCAGATGATTCATAGGTACCCATCCTAGGTCAAACAACAAAATAGACCACGGGAACTACCTTGGCTTGGCCAGAGTGGCTTACAGGGGGGCAACTAGGAGTTGCTGGAACTTTGTACCAACCACCATAGCAGGAAGACAGATTTCTGATACCGAGCTCACCTCACAAGAAACCAACAACAGAAATTGTGCTACCACGCATACCAGAGGGAGTACAGGTAGATCCGCAGCTACTGGGTCACGTTGGGAAGATCAAGTATTCCTACCATGACGTATCAAATGAAACCAAGTACCCAGAACTTGCACTGAGGGTTTTATGCAGAACATAGTGGTAAACCAACTTGGAGAAATGATCAGCCAACCACATCAGTGGGTTGTTGGACTGGACATAACATGCATTTTAGGGTTGCTGTGTAATGTACCAGATATAAAAAGTATGTAGAACAAAAATAAAATGCTAGAAATGGTAGAATAACAACAATATAACCCGAACAATCACCATAATAGGACTGAAATGATATAAGAATAACAACAGAAATAACACTTTGATTCCGAAAGGAATGTTCAGGGGCCTCTTCGAGGGGGCAACCTCCAATTGAGAAAATATCTATTACAATAATATCCAAGCTAGGGTTCTCATACCCTCGATTCCTATTTATACTAAATATGTCTATCAAAAGAAGCATCTAGAGGAATATCCTTCTAGAAGTGGAAGCTTCTATTAGGTCTTCTTACATTCGACTTATTCTATTTTATTGCAAGGCCTTATTAATATTGACCTTTATTACATCCTAACATATTGTTCTACCTATGTGCAGGCTAGGACCCTAACATGTCCTCCCCCTTAAAAATAGCCTTGTCCTCAAGGCTTGAGATGCGAAAATTGTTGCAGAATGGTAGCTGGTTCCCAAGTGGCATCTGTTGGAGTTGTATATTTCCACTGGACTAACACTTTCTTGATGGTTCTTTGACACAGGCGATGCTCATGCTGGTCCAAAACTTCTTGTGGCTGTAGCCAAATGGATCCTTCTTTGGATAACTCGAGAAGGTTGGTTTGAATTTGACACTTAGTTCCAATCACCTTCTTTAAGCATGAAAAATGAAAAATAAGATGTAGCTTCGAATGACTCGGAAAAGCTAACTGATAGGCCACTTGTCCCACATGCTTGAGAATGATATAAGGACCATAAAATTTGGGCGGTATCTTATGATAATGCTCGACTTTGAGGGAGTTTTTCTTGTAAGGCTATTGTCGAAGAAATACCTGATCCCCTTATACAAATTGACGTTCAGAGTGACCTTGATCTCCTTCTTGCTTCACGTGATTATGTGCCATGACCAAATTCTCTTTGAGGGTACAAAAAATATCCTCTCGAACTGTAAGTGTTTGGTCAACCGCCTGGACCTTTGAGTCACCCGGTAGGTATGAGAGAACTGAAGGTGGATTCTGTCCATATACCGCTTCAAAAGGAGTCGTGAGTGTAGCTATATGTTATGAAGTATTGTACCACTATTCAGCTAGGGGTAACCATTGAGCCCACTGATTTTTCTTTTCTGAGGAAAAATACCTCAAATGTGTTTCCAAGAACTTGTTGACAACTTCCGTTTGACGATCAGTCTAGGGATGATAGGCTATACTGAGATGCAATTGGGGGCCTTGTAGCTTGAATAGTTATTGCCAAAAATTGCTTGTGAAAGTTGGGTCGTGATCATAAATAATGGAGTGTTGCATGCCATGAAGCTTGAAGACTTTATCCATGAAAATTTGAGCCACCGCGGATGCTGTAAACGGGTGTTGAAGAGCAAAAAAATGAGCATACTTGGTGTTGGCTTTCAGAAGTCACTCCTGGATTGCTAGCAGGAGCAGAGCCCGAAGCCCATCAGATTTAATGTCACGGTTTGTTTTAAAGGGTGATCAAATGGAGGAAGACTCCGAACGGCAGCGCATCAACTCAGAAACCAGACCAGGCATGCATGACAGAGTGAGGTCTTGATAAACTCCAAACAGTGAGGTGTAATAAAAGGGTGAGTATATGGAAGACTTATGCAAGAAAGAGAAATGGTCCACAATAAACATCAGGTTTATTACAGATTAAAGAAGAAATGAGCTCAAACGCAAAATCCTTTTACATTCGAACACATAAAACCAGAGGGCACGACAACGCTACAACAAATCCTTTATTGCAACCAGTTGCACTACTGTGAATCCTCAGGCACAAGATGAAATGAAGATGGAAAAGAAAGAGAACTGTTTGTTATAAACCAAGAAGTCTCAAACACAAAGGCATTACAAGGAAACCAGAATGTCGCTGAAACTATACAGTCGGGAGCTTAGCTTTACCATCGATCCATACAAAAATGGCAAAAATGCCTACATATACTCAAAATAACAACAGCGGCGGAACCAAGAAAATGCATTGAAGGCTTTGCGTCTACATGGCTTCTGACAACACGGAGCTCCGATCTTTGAATGGTCATGCAACTTATGGCAGACGCAATCAGCCTTCTGACAATTCATTCGGCGAATCGACGTGCTTTCAATTCGTTACAGAACGTCCCCATTATGGCGGGGACGATGTCTAACCACCGCCAACTGCTTCAATAACTGCTTCTTGGGATCGGAGACGGTTAGGCCAACTCAGCATCTCGGGAAGGGGAAGACTTCTCAAGCTGCCATCTGGAACGACTGACAAGCCTGAGGGACGGACACGGGGTATGGTGGGAGCGAGGGCGTTGAGGGGCACGTGAAAGAAGTGGAGAGGAGCGAGAATGATAGAAGAGAGGGGTGACAGAGGATAGGCCATGTAGAAGGGCGTCCAGGATGGAACTACCCCTAGGCGGGAAGCTGATGTGGAAAGAAGGGGATGCGTGGCAGGCGATGGGTG
>ML791912.1:291649-344879 GCA_009831015.1 Picea engelmannii
CTGCCATCTGGAACGACTGACAAGCCTGAGGGACGGACATGGGGTATGGTGGGAGCGAGGGCGTTGAGGGGCACGTGAAAGAAGTGGAGAGGAGCGAGAATGATAACAGAGAGGGGTGACAGAGGATAGGCCATGTAGAAGGGTGTCCAGGATGGAACTACCCCTAGGTGGGAAGCTGATGTGGAAAGAAGGGGATGCGTGGCAGGCGATGGGTGGGTGATGGACAGAAGGGGAGGCCACGTGGGCCAGGGAGGAGGAATGGACAAGCGACACATGGCAACAAGGGATAGCGGGTAGAGGGTGAGTGAAGTGACGGGAGGAGGGTCCACCATGGCTAAACACAGGGCAGCTGAGAAGAGCGTGGCTACATGAGCGCCGTTGATCCGGGCGCTGCGATCGTGGCCGCTGGGAGCTGCATCAACAATTCCGGACCCCCCCCTAAGCTTAAAGGGAGANTATCGCCGTTGATCCGGGCGCGCTCATCTGGGCCGTCGGAGAGATGCGCCCCCGATTCCGGACCCCCCCGCTTTGCTTAAAGGTCAGAAGGCAAGGGGGGTCCGGAATTTGCTGTGCGCCGTTGATCCGGGCGCGCTGATCCAGACCGTCCGATCTTGCTTACTGTTTACCACGGGCGCATTATCACCCAAAACTTTGGACGGGTGGGTTCTAACCCATTCATTTGATCTCTGATTCCCCTAGCGAGAAATATCGCTAACACTTGGAAAGGTGATCAACAACCACCATGATGACTGATTTATTTCCCGATTTGGGTAAGCCTGTAATAAAATCCATAGAGATATCCCTCCAAATAGCAGGTGGAATCGAAAGCGGTTGTAGTGTGCCCAAAGATTTTACTTTTTCTCCCTTGTTGCGTTGACACACATCACATTCAGTGACAAAATTACGAATGTCCTGTTTCATACCATCCCAGAAAAAAGAATGTTTGACCCTTTCATAGGTTTTGGTGAACCCTGAGTGTCCCACTATGGGTGTAGCATGAAGCTCATAAAGTACCGTGGATCTAAGCTTTGATTGTTTACTTAAATACAAACGGCCTTTGTATCGAAGCTCATCATGGATACAAGAGAACCCTGGGGAAATTGGAGCATTGGACTGCAATTCTTGGATCAGATGCGAACTTTTGGGATCTTGTAGCCATTCCTGGCGAATTGCTTGGAGCTAATCTGGTACAATGAAGGAAAGAGAAAAAATGGATCCTTCATCTTCATATTTTCGGGAAAGTGCATCCGCAACCACATTCTCTTTGACTTTCTTGTAAATGATCTCATAATCATATTCAAAGAGCTTAGTCACCCATTTTTGTTGCTCCTGGGAGGAAATACGTTGTTCCAGAAAATACTTGAGGATTTGATGGTTTGTCTTAATTTGGAACCGTTGCCCCAATAGATAAGGGCGCCATAGATCAACGACATGTAGAATAACCAACATTTCCTTTTCATGTATGGATTTGCCCAAATTTATTTTAGATCATTGCTTGCTGGTAAAGGCCAAAGGCCGACCCTCTTGCATAAGGACATTACCAATTCCTTTCCCTGAAGAATCACATTCCAAGACAAAGGTTTTTGTGAAATCAGGAAGGGCCAGGACTGGAGTGGTGCACATGGCCATCTTCAAGGTTTGAAAAGCTTGAGCAGCGGCTGGGGTCCAAGAGAAAGAGTTTTTTTTTAGGAGAGCAGCGAGAGGTGCTGCAATCTTTCCATAATTCTTAACAAACTTTCAGTAATAACCTGTTAAGCCCAGAAATCCACGCAATCTTTTGAGAGTCTTTGGGTGAGTCCAGTACTGCATAGCTTCAATCTTTTTTGAATCCACCCTAACGCCGTCCTTGCCAACCGGATGACCCAAGTACTCTACTTCGGAGGCACCAAAAGCACATTTAGACTGTTTCAAGAAAAGTTGGTGCTGAGAGAGTAGATGGAGAAATCGATCCACATGAGAAATATGGTCTGTCCAGGTTTTTCTATAGATGAGGATATCATCAAATAAAACTAAGACAAAATGACGTAGAAAAGGACGGAAGACATGATTCATGAGGCTTTGGAAGGTGGAGGGGGAATTACACAAGCCAAAGGGCATGACCAAAAACTCATGGTGGCCTTCATGAGTTATAAAGGTAGTCTTGGGAATCTCTGCCTCTTTCATACATATCTGGTGGTAGCCTGAACGAAGATCAAGTTTAGTAAATAATTGGGCACCACTCAATTCATCCAGGAGGTCATCAATGATAGGAATGGGAAATTTGTCTTTAATGGTAAGTTTGTTGAGGGCACGGAAGTCAGGACACAGTTGCTAAGAACCTTATTTCTTCAGGACCATAAACACTTGAGAAGAGTAGGGGCTCATACTAGGGCGGATAATGCCTGCATTAAGGAGTTCCTGGACCATTTTATCAATTTCATTTTTTTGGGAAAAGGGGTGACGATACAGACGGATATTGGGAGGAGGGATTCCAGGTACAAGGGGAATGGAATGATCATGAACACCACGGGAGGGAGGGAGTCCCTGGGGAGTGGAAAAGACCACTTGGTGTTTAGAAAGGATGGATTGGAGGTCTTGCGGCACCGAGGGTGTCTCTATTGTTTGTATGGCATGGGGTTGGGAAATAACACCAGAATGACCTTTTTTGAGCAACTTTTCCATTCGATGGGAACTAATGATCTCAGGTGAATCGACGGTGATGCCTTGGAACTTATATTGGTGGCCCTCCTGGTCAAATTGCATGGTTAATTCATTGAAATCCATGAGAATGGGACCCAAAGTCCTTAGCCAGTCTGCACCCAACACAATGTCACAACTGCCCATGTCGATAGCAAACATATGAGATTTCAGGTGGTAGTCACCAATTTGGAGACACACATTTTCACAACGCTCTCCACATTTCATGGAGCCATCATTAGCAATCATGATTTGGAAATTATTGATGGCATGGATGTAGCAATGAGTTTCTTGGGCAATGTGGCGATGAACAAAATTATGAGTGCTTCCACTATCAATCAGAATTATGACCTTCCGATGCTTGATGTAACCGATTAGCTTGAGTGTTTGGGGACCAGAGAAGCCAATGAGATCATTGAGGGAAATGAAGGGTTCTACTTTGGGAGGGTCTGAGGGAGGGGTTATGTCAGTGGCTTGAGGTGACTCAGACACAAGGGGAGTTTCAACATCCTCTTCCGAAATATCCTCGGAGATGGCCATACAAATATTTTGTTCCTTACCATTGTGGCCTGGGAAATATTTGTCATCACAATTATAACAAAGGAATTTGATTTGGTGTTCAACCATTTTATCCCTGGTCAATTTTTGGATCTTTAGTGGAGCGGAGGGAGTAGTGGGATTTATTGGTTTAGGGAGAGGGATAAAATCGGGTTTCTCGTTTTGAGAAGATACAACTTGTTGTGCTTCTTTATCTCTTTTAGTAGCCTCCACCCAACTCTGAGGCTGAGCCATGAAGACATGGGCCCGAATATCATCCTTGAGGCCACTGATAAAACACTCTTGGAAAAAGGCATCAGACTTTCCCTCTGTCCAAAAATCCAGGCGTAGAAAGGCAGCTATAAATTCTTCCACTGTTCCTGATTATTTCAACTTTGTCAAATGGACCAAATGGTTGGTGTCAGTGTCAAAGCATTCATAAATATCTGCCACAAAGTGTGCCCAAGCAATATACCCTTAAAGAGAAGTTTTTCTGCATTGCCACCATTGCCAACGTTCTTGATCTAGATGGAGAACACCATCTCAGAGTTTGGACAAGTCATCTATAATGCCTTATAAAGAGAAATAATGTTCCATTTGAGTTACCCAACTAGTGGGGTCCGAGCCATTATATTTGGTCACATCCACCCACGAAAGGCGTAGGTCATGTTGAAATTGATGGTGCTGAAAGTTATGGGAATGAGAGGAATTTTCATCTTCAGTATGTGGGGGTGAGTCAGAGGAAGGGTGATCTGTAGGGATATGAATCTTGGTGCAGAGTGACTAAAAGACAGATTCAAGTTGGGTGGTTGGGTCTTGTTTGATTTCCTCCATTGAGGACTGCATGATTGTATTGATGGCGACAACATTGGCACTGAGTTGTTTCACTTCTTGTTGGGTCTTGATGAGACTAGATTGCAAGGTATTGAAGCGAGCTTCCATGTCTTGGCTGTGGGTATGGTCCATGAGGATGAGGGAGCCGAAAAGGGGCAGGTGGGGTCAAAAATATTTTTCTGAAAAATGATATGTATGAATGTGATAAGGGAGAAGAGATGAATCCAATGGAATAGGTCTCAAATAATGGTGAACAATTTTCCAGACTTTTTTTTTTTACAATTGTGTAGTTATACTCCGGTCTGAAGAATACTGCAGTGATGAAATGTCCAAATGCTTAACTAGGAAGAAAAGTGTAGTTACTTGGCAACCCGAACACAGTTGCGCGACAATAGATCTTGTCTGTTTTAATTTGTTTATGTTTCTGTCCCCAAGGGCTAGGTATTCAAGGGTTCTACAGAAAAGGGTTTTCCTTGTGCTATAGCTCTCTGATATATGTGCGGGGTCCAACAGTAGTACTCAACCCAATATCTCAGGGCACTAACTAAGGAGGATAGACAATACCCTTTTCCATACTACCCGACTACCCAGTTACTAGGGAGTATATTCCTGAGTGCTATTCTCGATGGCACTATAGAAGTCATGTGACTGATCGGTTTATCTAAAGAGGGCTTCAAGAAATCTAGGACAATCCGTACACATGTGATGTCTGATGCGCTACCACTTGAAGGGGTACCAACAAGGGTTACAAGGGTGGCCAAAAGATGTGCGCTTAAGAACCACTTGTATTTCCTGCGTGTATGAATCCCTCAACCACGGGTTTGTGCGCGTAATGATAGATATTTGTGGCTTAAAGACACCTGAATACGTATCTACCCTGAAAAAAAAATTTACCCACAATTTCTGCCAAGGAAAGTGCTCTGATACCACTTGTAATGTACCAGATATAAAAATTATGCATAACATAAATAAAATGCTAGAAATGGCAGAATAAAAACAATATAACCAGAACAATCACCATGATAGCACTGAAATGATATAAGAATAACAACAGAAATAACAATTTGATTTTGAAAGCAATGTTCACAGGCCTCTTTGAGGGGGAAACCTCTAGTTGAGTAGAGATCTATTACAATAATATCCAAGCTAGGGTTCTCATACCCTCGACTCCTATTTATACTAAATATGTCTATCAAAAGAAACATCTAGAGGAAGATCCTTATAGAAGCGGAAGCTTCTATTAGGTCTTCTTACATTCGACTTATTCTATTTTATTGCAAGGCCTTATTAATATTAACATTTATTACATCCGAACATATTGTTCTACCTATGTGTGGGTTAGGACCCTAACATGATGAAACTTCCACATTTTGGCAGAGGCCAGTACATGACAACATGCATTAAGAAACTATTAGCAGTCATGCACAGAGGGATATATGGATGGACAAACCCATCCCCATAACTGTTGAGCTTATCGTGCATATAACAGGACTACCCAACCGGGGTATGGATCCTGCTTTGATTCTGAATAATAAATCCAGGGAGAAAGCATTAACAGAGGAAATGAAGAATAAATATGGTACCGCTAGGTGGACAAGAGGCATTATAATCAAACATATCAAAAATGCAGCGACACAATTGGGTGCAGATATCTTAGCTTGTAAACTGTTAAGAAAATGCTGCAAATATGAAGTACCAGTGAGAGTCATCGCAGTTGCAGCTCAATGCGCAGAAGGAACCTTTGTCAGCTAGGCGCCTTATCTATTAAAGTTATTTCAAGTGGACTGCAAGGATGCGCAGGACCTCTGTACATAATTCCATTACTCATGGCTTCTCACCCTCATAGCTTCATGGGATGGTGGGAACCAAAGTATGTAATTTTTTGTACTAGACCACAGCCAGCGGGAGCGAGATATCTATTACTGAGATCCGGGCCACAGGCCAGGCATAAGAGGGAAAATGGAATCATGTTTGAAGCATACCTACAGGACATACATGAAGCTATCAACCGATCATGGAGAATAACACCAGAGGAGATCGCGCGATATGGGGACATCGCTAACTTTTGGGCTACACGTCAAGCCATGTGGATACAACCAAGGAAGGATCCAGATAAAAAGTGGCTACCGATACTCTACGACATCAAAGAATGTGATATAGACATGGTCATTAGAGAATGGCCTAACACATGGAGGATCCCATCCATTCCCTGAGAAGTACCGGAAGGACCCGCAGAAGGAGAAGCAACGTAGGTGGAAACAAAGCCTCCACAAATCCAAGTGCCCAAGAAACCAAGGATGGGCCAAAACAAGCCAAATCAGGAAAACGAAAGGTCAAAGTAGATAGGAACCCAGAAGGGGCAAAAAGAGACCAACGACCAACCGACACAAGCTAAGGGAGTGCAGGAGACCACCCCAAATCCCATCACACAGGAACCAGGGGGAACTAAGAGACCGACTGTATAGGCAACATGCACACACAAGAAATTAAAGGCGCAAAGAGCATCACCAGACTATACGATCACTGAGTAAAATGGAGAAATGATCACCAGAATAGTCCAGGATTGTCTAGTAGAAGACTTCGATCACGCAACACATCACAGGGATAAACTCCAAAAAGAGCTGGTAGAAATGGGACAGCTCCTCAGGACACTTGGGGAGGTCCATAGAGAAAGTAGTAGTAGAGGCATATAGCCATCGACAACACAAACCAATGAAGGAGTAGAGGTAGAATAATGAGACCTATTCCTCCCAATTCCACACACACAGGCAATGGTCTACATAAAATCGAGCATGCTACGAATGGATGAAATCGTGGGACAGACACCACTGAAGGATTTGGAACACATCCAATTTATCTTGACATGGATGCCATCAAGGGCACTGTACAAATTGTAGGTTAGCTTCGACCACAAGATGCAGTATCGGGCACATAAAAAATTAGTTGAGCTACATAAAGCAAGAAAGAAGCGGGAAGTGTTGGAAAAATATTGCGAGTAGGACAAATCCGAAACTTAGGAGGAGACAGAACACAGGAACGAATTGGAACGAAGAGTGGGAGAAATTTTTTGGAAACTTCTAAGCACTGTGCAAGGAAACGAACTCCCAGCCGCAGAAAATATCAACCATATTGTGCAAGCAATTGCTCGATACTAGAAGGAGATCGAGGATCTTCGAGAACTTCTCACACCAACAAATCCATCGACAATAAAGGAGAAAAGGAGGAAGGCAACAACAACGCAAATACATGAGATGGAGAAACAAGTTAGCACGACAACTGACTTGCTCGATAAAGCAGTGCAACTTTGGACAAGACCGGAGGAGGATCCACAGGTTCAATGCTGGGACAAGGAAGAGGAAAGGATCAATGCAGTGATCCAAGAACTCAAATAGAGGAAAAAGAACATACCAATCCTAGAAGGCATCAAGGGGATGCAAGAGATGAAGAATATGCAGGCATAACTTATCATTGCACAAACACAGAAACATGAGCATTAGGCTCAAATAGAACCATTATAGGAATGGGTAGCAGAAGTACTCGCACAGGCAAAAGCAGCTAGAACACATATGGCATAGACATAGGTAGAATGTGCAGGATTACTGAGCGATGAAGTGGCAGTTCAGGTAGTGTATACCATTAAGGAGAAAACCATGCAGACATTGATAAAAGAAACAGAGCTGAGTTAAAAGTTCCAAACGATCACCGAGGAGATGGAGGCAGCTTAGAAAGATTAGGTGACTTGGGACGAGTCACATGTTAGTGTTGGGAGCCTATTGGAAGCAGGCTGAAGTGGGAAAGAAAGAATCCACAAAGAAGAATGACAGCTGGAAGAGAAATCGTGGGAAATAAAGCGTGCAAGAGGAAAGCGACAACTGGTAAGAAGCATAGCACGCACGCATGAAAGAAGGAGGCGACAGCTAGAAGGAAGCAAAGAACACATGCAGAGAAGGAAGACCTAACGACAATAGGGTTAGGGTTTTTGTAAGGTTTTGTGTAAATGGTTGAAGATTCTGATAGATATAAATCTAGATACGCAGGTATCATAGGAAGGTTTGGTTCGCTACTTTTGTAGAGGTTGATATGGTATGTAATTTTTTTGATTAGATGAACTGCTTTTGTAAAGCGGTTGAACTAGAGCGGAGGAGAGAAGGTAGATCTTGAGAATTAGATGGTAGGCTGAGGAGCCTGTTGCGATCTAGTTCACCTCATATAGATCTTACCCATCTGAGGAGAGTTGTAAGCATGCGACACGAGAATTGCAAAACTACCATAATAAGAGAGCCAAGAGCCAAATATTTGTGGATGTAGCCTAGGAGGGGGTGAACCACGATAATACCTGTGTAATGTAATGAATGCATGAATATCTTCGTCATACTTTTAGTAGTTAAACGTTGTGTGTAATGAATGAATGAGTTATTATATTGCTTGGTTAATTGTTGTTGGGATATCAAGGGAAGATGCCATGGAGGCTAAAATATAAAAGAGAATAACAATAGTTTGTAACACAAGTTATAATAAATGGTTCATAATACAGATTCCATATCTCTCGCTCAATCCTAGGCTGTAAACACTTGAGTCTTATAGCCACCCATTTAAAGCTATCTCGGGTGAGACTGCGTAGTGCATTCTGTGTACTGTGTTGCCTTCTGGTTTACCAAAAGGGCCGATAGTTTTAGGATTTGTTGGTACCCTGAAAGATATGAACCCTGGGTCAACAACGTAGGTAGTAGGGAAGAGCCATTCATTAAACCAACAAAGGTTTAATTAATTAGAAGGGGAAATGGGTTTAGGATTAGGATAGGATAGAGTTAGAGGGTTAAGAGGCATAGGGAAAAATGGTTTAGGGACTGTATGGAAAGTGGTGTTATGGTGGGTGAAGAAGAATTAACGGGAAAGATTATCTTAATTGGATAAACATTTTCCATGGAAGTGCTACCTCACCCTATGCACCCTTGGTCAAATTATGACACGTAGATGCCTCATCACTCTGTAGATCTACTATATGTCAACCTATGAGGGTGCCACTTGGAACAACATGGATGATGGCTATACTTGCTAAATATAGACCTTTCTAAAAATAGAATCCAACTCCTAAATTTTAGGAAACTATCCACATCATCCAAGAATATTAAGAGAACAATACCACATGTCACTGTCTAATAATAGACACTGCTAAAAATAGAAAATCGTCTGAATGCATTTGAATTTATACTCATTGAACGCGTTTCTCCACAAGGGATATAGATATGTGATCAGAATTGACATGTGAGCCCTGGTGCTCAACCTGCTAAAAATAGTAAACTGTGCCAAATCATCCCAAAAGAGATCCAAAATGATTTGAATGTGTCAAGGATCAACAATATACGCTCAGAATCTAAATCTAGGGCTTGGAGCAAAACTTGCTAAAAATAGAAAGTTCTCGCATGTTGCCCGAAAAAGTGCCATCAAGCCTAGAATCATGCAAGGACTCTCCTTGTATGCTCAAAACTGCTCCAAACTATCAGGAGACCCACTCAAACCGTGTCTCCTAAAAAGTAGCAATGCCCGCTGTATGTAGACATCTCTCTCATCTCCCTCAAAATGCTTGGAAACCAAGTCAACTCTAACTCTAAACCAAACAACCATGTACCGATCATATACCTGTCTCTCATGGGAAACAATCTCTGCTAACCATAAGTGATAAACTCTGCGAGAATCTCAGAACGCTAGCGAAAATAGTGCATGGTGGCTCTTAACCTGGAAGATTTTCAAGGGTGAAAATCTTGAGGGTGAAGAGTCAACATATTCTATTTTGGCTGTCATTTAGATATTTTTTGCCAGAATTAGATTTGTGTGAGCCAAGGTTGGTTCCATTATGGGAACAAGTATATGATTGGTTTAGTAGTGTTCTTTTCTTCAAATACAAGAGTTTGCACATGTCTTCATGGAGAGAGAAAGATGCCTGTTTTTTGCATATTCCCTACTTTTTAGGGGATAGAGATCGAAGGTCCACATGCCATTTTTGATCACATATTCAGAGTCCTTGCGAGGTCATGATTTATTCAGAGTCCTTGTGATCAAATTACTATTTGTATATATAGGGTTCAAGTGATGATTCTAAACACATATCCAGATTCCTCACAGAAAATCGAATCCGATGAGCCCATTTTTATTTCCATGCGAGTAGTTTCTATTTTTAGCAGTGCATATTTTTATGCAAATTATTATTGGCATGGTTCTCCTAGAAGTCCCGAACATATCTGGTCTTTCTATATTTTTTGGTCAAACTGCTATATTTAGTAGGGCTATATTTAGTAGGTGTGTTTTCCATACAGGGTGACATGTTGCAGGTTCAAATTTCATCATTTGGAAACTTCAAAGAGTGACATGCGACGTGATGATAATATGCATGTTTCTTGAGGACATGTGGTGTATACTATTTGATACAAGTTGGCATGGTTGAGTGTTAAATCACATGCATAAGTAGAGTGTGAGTTCCTCTACTTCCATAGCATAGTAAGTCAGATTTTTCTTGTTGCTGTTCTTAGATTGTACGGGTCCAAAATGCTAGAGCATTATGACCACTCCTATGGCTGCAGTCCATATTTGTAAATGAATTTATACACTATAAATTCGAGTAATTTTTTTTGGAAAAAAAAAAGTAGAGTGTGAGTTGACACACATAAAAATTTACAAAGGTTTAGGTGATCGAGGAAGATCTACTTCCTCTTTCTCCCACTTCACTCTCCTCTCCACCACACCTCTTCACTTAATTCCTTTTTTTTAGGATGAGCGTATGTTCATAGTTACTTAATCCCTATTTTTATCTCAGTGTGTATTCATGTCCCTTCATTATTCCCTACACTCATGCACATCAAAATCCCTACTTCTTCTCTCCATCCCTATTTTCTAGCGCTAATTCTCTATTTTTTCTCCTTATATCCCTATTCCTTAATGCTAATTCCCTATTTTCCCTACTTAAATCCCTAATTCTTACCACATTACTCCCATTTCCGGTATATTAATCCCTTAAATATCTCCCACTCCCCTCACATTTGTACATTCTCTCTCCTATCATGCACACTCTATCTCATTCCCCATTCCATTTTTGATTTGTGTAGCTTCAGGTAGGTATTCTCATGTGGCCTAGGTGCCAAGCACATGTGAATCGTTGTGGGAACCACATCACACTTTCATTTGGGAGAAAACACCCTTGGAATGAAGTTGGGGCTTCATGGGCTTGACGATGGGATTCGTGGGTTTGTGATGAGGCTTCACACCCACAAAGAAAGCCTAATTTGATGTTGACTTGTGAAGGGGTTTTTGACACACCCCTTGGACTTGTATAGAAAGAAATGGAGGGTCATTGTGACAATGTGTGGAGAGATAAGTGTGGGAGAAATTGGAAATTTCAGTTCAAGTGTGGTGGCCTCATTCCATCCATGGAGGAGGTTGAAAGGTCTTAGTTTTTTCCAGTCTTGTTCATGTTATAGGAAGGTACCTTGATGAGGAGAACTTGACTTGCAAAGGGAGACCTTAGTATATTGTGTTCTCTTGTTTTTGGAAAGTAAAGAGGGGCCAAATTGGGCAACATGACTTGGCCAACAAGGAGAGTTGGCAACTGTTGTCTAGAAGGACTCGCCCAGTATAAGAGAAGGTTTCCACAGGGCTCGACCAGGTGTCTAATGCTACAACATGTTGGTATAGGGTAAGACCTTGATGTTGGAGTTGTCTAGGGGTTGCCTCAAGCCTAGGATAGAGCAGTAGTAGTTGAGGAGGGTTTCCATAGGTGTGGAAACATGCAACTGAGTGTGAAGGTTTGTTTTACAACCAGTCAGTACAACCAGCCTAGGAAGGTTGTAACAGTGTATCTAGAACAAGTGTAGGCACTGCAGGTGGACAACCAACAGGTGCAAGACTGCAGGTGATTTCTGGGCTGTCTAAGGTGTTGTTATAGGTGTATAACAACAAGTCTATAATCCCAAAACAACAATGAAAGAGGAATGTACAACAACAAGGGATGTATAGTTTACAACAACCTTGAGGGAAGACCTTGGAGCATATTTTGAGGGTTGTTTAAGGGCAGTCAACAAAAAAATTGGAGGATAGTCAAAAGGCATATTTTGGGGGAAGCAAAAGAGGGCTATTAATAGGTTGTAACAACAGTATTTTGGAGAAGCCCTAGGAGAGCCTTGAGGGACTGTTATGTAGTTAGTTAAGCTACAGGAAGAGAGATGAGTTAGGGACTTTTGGACAACTCAGAGGGTAGGTTGAGGACAACGATGAGGGTTGTTGCAAAAACACCTTGACAATAGATTTTGGAGCTCAGTTTTTGGCACAGAGATTGATGAATATTTTGGCAGTGATATACTGTGAGTGTACTTGGGGCATTAAATTCTTGTGTACCTGTGTATGATATAATTTCTAATGTATTTTTTGCTATGATAAAGTAGTTAGGAATATCAGTGTGTTTATGTTCACAGTTCAAATTGGGTAAATTTATGTATAACTGTCGAAACAATAGACCAGACTTGAGGTGTGGTAAAATCTAGCATGGTTTCAAAGTTGTGGTTCTAAGTAGGGTAGTTGGATCAGAGTTATTTACAAAGATGATAGATCTAGGAGGGAGATTTAGTAGTATTGAGAAGCTAGATCGGAGAGGGAGCTACAATGACTAGTGTAGGTAGCAATAGGTTGGATGGTATCTATTTTGAGACATGGAGAAGACCATCCAGACAAGGAGTTTTGGACTCTTACAACTCGGTGGTGTTGGAGCCGCCCTTGTTTTATTTTAACCCTTCACAATTTTCAGTCTTTGATACTTGAAATATAAATACAGCTTTTTGATTCCCCCCCCCCGGAACTTTGAAAAAACTATGCAACCTTGTCGAATAAGCAGCGATGCTTTTTCTCCCCTCAAAACAAGTCCACTTTTGTAAGAAGGATTCAATATTTTTGTTTTGTTTCGAGATCTCGCAGGTCGGATACTTTAATCCTTGATTTCACACGTCCCAAGTCACGAAATGACGAACTCATTCTAAATTTTCACTTAAGACAGAAACCAGGGTAAAGTCTTTTAACTCAGTGATTATACGTCGTCGGGGTTTCGCGCCTCGACATTCGTCAAAACCAAATTTTCTTTTTTACAGCCCCGAGAGCCGAGAACACGAGGTACTTTGTGATAACCCTGGTCAAGGATTAAAAGTAAAAAAAATGCCAACCATGGTTAAGTCTGTTCTCGACGTCTCGTCACTCGGCACTATCTTTTTGAAAGTTACGGCGTCTAAAATCCCGACTCACGAAGTCACGACGTAATTATAGCAAAATTAATTAGTCGCCTAATCTAAGATTTTCTTCCCCTAAATTGAGCCTTAATCGTCTCCATCTCGTGGTTTTGCGACTCGACATACTAGTCTCCCAAAAACTTGTCTTCGAAGTTCCGAGTCGCGATATAGCGAATAAAGTGATTAGGCAATTAATGATGCTCTAAATCACGTTTACTGTTAATTAAGCCAAAATCGGTCTTCGCAGTCTCGTGAGTTGAAGACTCAAAATGTTGAAAGGAAATCCACGATGCAGCGAAAAGTGAGAAAATTATTAACGTTGCTAAGTTTGAATATTTTAAAATAAAGAAAGATATGTCACGTGCATCGAGGCTTGCACATTTACCGAGGTAACTATTTGCTCTCCATACTCCGATTGACTGTCAACCCGCCAAAATTTATGTCATTAATGGGAAGATAAGGTAAATCTATGAGTAAGATTGGATTTTTTACGACATAAGTTATTTCTAATTTTGAATTGACAGGCTTGTTCTGAAAGGTACCATTTTTTCAAATATAGGCAAGAGTTACGTTTCATTATGCATTTTTCATAGCATGCAGAGCTTATTGTTTCTAAGTTAACTATTTTCTGCATGTATACACAGTTCTATCAAAGGAGAGCGAAAACACAAACTGCGACCATGGCTCCTTGGAAAGCAACAAAGGCAAATGTCGAAGTCATGGGATAGGGATCATACAATGTCTCCGATACTTCACCCCGAAGTGTCGAATCAATCACCGACTGGTCGTTTGTGTCAAATGTTCTGCAAGCAGAATTGGTAGATTACTCAGACGACTCCGACGACATTGAAAGAGATGATCTACATACCAAATACAAGACAATCGTCCAATCCGGGATGCACAGAATAGCAACCAGGCCACAATTGCTTCCTTATTACGACATGATCCGGTGGGCGTTGGACCACGTAGACTTACCTACCAAGACGATCATGAACAACCAACAATTTACTATCAGAACTTTTAGGCCCGAGCATTTACAAACCATGTACAAGCTACCTTCTACGTCTGAATATACCTATGGTGCCGATTTCTTGGAGGAATTCAAAGAGAAAGAGTGCATCCAGTATGACAAAACCATGCTCGGTTTGATCAAAGATTGGGTTTCGCGTGCCGCGAAATTCAGAGCAAGTGAGCAGGGATTTTATTCTATCTCTTCTTTGGAGCCACAGTATAAATATGTGGCCATGATGACATGCCGGCTGTTTGGGCGAGAAGACACATCGCATTTCTACATCGCATGGGTACCTCTCATGTTTTGGGTCGCAGAAGGTTGCTCGTTCAATTGGGCAAATATGCTCTCAGACAGTTTGGCCAACAGGGTCACAGAGTATTCGGAGAAAAAGGCAAGTGGGAAACCGTCCTCGTTTTTCATGTCAGCATATATCATGGACGCGGTATGTTCCATGACACCATTCCCCTTGATGAGTTGGGCTTGGAATCCAGCCCAAGAAAAACCCGTGCATGAGTATCATGACAAATTATGGGAGAATAAAGCAGGAAAGTTCCCATATGAGATTTTTAATTGGGTGATGGTACCCCTGCATATCACCATCTTTGGGCACCCACCACCTCACATCTTGGACAACATTGCAACAGGTCTGAGTGGCATCATGGATTGGTATGTGCAGGCAGAGTTTTCGTATATCAGAGTTTTCGGGGCTTCTGTTCCCCCTCATGCGCTGCCTTTGTTCATCCCCGATAAACTGGCTTGTCGAGAGGTTGCATGGAAAAAGGTAATTGGAGGAGTGAGCAAAGAACTCAAGGGTTATTCAAAGAAGGTATGGCCTTATTTTCCCATTCGAATGAATTCATATTCTTTATTAGATTTTGGGCATGCCAAAGCCGAGGTTGCTTCCCTGGAGGACCTAAAGTTGGTCTCCATCGAGATTAAGAAACATGATCCACAGAAGGTTGTGACAAATCATTTTGCTCATTGTGGGATCAAGAGATTCGAACATGAAAATTCTCCCTCGGACGACATTTTCAGAGGGGCAAGGTCTTAGGAAGAAGTGCTAGCCCGGATTCAATCGTTAGCACCCGAAGACACAACATCTGTATTAAAATTTCAGGAACATAGACGAAGATGTCTCCCCGTTGTGTTGGGAGGTTCCGCCATTGCCGAAACAAAACAGAAGGATGCTGAAGATTCTGCAGACGTAATGTCTAACCCTGGAGAACAGCAGGAAGGGGAGAAAACGAGTAATCCCGAAGAAAAAGAGAAGACTCTGGACCCGCCAAGCAAACAGAGTTCGGAGGCTGAAGAAAAAACTCCAGGTACACCAAAGGAGCAGAACCCTGTCGATACTCCAAAAGAATCGGCAAAGAAAATAGAAAATCCCATCACCTCGGTCACACCCTTGTAGTCGGCATAGGGAAATGTCAGCGAGGGATGGATATTTGATGAAGAACTGAGGCCTATAAGAGCAGAGGAACTCCCTCCAAATGAGTTCTTTTTTGATAAAAAGAGAAAAGATGTAGTGAAACGAGAGTTTTATCAAGAAGGAGAGTCCATTGCGAAAAAATACAAAATCATGACAGATGGCAAGAACAAGAAAAGCGACCAACTTGCCACTGAAATCGCTGGAACACTGGGGGAATACGCTTCGGCAAATCAGTTCTCGGTTGGGCAGCTGAATAACCAACTAAAAAGGAAAAATCGCCTAATCAGGACCCTCGAGGCTAGATTGGCTACAGCCACAGAGAATGCTAAAGGTCAAGCCAGCATGGAGATGGAACAGGCTAGAGTGGGCGACAAAAATGAAATAGAAGTGCTCAAAGCCAAGCTGGAGAAAGCACACCTAGTGATCCAAGATGGTTGGATATAGGCGGGTCAACAGAGGACTATGATCACAGAGCTGCAGGGTCAGTTAGAGGTCGCTGAAAGCAGGGTGATCGATGTTAAGGGTTTTAAATCCCGAGCAATCGATATTCAGAGCAGGATCTCTTCTGTACAACAGATTTTGCTAAACAAAGTGGGAATGATTCGAGACGATTGCCTGTTGATGCATCATATTTCCGAGAACCTGACTGTCAGAAAAAGGAATGCAGAAGCAACTCGGGTTGCCTTTCAGGAGGCGGTGATAGCTACTAACAACAGAGTTTCGGCAGGTTCTCCCAGACTCACCATCTCAGAACAAACTAGAGGTAACATTCTGTTGAAGGATTGGGAACATAACATTACCCTAGGCAAGGAACAGGTCCAAAAAGTAACCAATTCATTAGAAGAGGCCTTCAATGCTATAGATGGCGAGATTTTGGGTATGGAGAGTGGAGGTGACTCAAAAAAATTAAGGCAAATGAATGTAGAACAGATCTCGCTCGATCTGAAAGAGAAGAATGAGAGATATTCGACAGATATCTCTCAGATGGACAGGGTGGACATGGCTCAGGTTGACAAACACTTAATCCAACCCAGCGCACAACTAAGTGCCCTTGACATCGTCGATGCACAAATGGGGGACAAGCTGCAGCAGTTAGCCCGAGAATGTTACTTCGCTGAGGCCAGCTGTCAAGCGGAACCTTCACAACTCATATCTTAGTTTATGGAAAAATGTAGCGCTTGCACCAAATCCGTGCAAAGACGAGCACCTGGCACCATTTGAAAATAGAGTAGGAGAAAGGAAGTGATTTCGTTACTCTCGGTTGTAACTGAATTTGTAAAACCGTTGAGATTCTAACTGATCTGTAAAGTTGTATAAATATATCACAAAAAGAAAAAGAAAAGGCTGGACCTTTTTGGTGTCGATTGTAATAGAGTTTTTTGTATTCAAGAAGTTAATATAAACAAATCTAGAGATTCTCGATTCCATCCAGACTGTGTTACAAGTTTGTTTCTTTGTATTTCATGTTTCGTTTCATTACATTGTTTCATAATTGATGTGCTTCGTTATACTTTAGTACTACCACTACTATAACGAAAGGATTTCGGTTTTCTGGAATTGTTTATTGTCTTTCCTCTGCACCAGCTATCAGCGGGTGTAAGACCAATCTGCACTTTCAGAATTCTATATTATTCTTTGCTATGTCAGTTATTTCCTTACTAATTTCCTCTTCTGTTTATATGTGAGTTTTCTCTTTAACATGAATCTTGCGTTATATGCAGCTAAATGTATTTCTCTCATCTCACACCTTTATTTAAAATATAATACAGTTACAGGAAAGAGCCTTCATTTTGCATTTCTATTTTGTTCCTAAAACGTAAAATTCTCTTTTATTCGACCCAATTGAGACAACATTTAATCTATATTTAAATCCTTTAATACTCTTACGGTTCATCCATGACTGTCCCTGCAGCAACACAGTCGAATATCGAACCCAGACTATCCAACCAAACACATATTGCTTTAAATATTTTTGACACAATCCTTAAAACTGCTAATAACCGGGACGAACTTGAACATTCATGGGCAACCATTGAACAAGATATAACTACTCAAGAACAGTTGGAAGCTAGACAACGCCAACGTAGAAATCTTCCCTAGTTTCCTTTACCTAAGGTTGATGTTACCCTCTTACCCATATTTCACCTACTTTTGGATGCCTTGACACTGTACTTTAAGCCTTAAGTACAGACTCAGGAACAACATCTTTCTGGCACCGTTGTCGGGGAGCGAAGTTACAAAATATTTCCCTGGGAAAATGACATTTATTTCATTGAAAGTGCTACTCCTTGATAGTGAACATAGAGTACACACAATTTTAAGGCTGTTTAAATATTTCACTTGGCGACTCCACGAAAAAAATAAACTGGCATTCGGTAGAAGGAATACCAGACAGAACCCAGATGGTAAGCTGATTTCGCCAGTTACTGATCCCGAAATTTTTTTAAAGAATAAAAAACCATTTTTGAAGACTAAAGGCCATTCAGAACCTTCTACTTCACATAGTCCTCTGTTTGATATCAAAGATCTGATGTCAAACTACTCTAAAGTTAGGAGTGAAATTCATTCGACGTTCCCATCCATACACAAGGGACAAGGTCCCCTAGAAGGTTCGTCGTCAGTTAACATACCAACTTTTCTTCAACAGAACTTCCCGCTCTCGCCTGATTCCAAAGAGTGTGTTACAAACTCATTTTCTACACCCAAATTGATGGCAGTCGCCGGAGGAGGTGGTGGAGGCGTTCCTGTAGGAGGAGGTGGAGGTCAAGGGTATGTCCCTCCTCCTAGAGTATTCGCAAAATTTGCAGCGAGATATGCTCCCCTGGTTTTGCCCGTCCCCCTTAATGATTTGCCTGAAAATTACATAAAAAATCTTGCTAAGTTCACTGGGGAGGGAGATCTAACCACAGCTGAGCATATCTATTTATTCGACCAATTTGTAGATGTCTGTTGTATTGAGCACAGAGATGTCTATTCGAGACTCCTTGTCCAGACCTTTGAAGGACAGGTCCGAACTTGGTTTCGTAACCTACCCGCAGCTTCTATCCAGACATATGACGCTTTGGAAGATGCTTTCCTCAGACAATGGGGAGAACGAAAAGATCACTTATATTATCTTACCGAGTTTGGGCCCCTAAAGAAAAAGAACTCAGAAATAGTCATGGAATTTATTCTGAGATTCAACAAACTGTATAATAAGATTCCAGCCGCGGTTAAACCCTCTGAACCCTCAGCCAAAGTAACCTTCGCAGGAGCTTTCAATCCATATTTCACAATACTTTTGCGAGAAAGAAGAGGAGCCACCCTAAATAGAATGCAAGACGATGCCATCGAAATAGAATCTAATATGATGGCTTCTGGTAAATTAAAGGCTAAGGTAGAAACAGTCAACCGCAAAAATATATGCTATAGAGAACCAGCGGGTCCTTCCAGGTCAAATAGATACACTGATGACAAAGTAGATGATATGGCCCAAGTGATTAAAGAACTGTCCAACAAAATCTCTAGGATGGAGTTGGACCAGGTTAAAGCTGATTCTTATAATAAAAAGGACTTCAGGAGAAACCCAAATCCCCAAAATCAACAGAGACAAATAAAGAACGAGGATAAAAAAATACAAGCTCCACTAAAAAACGAAAATTTTATAGGAGCAAACGACCTCCAAGATTTCAGAGATTCGGAAGATGAAGTCGCAAATTTTGGTGATGAATGTTCACAGCCATATCTAACTCGGGAAGACTATGAAAAATCTTTGAATATCCCACAGCCGTCTAATGATAAAGAAGAAGGTGATCACACTGATCTCTGTGTACCTCAACCAGAAACATAGATGATAATAGCCGAGTTTCAACCAAAGTACAACCTAAGATCTAAGAGTAAGCCCACCTCAATGAATCAACCTAAGAAAATCCTTAAAAGAGGTCAAGCTTATGAACCTCCTTCTGAAGAGACCTTGTTACCCAGCAACAAAACCAAGGTAGCAAGTACTCAAGAGTCCGAGGCGAAAAAAGTTGAAACTCAAACACAAGAAACCAAACCAGTAGATAATGTTACGACTTCAACTAAGATCACGAGTGATAAAGCAATCCAGACAAGTAAGTTGAAAAGAAAAAATTCAGAAGTCTCAACCAAAGAAACGGACAAGGTAAACACATCTTTCAATTTTGAAAATGAGTTAAACAAAATTAAGATACCGATTCCTTTGGTAGAATTAGCAAAAAATCCCGCTTATCGGAAGCAAATTGCCAAAGCGATGGGTGTCTATGATCTAGAAAGTCAATCTGATGTTATAAACCTGGAATATGACGGACCTAATATCACCTTTGGTCCTCATTTTGAAGGGTCCAAGGACAACATCGCCCCCTTTTATATCACTCTGAATGTGTATGATCATTTACTACATAATTGTATGTTAGACTCATGGGCTTTTCATAATGTCATGCCCAAGATTATAATGGACAAGTTGGGTCTCCAGATTACAAGACCTTATGGAAATCTGTACTCTTTCGATTTGAGAAAGGTTAAATGTCTGGGGATGATAAAAGATCTGGTAGTTACCCTGAACCAGGTCTCGGTCAAGAGTATCCTGATGGATGTGGTTATCGCAGATATTCCCCCTAAATATGGCATGCTGCTATCTAAATCTTGGGGAGCCAAGTTGGGGGGTTCTCTACAGTTGGACATGACATATGCCACAATCCCTGTGTTCGGAGGTCAGTTCACTCGGTTGTACAGAGAAACAATATTAGCGTATACAGTCAGTGACCCTCAAAACCCAAATAACTTTCCCATTTACGTTGCAGACCAAGAACTGGGGAATTGCATTTTGTCCTTTGATGATGTTTTGGATGGGTGTCCAGAGGAACTCGAGATGAAGCGAGAAGAGACAAGTCACTTGATAGAAGATCTGTGTAACACCGGAGTTTGGAAAATGTATTTCGATGGTGCCTTATGTTCTGAAGGGGCAGGTGCGGGAGTTCTTTTAGTGGCTCCCGAAGATGCATTCATTGTTCCTTTCTCTTACCGACTACAGTGGGACATAGATTACACTAACAACATATGCGAATATGAAGCATTGATTCTAGGATTAGAGGCTGCGAAAAGGATAAATATAAATAACCTGGAAGTTTATGGTGATGCAGAGCTAATTATTAAACAAATAAACCGACAGTACCAAGCCAAGCATCCCAGACTAAGAACATACAGAAATTGTGCGTGGGATTTGATGGAAATTTTTTTCTCATCTGTAGAGGTCCATTTTATCCCTCGCACAGAGAACCTACATGCTGACGCATTGGCCAAGGCAACTTCAACCTTTTCTCCTCCCATGACCGTAAAACTGAAATATCACATTGAAATTAGATACAAACCCTCTATACCAGACAATATCCAACACTGGTAGGTTTTCGAAGATGATGAACAAATCAAGAAATTTCTTGTAGCAGTAGGTGAGTTCTCCGAAACTCATCCAGACCAAGAGAATCAAAATGACCCGATGTGGGTTATGCAAGAAGGGGAAGATCCTGAAACCTTCCGAGAAAAAATAGCGGATCATCGTATGTTGGTCCTTAAAAACAACCAAATTCCGAAAGGCTTAATTCCTTTAGAAAGGCTTTTCGATCAGAACGACATACCTGTGAAATCCACTTTGCATCCCCAACCAGAAGAAGTGGAAGACTACGATATAGGAACTGAGAAAGAGTCCAGGATAGTAAAGATATCCAAGTTCCTTCCTCCCAAGGTAAAAGTTCAGTACACAGACCTACTCAGACAGTACAAATATGTTTTCGCCTGGTCCTATGATGAGCTTAGAACGTATGATACTTCCATAATTGAGCACAAAATACATTTGAAGCCCGGGGTCAAGCCGTTTAGGCAAAATCTTAGACAAATTAACCCCATTTTGTTGCCCATGATTGAAAAGGAAGTTAAGAAGCTTTTAGATGCTAAAATAATCGTACCTCTGAGGTACTCGGACTAGGTGGCAAATTTGGTCCCGGTCAGAAAAAAGAATGGAGAAATCAGATTGTGCGTGGATTTACGAAACTTGAATAAGTCTTCTCTAAAGGATAATTATCCGCTCCCAAAAATGGACCACGTCCTAGAAAAGGTAGTCGGAGCAAATCGAATGTCTATGATAGATGGGTTCTCTGGGTATAACCAAATCGCCATGAACAAGCAAGACAGAGAAAAAACTGCTTTCACCACACCATGGGGTACATTCATGTATGACAAAATGTTGTTTGGTTTGATGAATGCAGGAGCTACATTCCAGCGCACTATGGACATTGCTTTCGTAGGAGAAAGAGACAAGTTCGTAGTCATCTACCTTGACGATTTGACGGTTTTCTCTAAAACCGATGAAGAACATTTGACCCATCTAAAACAGACTTTCAAAAAATGCCGCAGGTATGGTCTGTCTTTGAACCCGAAGAAATCCCATTTCACTATGCGGGAAGGTAAGATTATAGGGAATATCGTATCTAAGGATGGGATCAGGATTGATCCTAAGAGGATTGAAGCAATAGAAACTATAAATATTCCCAGAAACGTAAAATAAATTCAATCTTTATTAGGTACAATAAATTTTTTACGAAGGTTTATTCCCAATTTTGCTGAGATTGTCAAATTGATCATAGGAATGTTGAAGAAATATAGTAGAGTACATCTGACGACCGAGGCTAAAGCATCGTTCGCGCATATTAAAAAAGTCATCAGCGAGGCACCTGTGTTAGCAAGCCCAGATTACTTGAAAGAGTTCCTCATTTTCTCGTTCGCTTATGAACATACTATCGCCGCGGTGCTCCTGCAAAAGGATGATGAAGGCTTCGAATGATCGATCGAATTTTTTAGCAAGAGTCTTAGAGACGTCGAACTAAAGTATGACATAATATAAAAACAGGCATATGCAATGGTGAAGGCACTGAAAGAATTCAGAACCTATGTACTGCATTAAAAAATTATTGCGTATGTGCCAACCAGTGCTGTGAAAGATATATTGGTACAACTAGATAGTGATGGAAAACGAGGGCGCTGGCTCGCTAAAATACAAGAATTCGATCTGGAAGTCAAGACGAATAAATTGATAAAGGGGCAGGGTCTGGCCAAACTATTGGCTGCGTCGAATCTTAGATATCTTGATATTAATTGCCTCCAAGGGGAAGATGGAGACACACACCTGCACGAGCTGGATGACCAGACAGATCCAAGCAAGGTCGAAGAAAATTTCATAGCGTCAGGCTGGTATAAAGACATAGTGTTCTACTTGTTAAACCTGAGATGTCCAAGTGGACTATCACCAGCCAAATGCAGGACCTTAAAACTCCATGCTGTAAAATAATGCATCGCCGAAAATCAACTATACTGGAAGGATCCACTTGGGTTCCTACTAGTCTGTTTGGTTGAGTCGGAAACTCCATGGGTTATAGAGGAATTTCACGAAGGAGTCTGTGGAGGACATCATGCATGGAGAGCCACAACCTACAAGATCTTGAGGGCCAGATACTATTGGCCGAAACTATTTTTGGACATCAATGCCAAAGTGCGGGCCTGCAACCTGTGTCAAATATTCGCTGGTAAACAAAAGCTCCCGGCACTGCCACTCGTTCCAGTCAAAACTAAAGCTCCATTTCAACAATGGGGTATAGACTTTATAGGGTAAATTAATCCCCATTCCAGTGCTCAACATAAATGGATTCTAACAACTACGGATTATTTTACTAAGTGGGTGGAATCCATTCCAACCAAAAGGGCAACAGACTCGGTGGTAATCGATTTCTTGGAGGACAATATCTTGTCAAGATTCGGGTGTCCCCGAAAAATAGTTACTGATAACGCCCAGGCCTTCAAATCTATGGCCATGATTAGTTTCTGTTAGAAGTACAATATTGTTCTCAGCCATTCCACTGCTTATTATCCTCAGGGAAACGGGTTGGCTGAATCATCCAACAAGAGCCTGGTAAACATAATCAAGAAGGTACTGGATGAAAATAAAAGGTCCTGGCATGTGCACTTGAAGTACGCATTATGGGAAAACCGCATCATCACTAAAAGGTCTATCGGCATTTCACCATTTCAAATGGTCTATGGCACAGATGCTGTTCTACCTATAAACCTAGCGTTACCAGTGATGAAGTTATGGCAGGATCAAAACAAAGAACCAAATCATGTAACCAGGAGAATTAATCAGCTGATCGAGGTTCAACAACATAGAGTGGAAGTCGATGATAAAATGCAGAAGTACCAAGATGATATGAAAGCATTGTTCGACCTCAAGGCAAAAGACAGAGAATTCCTCCCAGGTGACTTAGTATTAAGATGGGATGCGAGAAGAGAAGAAGCCGCCAAGCATGGCAAATTTGACCACCTTTGGTATGGACCATTTAGGGTCTCGACTCCAGAAGGGAAAAATTCTTTTCTTCTGGAAAATATAGACGGAGAAGTCCTCAGCGCCCCTGTCAACGGGCGCTATCTGAAACATTACATGACCTAAAGTTGAAAAAAATAAAAATAATAATAAAAAAAATAAATTAAAAAAAAAAAAATAAATTTTGTAAATAAATAAATTTCATGTTTTGTACATACGAATATTTTCATTTGAACATTTACTTGTAATTTTTGGTTTTTTGTTCCTAAACTCTCGACACATTTCCAATAAGATTCGTTTTCTTTTTTCAGGATTCCAACTGCAGACGAAACTAGCAGGAAAAGTAATTTGCAGGTCGGTATCAGAAATAGAGCGTCATGAAGTAGGTGATACCTAAAATAGTTTCATAATGCACAAAGAAAGTGAAAATAAAAGATAAAGGTGAGCTTTCGAAATACATAGGTTATAAAAGACTGTTTAAAGTAAACCAAGGTAACGTTTTTCAAATTGCAGTGTCGGCTAAAACTTTAGGTAGCAAAATTATTGTTGGTTGGATAATTTTCGAGTTAAAGTAATTTGAATGAATACACTAAATCTAAAAACAGTTAGTTAGAATAACTGTCCCCAAAGATATCTATAAAATCCAGTCTTGAACTGTTTTGACCTTTTGTGTTTTCACTCACTAAATCGCTGCCTTATATCCTGTCCATCTCTGGGTCTAACTTTTAGCAAATCATCATCTTTCCGAGTCATTGTGAAGGGATATAAGTTTTTCATTTTAAACCTCGAGGTTTCGAAACATATCTTGATAGGAAAGCTGGTCTTCACAATTACTTGATCTCCTGCTAAATAAAGGAACGTTTAGAGCGATCTTAACTTTCCTAGGTTTTTCAACAGTGTCAGAAGAATCAAAGCTTGCTCAAACGAGATATCCCTTAAAAAACATAATTTTCTTTTTTCCCTAAGAACGAAGGTGTTGTGAAGGTCAAGGGAAGCTTGGTACCAAGTAATTTAAATGGGTTGACAGACCTATGATGCAAAATATTACACAGATATCAGCCCTGATACAAACTGATTGCCCCCATCTTCGTGCTAAAAAAAAAGAAGTAAATTATAAGACAGGTGGTGAAAGGAAATTCAGAAATGATTGCCCCCACCTAGTCCAGGAAGATAATGAAAGGAAATTCAGAAATGATTGCCCTCGTCTCAGCATTTAAATCCATAAATAGTTGCCGAAGTGGTGAAAGGAAATTCAGTGAAAGGGGTCAGACAACTTCACCGGGGTACTGAACAGGCTTGCTGGCAGTGAAGCAATGTCTGAGATGTCTGTAAGGCTGCTATACATAACATCACTCTACTCTGGTAACCAATGCTTTCTGAAAACCTGATCAACATCCCAAATTCAGACGAGACTTCCCAATTTAAAAATATATAATCTCATTCTTTTGATGCAGGCCGAGAGACTCAAGAGCTGTTGAATCTCCTAGGGTTTTTTCGACTGTCTTGAAACTTACCCAAAGTTAGTAGTGGGAAAGGGAAAATTGTGAAAGAGACTACAGCTGTGCTTGGAAAGAGTGTCTGATTTTGAAAAATAAAAAAAAAGCTTCTTGAGGTAAAAAACGAAGTCTTTTTCCCCCTTCGATCCTTTTTCTTTGGAATTTTTCCGCAGGCTTGAGCTTTTGACTCCATTTACCCAATTTTGGCACGTGGTCTATTGTTCTTCCTGCCTCACAGGAAGGCGTGATCCCTAGTTGGAGCCTATGTTGGAGCCGCCCTTTTTTTATTTTAACCCTTCACAATTTTCAGTCTTTGATACTTGAAATCTAAATACGGATTTTTATTCCCCCCCCGGAACTTTGAAAAAACTCTGCAACCTTGTCGAATAAGCAACGATACTTTTTCTCCCCTCAAAACAAGTCCACTTTTGTAAGAACGATTCGATATTTTTGTTTTGTTTCGGGATCTCGCAGGTCAGATACTTTAATCCTTGATTTCACACGTCCCGAGTCACGAAACGATGAACTCATTCTAAATTTTCACTTAAGACAGAAACCAGGGTAAAGTCTTTTAACTCAGTGATTAGACGTCGTCGGGGTTTCGCGCCTCGACGTTTGTCAAACCCAAATTTTCTTTTTTACAGCCCCGAGAGTTGAGAATGCGAGGTACTTTGTGATAACCCTGGTCAAGGATTAAAAGTAAACAAAAAGCCAACCATGGTTAAGTCTTTTCTCGATGTCTCGTCACTTGGCACTATCTTTTTGAAAGTTACGGCGTCTAAAATCCTGACTCACGAAGTTGCGACGTAATTATAGCAAGATTAATTAGTCGCCTAATCTAAGATTTTCTTCCCCTAAATTGAGCCTTAATCATCACCATCTCACGGTTTCGCGACTCAGCATACTAGTCTCGCAAAAACTTGTCTTCGAAGTTCCGAGTCGCGATATAGCGAATAAAGTGATTAGGCAATTAATGATTCTCTAAATCGTGATTACTGTTAATTAAGCCAAAATCGGTCTTTGCAGTCTCGCGAGTTGAAGACTCAAAATGTTGAAAGGAAATCCACGATGTAGCGAAAAGCAAGAAAATTATTAACGTTGCTAAGTTTGAATATTTTAAAATAAAGCAAGATATGTCACGCGCATCGAGGCTTGCACATTTCCCGAGGTAACTATTTGCTCTCCATACTCCGACTGACTGTCAAACCGCCAAAATTTATGGCATTAATGGGAAGATAAGGTAAATCTATGAGTAAAATTGGATTTTTTACGACATAAGTTATTTCTAATTTCGAATTGACAGGCTTGTTCTAAAAGGTACCATTTTTCAAATATAGGCAAGAGTTACGTTTCATTATGCATTTTTCATAGCACGCGGAGCTCATTGTTTATGAGTTAACTATTTTCTGCATGTATACGCAGTTCTATCAAAGGAGAGCGAAAATGAAAACTGTGGCCATGGCTCCGCGGAAATTAGCAAAGGAAAATGTCGAAGTCACGGGACAGGGATCAGACAATGTCTCCGATACTTCACCCCGAAGTGTCGAATCAATCACCGACTGGTCGTTTGTGTCAAATGTTCTGCAAGCAGAATTGGTAGATTACTCAGACGACTCTGACGACATCGAAAGAGATGATCTACACACCAAATACAAGACAATCGTCAAATCCGAGATGCACATAATAGAAACCAAGCCACGGTTGCTTCCTTATTATGACATGATCCAGTGGGCGTTGGACCACGTAGACTTACCTACCAGGACGATCATGAACAACCAACGAGTTACTATCGGAACTTTTAGGCCCGAGCATTTACAAACCATGTACAAGCTACCTTCTACGTCTGAATATACCTATGGTGCCGATTTCTTGGAGGAATTCAAAGAGAAAGAGTGCATCCAGTACGACAAAACCATGCCCGGTTTGATCAAAGATTGGTTTTCGCGTGCCGCGAAATTCAAAGCAAGTGAGCAGGGTGTTTATTCTATCTCTTCTTTGGAGCCACAGTATAAATATGTGGCCATGATGACATGCCGGCTGTTTGGGCGAGAAGACACATCGCATTTCTACATCGCATGGGTGCCTCTCATGTTTCCGGTCACATAAGGTTGCTTGTTCAATTGGGCAAAGATGCTCTCAGACAGTTTGGCCAACAGGGTCACAGAGTATCGGGAGCAAAAGGCAAGTGGGAAACCATCCTCATTTTTCATGTCAGCATATATCATGGATGCGGTATGTTCCATGACACCATTCCCCTTGATGAGTTGGGCTTGGAATCCAGCCCAAGAAAAACCCGTGCATGAGTATCATGACAAATTATGGGAGAATAAAGCATGAAAGTTCCCATATGAGATTTTTAATTGGGTGATGGTACCCTTGCATATCAACATCTTTGGGCACCCACCACCTCGCATCTCGGACAACATTGCAACAGGTCTGAGTGGCATCGTGGATTGGTATGTGGAGGCAGCGTTTTCGTATATCAGAGTTTTCGAGGCTTCTGTTCCCCCTCATGCGCTGCCTTTGTTAATCCCTGATAAACTGGCTTGTCAAGAGGTTCAATGGAAAATGGTAATTGGAGGAGTGAGCAAAGAACTCAAGGGTTATTCAAAGAAGGTATGGCCTTCTTTTCCCATTCGAATGAATTCATATTCTTTATTAGATTTCGGGCATGCCAAAGCCGAGGCTGCTTCCCTGGAGGACCTAAAGTTGGTCTCCATCGAGATTAAGAAACATGATCCACAGAAGGTTGTGAGCAATCATTTGGCTCATTGTCGGCTCAAGAGATTCAAACATGAAAATTTTCCCTCGAACGACATTTTCCGAGGGGCGAGGTCTTATGAAGAAGTTCTAGCCCGGATCCAATCGTTATTACCCGAAGATACAACATCTGTATTAAAATTTCAGGAACATAGATGAAGATGTCTCCCCATTGTGTTGGGAGGTTCGGTCATTGCCGAAACATAATAGAAGGATGCTGAATATTCTGCAGACCTAATGTCTAACCCTGGACAACAACAGGAAGGGGAGCAAACGAGTAATCCCGAAGCAAAAGAGAAGACTCCGGACCCGCCAAGAAAACAGAGTTCGGAGGCTGAAGAAAAAACTCCAGGTACGCCAAAGGAGTAGAACCCTATCAATACTCCAAAAGAATCGACAAAGCAAATAGGAAAGCCCATCACCTCGGTCACACCCTTGCAGTCGGCACAGGGAAATGTCAGCGAGGGATGGATATTTGATGAAGAACTGAGGCCTATAAGAGCAGAGGAACTCCCTCCAAATGAGTTCTTTTTTGATAAAAAGAGAAAAGCTGTAGTGAAACGAGAGTTTTATCAAGAAGGAGAGTCCACTGCGAAAAAATACAAAATCATGACAGATGGCAAGAACAAGAAAAACGACCAACTTGCCACTGAAATCGCTGGAACACTGGGGGAATACGCTTCGGCAAATCAGTTCTCGGTTGGGCAGCTGAATAACCAACTAAAAAGGAAAAATCGCCTAATCAGGACCCTCGAGGCTAGATTGGCTATAGCCACAAAGAATGCTAAAGGTCAGGTCAGCATGGAGATGGAACAGGCTAGAGTGGCTGACAAAAATGAAATAGAAGTGCTCAAAGCCAAGCTGGAGCAAGCACACCTAGTGATCCGAGATGGTCGGATACAGGCGGGTCAGTAGAGGACTATGATCACAGAGATCCAGGTTTAGTTAGAGGTCGCTGAAAGCAGGGTGATCGATGTCGAGGGTTTTAAATCCCGAGCAATCGATATTCGGAGAAGGATCTCTTCTGTACAACAGAGTTTGCTAAACAAAGTGGGAGTGATTCGAGAGGATTTCCTGTTGATGCATCAGATTTATGAGAACCTGACTGTCAGAGAAAGGAATGCATAAGCATATCGGGTCACCTTTCAGGAGGCGATGATAGCTACTAACAACAGAGTTTTGGCAGGTTCTCCCGGACTCACCATCTCAGAACAAACTAGAGGTAACATTCTGTTGAAGGATTGGGAACATAACATTACCCTAGGCAAGGAACAGGTCCAAAAAGTAACCAATTCATTAGAAGAGTCCTTCAATGCTATAGATGGCGAGCTTTTGGGTATGGAGAGTGGAGGTGACTCAGAAACATTAAGGCAAATGAATGTAGAACAAATCTCGCTCGATCTGAAAGAGAAGAATGAGAGAGATTCGACAGATATCTCTCAGATGGATAGGGTGGACATGGCTCAGGTTGACAAACACTTAATCCAACCCAGCGCACAACTAAGTGCCCTTGACATCGTCGATGCACAAATGGGGGACAAGATACAACAGTTAGCCCGAGAATGTTACTTCGCAGAGGCTAGCTGTCAAGCGGAACCTTCGCAGCTCGTATCTCAGTTTATGGAAAAATGTAGCGCTTGCACCAAATCTGCGCAAAGACGAGCACCTGGCACCATTTGAAAATAGAGTAGGAGAAAGGAAGTGATTTCGTTACTCTCGGTTGTAACTGAATTTGTAAAACCGTTGAGATTCTAACTGATCTGTAAAGTTGTATAAATATATCACAGAAAGAAAAAGAAAAGGCTGGACCTTTTTGGTGTCGATTGTAATAGAGTTTTTTGTATTCGAGAAGTTAATATAAACAAATCTGGAGATTCTCGATTTCGTCCAGACTGTGTTACAATATTGTTTCTTTGTATTTCATGTTTCGTTTCATTACATTGTTTCATAATTGATGTGCTTCGTTATACTTTAGTACTACCACTACTATAACGAAAGGATTTCGGTTTTCTGCAATTGTTTATTGTCTTTCCTCTGCACCAGCTATCAGTGGGTGTAAGACCAATCTGCACTTTCAGAATTCTATATTATTCTTTGCTATGTCAGTTATTTCCTTACTAATTTCCTCTTATGTTTATATGTGAGTTTTCTCTTTAACATGAATCTTGCGTTATATGAAACTAAATGTATTTCTCTCATCTCATACCTTTATTTAAAATATAATACAGTTACGAGAAAGAGCCTTCATTTTGCATTTCTATTTTGTTCCTAAAACGTAAAATTCTCTTTTATTCGACCCAATTGAGACAAAATTTAATCTATCTTTAAATCCTTTAATACTCTTACGGTTCATCCATGACTGTCCCTGCAACAACACAGCCGAATATCGAACCCAAACTATCCATCCAAATGCATATTGCTTTAAATCTTTTTGACACAATCCTTAAAACTGCTAATAACCGAGACAAACTTGAATGTTCATGGGCAGCCATTGAACAAGATATAACTACTCAAGAACAGTTGGAAGCTAGACAACGCCAACGTAGAAATCTTCCCTAGTTTCCTTTACCTAAGGTTGACGTTACCCTCTTACCCATCTTTCACCTACTTTCAGATGCCTTGACACTGTACTTTAAGCCTTAAGTATAGACTCAGGAACAATAGGTGGTGTGGTAGGTTGGGAGTTCTGGTGGATTGACGTAGAGCCTTGATCAAAAAATATGTTGTGTGGAATATTTCCAACCCTGTGGATGGACTTTCGCTGACTTGTCATGGTGAGTTGTGATGGGTAAAGCTTGAGTGCCTTGGCATGGATGAGATGGTTTCGTGTGTATGACAGGTCGATGAGATAGAGTCTTCATTGGGATGGATAGTTGCACATTGTCGAGGTTTGATAGTGTATGAGGTATTTGACCCAAGAGGATGAGGAAAATTGTAGAGATGAGTTGTGGTGGTATAGAGTGAACTACAATAATTGTCCAATTATAGCTTGGGACTATTTCATATAAGGAAACATGATAAGTTACAACATGTGTAGAAGTGGAGAGTTTTTGGTGACTTGGATGATGGAATTGGGCATAATTTCATTGGATGATCGTGACTTAAGTAAGAAAGATGCTTGCCTTGGAATATTGCATGGTTCTTATACAATGGGAGCCATTGACACATGACAAGGGCACAAGATTTTTTTCAAGATATTCACAGTGTCTGAATCAGGCATGTATGAGGAGCTTGGTATGAGGAGCATACATGTAGTGCATGGATTTGGAGTGGTGGTATTCTAGATGGAGTTAGGTGATGTGTTGAATAATTTTGAGGTTTCTAAGGCTACCCAACATGCCTGTTATATGAACTCTTGTTGGGCACTAAGTTCATGGTACTTTCAAACTATTTTCCTCACTGTTTGAGGACTGTTTTCTCGCTATCCAAAACAACCAACAATCTAAACTTTAGCCAACTGTAAATCTGCCTTAAGCTTATGATTGCATGATATTTTGGTGCCTCTTTGTGAAGGGTTTATGGAGGATAGTTTTTCTGTCCAAATTAGCTCTTCACATACATAAAAACATACAATACTCCTCTAGAATATTTAACAACTACTAAGTTGAAAGTACTAAGCAAACCATGACAAATGAACAAAAGTATTTTTGGTCAACATGACCCTGGAAAAACCCCCACGGGGAAAACCAGTAATAGAGATAGATATGTTATGGAGATCTGAAAGAAAATTCTACAACAAGTAAGTATACAAGGAACTTGATATAGTACAAGCTTCTTCTCAAGCCTGGATTGGAGTCCATTTATGTTAGTTCCCCCTTTCCTTGGTTAGCACGCCCCTTTGCCTTGGTTTGCACCCCTTTCCTTGGCCCTTGCACCCCTTTCCTTGGCCCTTGCACCCCTTGTTGATTGTGTCGGCTAGATTGGTACAGTTCGCCCCTTGAATATGCACCCTAATCCTTGGCTCCCTTTACCAACACCCAAGTGTGCACTCACTAGCTTGTTGGATGCACCCTCATCTCTTCTCAAGAATGGCACTCCAATACTCTACAAGTGCGCCCCTCTAGCATACAAGTCCCTCTCCTCTCAAGATGCACCCACAACCTCTACTATCTTTCCTCCTCAAGATTTGCGCCCTTAGCTTCTCACCAAGTGCACCCTCAAGACTCATGCACCCTTCATCTCCTCAAGAATGTGCCCAAGTCTCCTCCAAACACTCACTTCCTCTGTTCCTCCTTCACTCGACTCTCTCAAGTGAACAACGAGCCTCCTTTTCCCTCCTTTTCCTCCTTTAGTCTAATCTCAAGGCCAACCTAGAAAACCAAGGGCCTAGATTATATCTAATCCTTTCTCCAAAATGAATTGATGAGATTAGATCTCATCATTCATTTAAGTTTCCATAGTTCACTTTATATTCATTAATTCAAACTTAAGTGAAATTAATGTCACTTTATGACTTAAGTGAATAAGTCACTTTAAGTGAATAAACTCAAAGTGAAATTATAACATAAAGTAAAAGCATGAGGGTTAGAAATCCCCCCTTTGTGTTTAGAGACTCACAAACACAAGGGGACCACTTTCCAAGGTACCAAAATCTCAACATGTGTTGCAAGTGGAAAATGTGCTATGGGTGCTAAGAGTGTGTTCTTAGCCTCATGGATTGAGTAGGGATATGTAGTGTTGTTATGGGATGGAAAAGTGTTATTGGATGCCCATAAGATCTATAGGAACATTAATGGTCTTAGATTTAGAGAGGGAAACCTATATAGGATGAGGGGCCGACCTATGTGTGTTGTGGCTAGCTGGAGCATAGAGACAGATGAAGAGGAGTAGGTGGTTCCACCAGTGGTGAGGTAGGTCTCCCAACAATAGCACAGAGGGAACATGTAGCTCCACAATTGATGAGGTAGGTATGTTCACCAGTGGTACAGGATTAGAGGGAGCCAGAGTTCAGATGGATTTATCCCTTAGGATCCAGTAGGGAGGATTATCCTCCAAGGAATGTGCAGAGGAAAATGGATAGGGAGAAAATAGCTTTGGATGTTGTGTAGACTTAGAGGGAGTCCGACTTCATAGGAAGTCCAAATTCAAAGTGAGTTAGGAGGCTTAGAGGGAGAGTCATCCATTCAGAGGGAGAGAACCTTCAGGTCTAGATGGGAGAGAGGAATCTCCCAATACTGTTAGGATGGTGTCATGGGTGGAGATGACTAGACATGATTCTTAGGAGTGAGAGGCTTCTAGGTGTGGGATGTCTTCTAGGAGGGACCATACCAGATAATGGGACTTGCTTCAATAACAGAGGGAGAAACCAATCGGGTGGATTGGAGAGAAGTTGTGGAAGTGGATCCAGTGTGGGAGGTAGAGTTACTTCTAGTATGAGAAACAAAGTTACTTCCAATGTGGGAGATGAAGACACTTCTAAGTGATTGTGGAGTGTGGTGAGAATACCTCCCTCGCTAAGAGGGAGTTTTGATTTGTGTAGCTTTAGGAAGGTATTCTCATGTGGCCTAGGTGCTAAGCACATGGGAATCATCGTGGGCACTACATCACACTTTCATTTGGGTGAAAATGCCCTTGGAATGAAGTTGGGGCTTCATGGGCTTGATGATGGGATTTGTGGGTTTGTGATGGGGCTTCACACCCACAAAGAAATCCTAATTTGATGTTGACTTGTGAAGGGTTTTTGACATACCCCTTGGACTTGTATAAAAAGAAATCAAGGGTCATTGTGACAATCTATGGAAAGATAAGTGTGGGAAAGATTGGAAATTTCAGTCCAAGTGTAGTGACCTCAGTCCAACCATGGAGGAGGTTGAAAGGTCTTATTTTTTGCTGTCTTGTTCATGTTATAGGCATGTAACTCGATGAGGATAACTTGGCCTACAAAGGGAGACCTTAGTCTGCTATGTTTTCTTGTTTTGGGCAGGTAAAGAGGGGCCGAATTGGGAAATAGAACTTGGCCAACAAGGAGAGTTCGAAACTGCTGTCTGTTGGGTTGTTTTATTCTTTGCGGTGAAATTCAAGTCGAGGTAGATCGATTGACGTTTGAACGTTGAGGTGGATCTACAACAAGTCTAAGGTCGAGGAATTCGACTGGAGAAAGTTGAAGTCAAAGTTATCGATGGCAAGTCAACCAAAAAGAGGTCAAAGTGCGGGCGTGAGACGATCGACTAGAGACCAAATGAAGGACTGACTGGTAGTCGATTGGTAACCCAACTTGGATTCAACTGTAACAAAATCCTGATATTTGTAGCCAATCATATGAATGGATCTGTAATCATTTTTGGGTGCCAATATTTAGGGCTTTTCCTATTGTAAAGGCTATAAAGAGGTGCATTGTAAGGCTATAAAGGATAATGAATGAATTGTGTAATGAGAGAATGCTAATGCATGGTAAATTGTAGGTTGCTAGTTATGTATATGTAAGCCAATTTGGCTACAGGGTTGTTCTTGCATGTGCAAGAGGGTATGATGTAGATTGTGTCTTATGTGTGGACCAAGGTTAGACATGTAACCTTTTATTCTGATTGAATAAGACAACAAGAGAGAAGAACTCTAAAAGGAATGCTGGTTTCTCCTGGTTAAGGGTTCCATGGTAAAATCTCGGTGTATTTTGTGATTGCTTGTTTCATTTACATTCTTGATTAAATTCTTCTTCTCTTCTGCTAGGATTAGTGTGGAAGTATCATGCATTTCCTGACATGTGGTATTAGAGCTTAGGTTTTCCTTGAAAAGTGAGTGTTTAGAGCGGTGCTATTCTTTGATGAGTATATCATATCTTGATTTTCCAATCTTGAATCTGAGAATTAAACCCTAGTTACAGTAAGAGTCGTAAGTCATAATTTGTGTTAAATATTTTGGTAAAGAATGGTGAGCAGTTCCATAATAGAGATATAAAAATTCAATGGCCTGAATTTTGAGCCTTGGAAGCTTAAGATGGAAGACCTTCTTGTGGATCAAGAACAATGGACAACGATCTGTCCAGGTACCCATCTGACAGGCATGTTGAAGAAAGAATAGGAGAAACTCGAAAGAAGAGAAAGAAGTACGATTCGGTTTTGTCTTGCAGATTCGGTGCTACTGAATGTCTCGAGTGAAGAATCAACTAAGAAATTGTGGGACAAGCTGGGAAGATTGTACCAGTGAAAATATCTGGTAAATATGCTGTTTCTTAGAAAGAAACTGTATCTTCTCATGATGAGTGATGGAAGTTTGGTGTCTAAGCATTTAAATGCGTTTAACACCATGCTAAGCCAGTTATTTTCTGTGGATATCAAGATCACTGATGAGGAGAAGTGTATCAGCCTATTATGTTTTTTTCCAGACTCCTGGGATATATTAGTCGTATCTATTGGGAGTAATACAACCACACTAGCTCTAGAGGATGTGGTTGCTTCTCTTTTGTCGGAAGAAATGAGAAGAAATAACATGAAAGGATCGACCAAAGATGCTCTGGTAGTGATATGTCGATCGATAAACAGAGATAAAGGAAGATTGTTGTTGGAGTTACTTCACAGACACCTAGGATTTATTTTTCCTAAGGTTTTTCCTTGTTTATTAGTCAAAATTAGTCATTATCTAGTCTCCTATAATTTAGGGGAGAATATTTCACCTGGAGAATATTCTCTTTTAGTTGACACTTCAGTTTGACTAGTTGGGTTAAGTTTAGATGCTGCATTGGTTTTGTCACCATGCAACATTGGGATCACCACCATGATAATTCGACCTTGCCTTGGTATCATCACCAGAGTGGCCCATTAGCCTAGATTCCCTGACCCAATATTTATTTTCACCATAATGATGTTCAGGGGGGGTGTTGGAGTTACTTCACACACTCCTAGGATTTATTTTTCCTAAGGTTTTGCCCTGTTTATTAGTTATTATCCAGTATCCTATAATTTAGGGGAGAATATTCCACTTGGAGAATATTCTCTTTCAGTTCACAGTTCAGTTTGACTAGTTGAGTTGAGTTTAGATGCTACATTGGTTTTGTCACCATGGAACATTGGGATCATCAGCATGATAACTTGACCTTTCCTTGGTATCATCACCAGAGTGGCGCATTAGCCTTGATTCCTTGAGTTAACTCCTCACTACTCTTTGTTCAGTCAGTTAACTGAAGGCTAGTTGACTAGTTAACTCAACTAGGTGGCAGTTCACTCCCGTAACTATTGGTGTGTGTCCAGATCACTCTAGAACACCACTATGGCGCATTGGTTATCCTCCAGTCGAACTCATTGAGTTATAAAAAGTATATCATGTGTAAATTATTCATTATTCACAACGGTTAATGAAAATTCTTTCATTCTTTCTCTCCTTCTTCTTCTTTCTCCAATTCTCTCTGCAAACGTGTGTATTATTGTTTAGCTAGATATATTTTGTGCAGGTTCAACACATTTACATGGTATCAGAGCTGACGGACTACTAAGAAAAAGCTACACCAAAATTTTTGTAGGTACAAAAGATTGAATATAGCAGAAAGATGGAATTCCAAAAAGAATTCATTCTTACACCTTACAACTATTTTGCATGGAAGGAGAAAATAGCCATACATCTCCAAACCAGAGGGTTGTATAGGTTAAAATTGAATACAGATACAAAAATGACATCAGCTATAGAAAAATCCAAGTACTTAAATCGCATGGATGAGGCATTCAAAACAATTTGCAGTCTTATTTCTCTCGATCTCCTTTTTCATATATCTTCCTGTAAGACACCCAATGAAGCCTGGAACACCTTGGAAGGGATTTTTGGAAAATAGGATGAGATGAGGGGACACATGATAGAGGTGGAGTTGCTCACATTAGATCCAAAAATATTCGACAATATCCAAGATTTCTTTACAAAATTCAAGGATTTACTGTCGCAACTCAAATCTTGCAGGGTTGATAAATCGAAGGAGGAGAAAAAAATGGTTCTCACCATTCTCTCCAAGCTTGGTCCTGAATTCTCTGTATTTGTATCTACATTCCATACTATCAGATTCACCTTTGGAGCCACTTGGAGGATGCATTCTCTTGAGGACTTTATCTAATCCCTGACACAAGAGCACACCAACTCATTAACATGGGCACAATCAAAGGCCCAAGGGTGCATGCACTCACTGTGCATGATGGCAGCCACAAATATCAGAAATATAAGGATAAATATAAACAGAAAGATCATGCACATACGAAGAAGGAAGGGTACACAAAACCCTTCACCGATGCCTCCAGATCCAAAGGGGAAAAGGGAAGAAAAGGGGAGAAATTCATGTATTATCACAAAGGATTCCATCCGGAATCTGCATGCATGCAAAAAAAATAGATCCGATGTCTCAAATACTTAAAAAAAACAACCATGGAGATCACATCCCCGAGGGTGAAAAGAAGAAGAAGGAAGAAGATCCAAATTCCAAGAAAAGCAATTCTAGCCATGCCTTGATTGCAATCAACTCCTCTCCCGATGCTTGGATCATAGATTCAGGAGCATCACATCACATGGATGCCTCAGAAGCAATCTATTCTCCATTGGATGCATGGAAATATGCTCCTATTCTGATGGGGGAAAAATCTTCCGTCGAAGCCATCGACAAAGGAAGGATTGAACTCACCAACGGAAGCTTCGAGAATGTGCTGCATGTTCCCAAGATTTTTGTCAACCTTCTCTCCATGTATCAGATGATGAATTTCGGCACTGGAAAGAAATTCATATTCACACGAAATTCCATGGACATCTATGAAATGAAAACCAACTCCAGGGTTCTACCGGTGAGGTAAATCATCAGTCTAGATTGTATACATTTTCTGAATTCATTGAACCTGATTTTGCTTTACTGCTTATTCATGTTGATGAAAGTAGTAGGATATGGCACAAAAGGTTTGGAAATTTGAATTTCAGATACATGCAACAACTTAGCAATCACAGATTGGTTGATGGTCTACCAAAAATCCATTTCTCCAAGGGAGTGTGTGAGGGATGTGTTCTCAGGAAACACCCTCAAGAGAAATTCGACAAGGGAAAGTCTCAAAGAGCCACTGGACCTTTAGATCTGATCCACAGTGACCTTATGGGTCCCTTTTCATATCCATCCATCAACCAAGAAAGGTTTGTTCACATTTCTGTTGATGATTTCTCACGTTTTACTTGGATCTACTTTCTTAGGCAAAAATATGAGGTCTTTCAACATCTCAAAGATTTCAAGCCCTGGTTGAGACACAGTCCTGAAATAAGATAAAATTACTTTGAACTGATAACGAGGGAGAGTATGTGAATCATGAGATCCATAATATTTTCCACGAGGAAGGGATTCAGTTGCAACATATAGTTCCCTATACTCCACAACAAAACGAAGTTGCTGAGCGGAAAAACAGATCTCTAAAGGAGATGGAATCTTGCATGCTGCATTCAAAGTATCTACCACAAAGACTATGGGCTGAAGCACTTAACTGTGCAACATACATCCAAAATAGATCTCCCCATAGATATGACAAGGATAAGACCCCCTATGAGGCTTGGAGTAGCCTCAAACTGGAAGTGACCCACTTTCGCATTTTTGGTTCACGTGCATGGGACTGGATTCCCTCTTAAAAGAGGAAGGCACTTGATCCACAGAGCACTGTGTGCATTTTTTTTGGATACCCTGATGATGTGAAGGGATATCAGCTTATTGAGATTTCCTCAGACTGAGTCATCATTAAGTGTAGTGTCCAATTCGAGGAAGTGTCTCGCATGTACCTCAACATCCACATGCAAACACCTTCACTCTTCCACCTGTCTGAGATGATGAGCATGCACATGTTGAATATTCTTTAGACACGAGTTCTGATTCAGAGGAATAAGATGATTCATATTTAGAGTCAATACAGTGAGATGCAGAGTTAGAGCATCCAGATGCAGTTCCAGAGCTAGAGCAGAGGCCCAAGTGGGCACATACTACTCTTCAGGATGCATGGGATTTCGTTGGTGATCCAACCGATACTAAGAGGAATCGATCTGATTTCGAGAAGCCTCCTATTGCACTCACTTCCACTAAACCATTTCCCTCTAGACATCTCTTTCTGGTTCAGTCTTCAGATCCACAGTCTTATGGCAAGGCTGCTAGAAATCCCTTTTGGGAATCCACCATGCAGGAGGAGTAAAACTCCCTCCTTGAGAACCAGACTTGGGATCTAGTTCCCCTTCCTTATGGGAGGAAACTTGTCATATGTAGATGGGTCTACACAACCAAGAGTGCAACATATGGACAAATTAATAGATACAAAGCCAGGCTTGTCGCCAAAGGATTTCAACAGGTTCATGGTATTGACTATGATGAGACCTTCGCTCCAATAGCGAAGATGGACTCCATACGATTGGCACTTGCCATTGCGGCAGCCAAAGGATGGGAAGTCCAACAGATGGAAATGAATAATTAATTTCTTCATGGTGATCTCTCTGAGGAGATATACATGGACTACTCAGTGATCTCTCTGAGGTGATATCTCTGAGGAGATCTACTCAGTCTTGGTTCCGGGCCTATCTGTTTGTCAAGCAAGAAGCAAGCTTCCATTTCTCTATATTCATCCGAGGCATAGTACAAAGGGGTAGTTAACATAACCATTCAGGCTATGTGGCTACAACATTTTCTTACTGAGTTGGGCATCCAGTTTCATCGACCGATCATCATCTGGTGTGACAACCAGAGCACTCTGAAGTTCTGTAGAGATCTAGTTTAGAGGCAGTAGACAAAGCACATTGAGATCCACATGCACTACATTAAGGACTTAGTACATGAGGGGATCATCGAATTACAGTTTTTCCCTTCAACATAATAGATGACAGACATATTCACCAAGACCTTCATTGAGCAGAAGTTCCATTCTCTGCGAAGTCGTCTTGGAGTGAAGGACACAGTTTCCTAGAAACTATAGTTCTTCTTTTTACATACATTGTACCTTGAGGGGGTGTTTTTCCCATGAGGTTGTCCCGCTTTCCTCACTTTATTTTCAGTGTATCTTTTGTACTTGGGTACCTAACATGGCCTCATTTCCCAGACCCAATCTTTATTTTCACCATAATGATGTTCAAGGGGGGTGTTGGAGTTACTTCACTCACGCCTAGGATTTATTTTTCCTAAGGTTTTGCCTTGTTTATTAGTCATAATTAGTCATTATCTAGTATCCTATAATTTAGGAGAGAATATTCCACCTGAAGAATATTCTCTTTCAGTTCACAGTTCAGTTTGACTAGTTGAGTTGAGTTTAGATGCTACATTGGTTTTGTCACCATGGAACATTTTGATCATCACCATGATAATTTGACCTTTCCTTGGTATCATCACTAGAGTGGTGCATTAGCCTTGATTCCTTGAGTTAACTCCTCACTACTCTCTATTCAGTCAGTTAATTGAAGACTAGTTGACTAGTTAACTCAACTAGGTGGCAGCTCACTCCCGTAACTGCCTGAGAGACTAGACTAGGTGGCAGTTCACTCCCGTAACTACTGGTGTGTGTCAAGATCACTCTAGACCACCACTATGGTGCATTTTTTATCCTCCAGTTGAACTCATTGAGTTATACAAAGTATATCATGTGTAAATTATTCATTATTCACAATGGTTAATGAGAATTCTTTCATTCTTTCTCTCTTTCTTCTTCTTTCTCCAATTCTCTCTGTAAATGTGTGTATTATTGTTTAGCTAGATCTATTATGTGCAATTTCAACACATTTACAATTTTTTGGTAGAAATTTCAAGTAGAAGGGTGCATCTAAATCCCCTATTAAGTCGGTGCGAAGATGATGGAAATGCGGTAAAGTTAGGTATTATAAAAAGGATTGTAAGTCAAGGAAACATAAGTCAGGGATGGATCCGACGAGAAGAAGTCGACTGAGAGAAATATGAACTTAGAGAAGGGAGGTGATGTGTCTTTGGTGTCAACCAATACACAGTCGGATCAAGATGTTTGGTTGATTGAATCAAGAGTGTCCTATCATATGACACCACATAAAGAATGGTTCTGTGATTATGAACAATATGATGATGGTGATGTGTTCTTGGGGGACGACTCGAAAACCATAATTGTCGGATGGGAAAGAGTTCGACTGACACTGCATGGGATGGGAGGAAAATAACCCTTCCATGTGTGATACACATTCCGGGTTTGGAAAGAAACCTGATATCTATTAGCAAGATGAGTGACCCAGGTGTGCATACTCTGTTTCATAAGGATTCATGCAATATGGTTAGAGATGTGATGGTATTAATGAGAGGAGTTTATATTGGTACCCTGTACAAGATATTAGGGAATTTCGACTCAAATGGATGAAACAACATTGTTGCTCCTGAAATTGACTTGAATACAACTCGAACCGACTCGATGTCAACACAACTCGACTCGACTCGATCCAAGTCAGCTCAAACTGATTCGACTAGACATGGTGAGATCGACCCAACCGGGTTATGGCATGAGAGGATGTGAAAAAATTGGAGAAAAAACAATTCGAGCTATGCAAAGAAAATGCATGGTCAAAGGTTTCCCTGAATGTGGTTTAGAAGTCAACTTTTGTGAACATTTCATATATGGAAAACAAAGTTGAGTGAGGTTCCCATATGGAGCGACAAGGAAAAATGAGATTCTAGAACTGGTGCAGAGTGATGTGTTTGTCTCGGTTATAGTGCCTTCACTTGATGGATCTTTGTATTATGTCTCCTTCATAGATGATTTTTCCAGGAAGACATGTATATATTTCTCGAGGAGGAAATCATATGTTTTCAAGAGATTTAAGGAGTTTAAATCTCTTGTGGAAAACCAGACAGAAAAAAGGATTAAAGTGTTGAGGACTGACAATGGTGGTGAATTCTGTGGAAATGAATTTGACCAGTTTTGTAAGTAGTGTGGCATAGAACACCAAAATACCACACCATATACCCCACAACAAAATGGATTTGCTGAGAGAATGAACAAAACATTGATGGATAAGGAAAGGAGCATGCTTAGTGGTGCTGGGCTTGCACAAGAATTCTAGGAAAAGGCAATCAAGACTACAAGATATTTGGTAAATATGTCTCCTTCATTGGCACTAATCGACATGAATCCAAATGAGGAATGGTCTAGTAATAATCCTTCAGTGGCACATCTCAAATTATTTGGTTGTGATGCATTTTTGCATGTTCCCAAGGAAAAGAGGAGCAAGCTGGACAAGAAGGCAGTCAAATGTATTTTCATCGGATATAAAGAAGGGATAAAAGGATATAATCTCTAGGATCCTGCATCAAGGACAAAAATGTACAATCGAGATGTGGTCTTTAGAGAATTCATAGGTAAATCTGAGCCTAAGGAAGTTGTTCAGACCAAGAGTAATCCTGATACGATGCAGTTTGAACTGAGGAATGAAGAAGATGATTCAGATGAGTCGATTGAATCTGAGGAAGAGGTGGAGCAATTGAATCCAATGGTAAGGAGGTCAGAAAGAATAAGAAAACCAATTGAAAGGTATAGTCCTCCCGACTTCCATTCCACATTCATGCTAACTGCCATTGATGATGAGCTCAAGTTGGTCGGTGAGGCATTCGACTTTGCAAAGGGTGAACTCTGGAAGGATGACATGGACGAAGAGATGGAATCCCTGTACAAGAATGATACATGGGATCTAGTCAAGTTACCTAGTGGAAGGAATCTTGTTGGTAGGAAGTGGGTGTTCAAGAAGAAGATGAATGTTGCAGGACAAGTCAAGAAGTTCAAAGCTCGACTGGTAGAAAATGTTTATTCCCAATTCGAGGGAGTCAACTTCGGTAAAATATTTTCTCCATTTGCAAAGCTAACTTCCATTAGAGTACTAATGTCTCTGGCTGCAACATTCGATCTGGAGATAGAACATATGGATGTGAAGACAACATTCCTACATGGAGATCTAGAAGAAGAAATATACATGAAACAACCTAAAGGATTTGTAGTAAAGGGAAAGCAAGAGTTGGTATGGAAACTCAAAATATCCCTTTATGGTATAAAAAAATCGCCAAGGATGTGGTACCATAAGTTTTAAACATACATCCTTAGTTTGGGATTTGTGAGAAGCAAAGATGATCATTGCATATATTCCAAGGAAGAAGGTGTGCATTTCATATATGTAGCTTTGTATGTCGATGACATGTTGTTGGTTGGAAACAACATGGATGCAATAAAGGAGGTGAATAAGCAACTATCCTCCAAGTTCAACATGAAGGATCTCCATGCAACGAACTTCATTATGGGAATGGAGATTAAGAGAGATCGAGCCGCTAGAAATATCTCGTTGAATCATACAAAGTATATTGAGACAGTTATGAAACGATTCAAATGTAGGATTGCAAACCTATGAAGGTGCCAATTCCAGTGGGATCAAGGTTTACTACTGAATAATGTCCAAAGACACAAGAAGAGATAGAGGACATGGCATGTGTTCCCTATGCAAGTGTTGTTGGTAGTCTAATGTATGCGATGGTATGGACTCAACCAAACATTGTCCATGCTGTGGGAGTGTTGAGTAGGTACATGTAGACACCTGAAAAGGAGCACTAGACAAATGTCAAAAGAGTATTCAGGGATTTGTGGGGCATGAAGAATTATGCTATATGCTATCAAGGAAGACATGGAGGTGACAGTGGCAAAGTAGATGTACATGAATTTGTCGGCGTCGAATGGGTTGGCGATATGGATTGATGGAGGTCGACCAATAGATGTATCTTCAAAATGTTTGGTGGAATAATAAGCTATATGAGTAAGTGACAAGCTGTCATAGCCTTGTCAACAACAAAATATGAATGCATGATGGCCAATCATGGAAGCAAAGAAGCACTATGGATTCAAAGGTTGTGTTCAAGAATTAGGTTTGAGGAGAAAGATATGAAGGTGAGTTGTGAAATTCAAAGCGCAATATTTATGGCAAAGAACCCTGCTTATCATTCAAATACTAAGAACATTGATATACAATACCATTTCGTAAGAGACATGGTGGAAATTAACAAGGTTCCACTGGAGAAAGTAGACACATTGGAAAACATAGAAGACTCATTGACCAAGTATGTGAGTGTTGTGAAGTTCTCTTGGTGCAGAGAGGCAATGGGCATTGTTACCCTGGGTATGTGAATGAAAGTTCAGGAATCTCATGTTTCAACAAAGAAGACAAGAAGTGGGAGAATTTTGGGTTGTTATATTCTTTGCGGTGAAAGTTGAGTCGAGGTAGATCTACTGATGGTCAAAGGTCGAGGTGGATCAACAATGAGTTGAAGGTTGAGGAAGTCAATTGGGAAAAGTTGAAGTTGAATATATTGACGATAAGTCAATTGACAAGAGGTTGAAGTGTGGGTGTGAGATGATCGACTAGAGACCAAATGAAGGACCAACTGGTAGTCGATTGGTAACCTGAATTGGAGTCGGCTATAACAGAATCCCATGATTGTGGGATTTTTAGCCAATTATATGCATGGATCTGTAACGATTTTTGGGCGTCAATCTTTAGGGTTTTTCTTATTGTAAATCCTATAAGAGGCGTGTTGTAAGGATGTAAAGCATAATGAATGAATCGTGTAATATGAGAATGCTAATGCTATAATTATAATGCATGGTAAATCGTAGGTTGTTGGCCATGTATATGTAAGCCGATTTGGCCACAGGGTTGTTCCTTCCTGTGAAAGAGGGTATGATGTCGATCGTGTCTTAGGTGTGGACCAAGGTTAGGAATGTAACCTTTTATTCTGATTGAATAAGACAACAAGAGAGAATAACACTCAAAGGAATGTTGGTTTCTCTCAGTTAAGGGTTCCAGGGTAAAATCTCAGTGTACTGTGTGATTGCTTGTTTCATTTACGTTCTTAATTAAATTCTTCTTCTCTTTTGCTAGGATTAGTGTGGAAGTGTCTTGGATTTTTTGACACTGTCTAGGAGGACTCGCTTAGTATAAGAGAAGGCTACCATAGGGCTTGGCGATGTGTCTAAGGCTACATCATGTTGGTATAGGGTGGGTATGTGTTGTGAGTGGGAAATCCCCCTACGGACTAGCACTTAGGGTTTTATCATGCATGCAAAAAAGACCTAAAGATTCCTACTTTTTACCATCATCCCAAACCTAATCCCCATTATTATTAAGAAAATACATGGTTAAGAAGATCAAGTGAACATGCCTTATTTTCGACGTTTGGTATCGATCCCTCTTCACGCTTGGTTGCTCTTTGACTGCAAATCTCCTCCCAAGGATGACCTGCATTCACAAAAGACAAACAAAGAACTCCACATGCATTTGATCTACAGATTAATGGGTTAGAGATTTAATCAAAATGTAAAAAATAAACAATGAAAACCTCATATGGTGGGACAGGAAAAGTACTTCTTTATTATTAGCTTCACTAAAGAAAATTACAATGATGAAGCCGACCACTGCTCCACGAATCTGGTCCTGGGATCCTCTTTTATTATGCACCAATTGCTAACACACTTGCTTCTCTTCTTCATTGAAATCACAAAATGGTTGCAGAATCTTGGGCAAAGGGGAATACGAATTCGGGTAGAGTTTCTTTACTATGTTTTTTCTCCTTTCAAATGGGACCCCTACCCCTTCTTTTATAGCTTATAAAAAGCTAGGTATTTGGTCAAATGACCGGCCATGCATGGTCGAAAGGTTTAGTTAACTTACCCAAAGCTGTGTGTTCTGTCAACAACTTTCCTTTTTTCGTGCTTCTGTAGGTCCATGCGGGCTGTAGTAGGTCAGCTAGCGTGGACACTGTATATACACGTGAGTTGTAGTGGAGTAGGGTGTGTGGGCCTTTAAAAAAGGTGTTTTTAGGAAGAGTTGTTCAGGAGTGTTTTGGAAAATAAGGAATCTGAAATGGTCTGATGCCAGGTAAGCATGTCTAGTGAAAATTAGGGTTATAACAGATGCCTTCTAATGTGTGAGGTCAGAAGAGCATCTGATGGCTGAAATATATTATCAATATTCACCAACATTCCAAACAAGTGAGTCCAGAGACCAGAAATCGGGAGGTGCCATATGAAAAATAACAATTGTCTCACTGAGGTGGGCATACCCATGCTCAGGATGAAATAAAATCATGGCTACCAATCAAATAAACTATAGATCCATGTCATAAAGTGTAGCCACGAGCAATACACAACATAGCTACATCTCGAAATAAAAAAGATATACATGTATAGTATCCATCTTCTAGAAGCTAATAAGGCATGATGGCTGGAGATGAGGTCTTCAGAGCTCGAGCAACAACTTCAAAATCTTCAAAACTTGGGTAGGAGTGTAATATGAGTGTACGAATTCACTACCCAGAGGTCTTCGACGGCTCGTCGGGTATGGACTAGAGGATCTTGATGATCAGACTGAAGGCTTCATTGATTTCAAACAAAGACTTGATTAGACTTTTAGGATGGCCGGGAATGAGGGAAAGAAACAAACTGCAGAGGGGCTGACTAAGGCTTGGTAAAACTTCCCTTGGGCAATAGCAGGACAAATGATGAGACTCATGCAACATGGAATTTGACATAAGTTCATGATGCAGGAGGCAACACAAACTCTCCATATGTTTGGAAGAATAACCAAACAGAGGAGGACACAACTCTATGTAGCGAGAACAACTTCCTAAGGTCGTATTAAATCCCAGATCTTGATGAACAAATGGAAGGATGTGCTTTGTCCAAGGGTGACTCATTGTGCTGCCAAATAAAAAGAAAATACTTTTCCCTTCCTCTTTTTGGGGTATATTTGATTTTTTTGTCTTTTTCAATAATTTTGGAAAAATAATAAAAGAATGCTACGTTACAAAGGAGGAATCAAGTGTCACAAACATACTATTTATAAGCGCACGAAACATAGGGATGCTCAGGGCAGAGGGAAATATGCAAGAAAAGGACACTCAGGAAAAATCCTCCAGGGGCCAAAGGTGTCAAGATGCAGAGGAAAAGTGCTACAGGGCTTTGCGTATAAGGCATGCTTCAGATGGTTCAGTTGAGAGCAACATAGAACCAACATTAGGCCAAAGACACATGTATGAAAATGCGGTTAACAAAACACACAATGGTAACGTCCTTCGATGTAAGTTTAACGAGCCCAAAGAAGGTAAGCTCGGTGGTTTTTCATATTTAGAGAGTCTGAAAAAACGTAAAAGGAGACTTCGCTGGGGTACCTTTTTCGAAGATAGTCTAGTCGACTCGAAAAAAGGGGTAAACTAGCACCGACCAAAAGTCTATTCAAAACCATTTTAACGAGTGTGATAGAGACAAGATCACTCGACGATGTTTTCATTTTTAAGGAGTCTGAAAAAAGATTAACTATGGACTCTGTCAGGAATGTTCTTCTGGACCATTTTAATGAGTTTGAAAGAATAAGGTCACTCGACGATCTTTTCAATTTTAGGGAGTTTGAAAAGAGCTTAACTATGGATTCCTTGGGGGTTCCTTTTTCGTAAATTTAGTCCCTTAGGCCTGAAAAGGGTTAAAATTATACATGAGGGTACTCTTCTAGAGAATCAAGGCTCCTAGAGTATACCTTTGTTCGTACAGTTGACCATCCAGACCGAAAAATGGGTAAACTACCACTAGACCTTCAAATTTCAGTTTAACAAGCGTGAAAGAAAACAAGATCGCTCAACAATATTTTCATGTTTAGAGGTTCTGAAAAGAGCTTAAAGGAAGACCCGTTGGGGGCTACGACTCAAGTATGAAACTGGTTCAGGTAGAGCCCGTTGTTAGGCTCAGACTAAGAGTCTCTTCGATAGTCAACTTGGAAAGTCTCCCAAAAGGGAAGAAAACGCAAACCATGGTGTAAGTCCTCCCATGATATAGAAATTGTAGTCATGGCTTCAAGGATAGCCTCATCTGAAGACAATTCAAAATTTGAGAAATCATGCAAACAAGGGTCGACAGTCCCAAAGGGTGAAGTAAACTGACCATACTCCATATGATGATGGAGGTTCTGTCCAGGACTGGAAAATTCTATCAACGAAGAATCACAAGCATGAGGGCCTGAGGATCTACAAACAACGAGATCAGACTCAGAAGGATAATCAAGCCCAATTGGACCAAGAAGGGGAAGAAAGGGCTCCCATGCCCCCATTGGATGAACCAATGGATCAATTTCTGATTCCAAGTCTCGAGAAGGAAAACATGATTGCACAGGTTCCTTCTCGGAAGCAATTGAACACCGAGGATAAGATGCCACATAATTAACCCGTGTCAGGGTGGAGTCTACATGAACAATAGGAACATATAAAGGGGCAGCTTGAACTAACATTGAATTAGGATGGTGATTATTAGATGCCATCTGGTCAATAGTGACAATGCTTCCATTGTGAGGGAAATGCATCACCCGAAAGAGCGTAGATACCACAACGTTCATAGCATATACATAATCACGGCCGAGAAGCATATTGAAATCTAACGGGCCTTGCACCACTATAGCATCGACATAGACAATATTCCCACCTAACAAGATAGGAAACTGAGGAAGAACCCCCAAATATTCACTAGGACATCTGTCAAAAGCCAACAACTCATGCGAAGCAAACATAAGCTTGGGAGATCCCAAGACTTTCCAAACCGAGGAGGATAAAATACTTGTAGAGGCTCCTTCATCCACAATACATCGATAAATGTTTGTTGAATTAACTTCAACCTTTATTTGAAAAGGTGCAGAAGAAGGAAGACGAGCCTCAACAAGATCATTCCAATCAAAGGAAACCATCCTAGGGCTTGAAGAGGGTGTGTTCAGAGAGAGAAGAATGCCGCCTTGTTCTAAAAGTATGGAATTGGAAATGCTGAAAACATAGTCGGTAGACACTTCACTCCCCAAGAGAGGAGTGGGATCAGCCAAAGATGGAATTGGCGTGACCACTTTGGTAGAATCGACACTCTTCAATAGAAGAGTGGGATCAACCGAAGATTGCAACGACGTGACCACTTTGGTAGACTCAACACTCTCCAAGAGAAGAGTGGGATCAATCGAAGATCACGACGACATGACCACTTTCTCAACCAATGATTGCATAGGTGCGAGACTACATGGTCTAAAGGCACCTCACCCCTCAAAAGAGGAGTGGGATCAAACGATGACTACATCGAAATGACCACTTTCTCAACCAATGGATGAATAGGCTGAGAGAATACAAGGTATAAAGACACCTCACCCCCCAAAATAGGAGTGGGATCAACCGATGACTGCATTGGCATGACCACTTTCGCAACCCATGGCTGAATAGGTTGCAAGACTACATGGTCTAAAGGCACCTCACTCCCCAAAAGAGGAGTGGGATCAACCGATGACCGCATCAACATGATCACTTTCTCAACCAATGGTTGAATAGGCTGAGAGACTACAAGGTCTAAAGGAACCTCACCCCCCAAAAGAGGAGTGGGATCAGCCGATGACTACATCAGCGTGACCACTTTCTCAACCAATGGTTGAATAGACTGTGAGGAAACCTCAAAAGACTCAGAATCAGAAGAGCTTGCAGATAGGGACCACAATATTTGTACCTCTAGAATGCCAGGGCACAAATGAGTAAGGTGATCTCCCTTGCAAATCTTACAAGGGAACTTAGGCTTACGTCCTATCCGTCTAGGTTTCTTAACAAAATTAATGCCCCCAGCATGACTAGCAGTGGTTGGTTGCACATCTCCAACATGACTTGCATAGGTTAGTGATGGATCGATAACATGACTTGCAGAGGCTATAGACCTATTACCAGTATGACTAGCAGTGACTAGACTTTTTCCCCCAGCACGACTTGCAGAGGGTGGGTGTGTGCCCCCTGCATAACTTGCAGAGGCTGGGTGCTAGTCTTCAACGTGAATTGCAGAGGTTGTCGATCTATCTTCGACATGACTCGCAAAGGTTGGTGATTTCTTCTTCCTATTCTTCCTCTTTCTATTTCGTTTAGACTTTCAGTTACTAGTAACTGTACTTTCAGTAGAGGCAGGAGAAGGAGGAGGAGAAGACTTTGCTGATGAAGAAACATCGACAGGGTGCCCATGACATAAAGTGCTTAACTGAGAAGCATCAAGAGCATTTGGGACATTTGGAATGGTACCCAACCAAACCGATAATCCCACATTCAACCCAAGAATGTACAAAGTGGCCATCAAAGGGACACCAATGCTTCCGAAGAAGGGAAAAGCACAAGAATCCCCTTGCGAGGGGGTTCCTTGGTTGGTATCATCGAGAAATTTATCCATGAATATCTTATGCACAGGTTCTCCCTTTGCGGGATTGTTCAAGTCCGTAAAAGTCTCACACACTGACTCTGAAGACCCAGTTTTATCAAAACAACGCCTATAAAGAGGTGACTCCACGTTTCTAAGCGAAAGACTGAAAAGTCCTCTCAACCGACGGAGTGGGTGGTCTACCACCCTAGTTCAGAGACCCAAATCCACAAATGAATAACTCACTATGTAAAACTAGGGAGCACAGAGAAAACACTAAAAGTTCCTAAAGGCAAATCAAGCAAACAAATAACTAGTTGGAAGAACAGCTACACCAACCAACACTAGAGAAACTTACCGGTGCAAGTGCAACTCGAATACGGAAGCACCCTCCGGGTATACTCTACAAATCATGGCCTGATGTCTGCCCTAGGTACTGCGGTATACCCCTATGGTCACCTGTGTAAGTCCCTAAAATAAAGGCAACTAGGTTTCCATCTCATGAACAATCACCATGCAGGTATAGTCGACAGTCGGGTGGACTGCAATGAGCAGGGTATCAGCCCGAAACCTATCAAGGGTATCAAAATAAAGTGTTTTGAAAGATGATTAAGGACCTTGAATGGATTCGAGACCAACAAAGCTCTATGGAAAATGCGATCAACGGAATCCCAAGACAAGTCCTCTATATGCATTCCCCACTATGCTTGGTCCGACTTTGGAGGGGTTATCTTCGCTACCTTTCCGCACGCGACCTCGTGTTTAGCCCCTGTGTTAGAGGGGGGTCTTGGATAATTTCCACGTTACTGGAATTCTACACTCCTTAGAATAGACTCGTATGTTTTTTTTATAGCCTTGAAGAGTTTCCTCTCCAACCTAAATCAAGGCTCTAGCCTAATCTAGTTGATGGACCCTACAAACATAAAGTCTAGTAAATTTTAATTAGCATTCTTTTTACTGGCTTGATTTACTCAAAAGGGTACGGTAGTTCAATTGATGGTGTTAAGAATCTTGCGAAAAATGATGAAACTTATATGAACACTGGAAAAGAATGATTATATTTCTTATTTTTGTTTTTGAAATTCTTTTAAAATTAGAAGAAAACACAACACTATGCTAATTTCTTTTTCTTTTTCAAATAACAATGCAAAGAAAATGCTAGGAAAAAAAAGAGATCTAACAAACTAAGTTTTTTTTTTATATTTTCTTCCAATCAAACCAGAAATAACAAAAGATTCTAAAAGATACTGATGAATGCACGATTCATGTCCCCCCTCGGCCATGAGGGGGAATTTTTTTTCAAAATGCAACTCATTTTTCTTAAGATTTCAAGCTAAAAATAAGTTAAAAAAGCTAGGAAACACAAAAAGTCGTGTAAATAAAAAAGAAAGCTATGCTAGAATACAACCTAGGATAAAGATGCTTATGACAGAGACCAAAAATAAACAAGAAAAACCTGGGAAGTAAAAACTTGACAGGGAAGAGGATGACTACCTCCTCAAAATTTTCCAGACAGACACGCGACTGTCACTTCAACAACCAATGTATACACGCGGTCTGCCCAAAGAAAGGACGCGTATGCATGCGTGTAGGACTACTACAGGACATGTGTTCCCCTGTGTCTCCTCAAAATGAGCAAGACACACATCTAAGCTCAGGCAGGGAGTACTGGTATTGAAGACCAGAACCCCTTAAAGGTACAAAAACTTACTCTTAACAGGAAAAAAAATGCAAGGAAACTTTAGCAAAACAAAGCTAACCTGAGGTATTACCTAACTACTGATTGCACATAGAGACCGGGAAAGGATCCAGAAGACCCCTGAGAAGGATCACTTCTGACAGGGGAGAGGATGACTGCCTCTTCCTGAGAAGGATTTTTTGGATTTTCAGACATGCAGCTAACACTTCAGCAGCATGCGTACATACGCGGGCTGACTAAAGGTAGGACGCATGCACACGAGGGCTGCCCTTCTACAGGGTGTGTATGTCTCTGAGTTTTTAAAAAATAGAAAAAGAAACAGTCTGGTAAGCAAGGTAGGGAGTATTGGTATTGAGAACTAGAATCCCTGAACACTCAGACTCTTGTAGAGAAAAAACAAAAGCAATAAAATCAATTTTAAAATACCCAATAAAAAATCCCCAGAAAACCCGAGAGATCCCCAGTATGGTCGCCAATTCTATTGTGAGTGGAAAATCCCCCTATGGACTAGCACTTAGGGTTTTATCATGCATGCAGAAAAGACCTAAAGATTCCTACTTTTTACCATCATCCCAGACCTAATCCCCATTATTCTTAAGCAAATACATGGTTAAGAAGATCAAGTGAACATACCTTATTTCTGGCGTTTGGTATCGATCCCTCTTCACACTTGGTCGCTCTTTGACTGCAACTCTCCTCCCAAGGCTGGCCTGCATTCACAAAAGACAAAAAAATAACTCCACATGCATTTGATCTACGGATTAATGGGTTAGAGATTTAATCAACATGTACGCAATAAACAATGAAAACCTCATATGGTGGGACGGGAAAAGTACCTTTTTATTATTAACTTCACTAAAGCAACTTACAATGATGAAGCTTGTTACAGGTATGAACTAACTGAGAGGGGGGGGGGTGAATCAGTTAGTGTAGATTATTAACCATTTACTCTCATTTTTCACTTTGAATCATTAATCTTAGTGGCAGTGAGTCTTTACTGTGAAATTCAGAGTTATAAACATA
>ML791912.1:361211-375715 GCA_009831015.1 Picea engelmannii
GTGTTGCTGAATGTCTCAGGAGAATCTACAACCAAGGAACTATGGGATAAGTTGGGGAATTTGTATCAATCAAAGTCCTTGGTAAACAAGTTGTTTCTTCGAAAGAAGTTGTATCATCTTAGGATGGAAGATGGATATTCTATGACAGAACATCTAAATGCCTTTAATACTCTGGTAAGTCAACTTGTCTATGTTAATATTACAATTGCAGAAGAAGATAAGTCTATTACATTGTTATGTTCTTTGCCAGACTCTTGGGATAATCTGGTTGTAGCAATTGGTAGTACCACTCAATCTACATTGAAGTATGAGGATGTAGTTTCATCCTTGTTATCTAAAGAGATGAGGCGGAAAAACATGGATAGTCATAGCACATATGCTTTATTTGTAAGAGTTCATACCCAAGACAGGAATCTCGGTAAGCTTTCTTGGGGGGGGGGGAGACCTAAATCTACAGGTAGATTAAGTCTCCAGGAAAATATTTGAGGAAATGTTGGAAGTGTGGTAAAACATGGCATTATAAGAAATATTGAAAGTATAAGAAGGTTGAAAAACCAAAGGGATCTGATAGTACCTCTTCCAGAGAGGCGAAAACCTCCACTGAAGAAGGAGGTGATGTTTACCTGGAATCTATAGGTACACATGCAGATCGTGATGTATGGTTGATTGACTCAGGTGCATCATACCATATGAATCCTCACAGGGAGTGGTTCTTTGAATATGAAAAATATGATGGTGGTGATGTATTCCTAGGAGATGACTCGACAACCAAAATCATGGGATGTGGAAGGGTTAAGTTGTTGCTAAAATATGGAAGGATTAGAACTCTCCCCAGGGTTTTGCACATTACAAAACTTGCTAGGAGCCTAATATTTGTAAGCAAGTTGGATGATGCAGGAGTGGATACTATATTTGGAAACAACACTTGAAAGATAGTATGAGGAGAAATGGTGTTGATGAGGGGAGTTCAGTGTGGAAATCTGTACAAGTTGTTGGGAAGCACTTATACTAATGGGTGCAATAGTTCTATTGTCCCTGAGAAGAGAAATGAGGGAGACAAGACCAATACTATCCCAGAAAAGAAGACCATGCTGTGGCATCAAAGACTGGGGCATATTGGAGAAAAGGGCCTTCGAAAACTACACGGTAAAGGTATGGTTGAAGGTATGTCTAATTTCACTTTGTATTTTGATTTCGGTGAACATTGCATATATGGTAAACGGAATCGAGTAAGATTCCCATCTAGTGCTACAAGAGAAAAGGGGATCTTAGAATTGATACATAGTGATGTGTTTGGACCTGTTCCTGTTCCATCCCTAGGTAAATCTGTGTATTATGTTTCATTCATAGATGATTTTTCAAAGATCACATGGATTTATTTTATTAGAAAGAAATCCAAGGTAGTTGGTAAATTTAAAGAGTTTAAGGCTCTAGTAGAAAATCAGACAGAGAAGAAAATAAAGGTATTGATAACAGATAATGGTAGAGAATTCTATAGAAATGAATTCGAAGAATTTTGCAAAAATGAATTTGAAGAATTCTGTAAGAAGTGTGGTATAGAAAGGTAGAAGACTCCTCCATACAATCCTCAACAGAATGGAGTGGTAGAAAGGATGAAAAAGACACTGATGTAAAAATAAAGGATCATGCTCAGCGGTGCTGTGCCAGGACAAGAATTCTGGGCAGAAGTAGTGGGTACAACATGTTACTTGGTCAATCGATCACCTTCATCAGCGTTGGATGATAAAACTCCACATGAGGTATGGTCTGGAAAGAAACCCTCTCTTCAACATCTTAGAGTGTTTGTTTGTGATGCTTATGTACGTGTTCCAAAGGAAAATAGGAGTAAGATGGATAAAAAGGCTGAAAAGTGTATCTTTATTGGTTATAAAGATGGTGTGAAAGGTTATAATCTTTGGAACCCAGAAACCAAGAAGACTGTTTACAGTTGAGATGTTGTTTCCAGAGAGGTAAAAGATGTGTCCAAATAGGAATTCCTACCAATGTAAGATGAACCTGAGAAAATAGAGCTTGAATTGGATGTTGCAAAATTTGAATCATCTGAAGAAGAAGAAGAAGAACCTCATACCCCAGTATTGAGGAGATCAGTGAGAGATAAAAGGAAACCAAATAGGTATGGTCCACCTTCCAATTTTTCTTTATCTATTACTGATGACGATCCTAGAACTGTCAGGGAAGCAGTGAATTCAGAGGATAGTAAACTCTGGAAGAAGGCCATGGTTGAAGAAGTGTACGCCTTAGATAAGAATGAGGCATGGGATATAGTTGAGTTGCCAGCTGGAAGAAAATATGTTGGTAGAAAATGGTTGTTTAAGAAGAAGTTTAATGCATAAGGTAAAGTGAAGAAATACAAAGCTCGATTAGTAGAAAAAGGTTATTCCCAGGTAGATGGAATTGACTTTGGTGATATTTTTTCTCTCGTTGCTAAGTTAACTTCTATTAGATTTATTTTATCTATTGCTACTAATTTTGATCTTGAAGTGGTACAGATGGATGTGAAAACAACATTCCTACATGGGGATCTGGAAGAAGAAATCTACATGAAGCATCCATAAGGCTTTGTAGTGAAGGGAAAGAAAGAGATGGTCTATAAGATAAAAAAGTCACTATATGGTTTGAAGCAATCACCTAGGATGTGGTACCAAAAGTTTGACACATACATCCTTGGATTGGGATTTGTAAGAAGCAGGGCTGATCACTGTGTATATTCCAAGCAGGCTGGTAATCATTTGATTTATGTAGTGTTGTATGTTGATGACATGTTGTTGGTAGGAAATAACATGGATGTTATCAAGGAGGTGAAATTGTAACTATCCTCCAAATTTGACATGAAGGATCTCGGTGCTGCTAAATTCATTCTGGGAATGGAGATTAAAAGAGATCGTGCAAACAGGAAAATCTGGTTGAATCAGAGAAAATATGTTGAGATGATATTCCATAGGTTTAATATGCATGGAATTAAACTGGTCAAGGTTCCTATTCCTATAGGTGTAAATTTATTTACAGATCAGTGTCCCAAGACACAGGAAGAAGAAGAGGACATGTCCCATGTTCTGTATGTCGGTGCAGTTGGTAGTTTGATGTATGCAATGGTCTGTACTAGACCGAACATTGCATATGAAGTGGGATTTTTGAGCAGGTATATGTCAAAACCAGGGAAGGAGCATTGGACAACAGTAAAGAGGGTCTTTAGGTATCTTCGTGGCACTACCAGTTATGGATTGTGCTACCAAGGAAGACCAGGATTGGAGATAGTGGTGGACATACATGGCTTTGTTGATGCAGACTGGGCTGGAGATCTAGATCACATAGGATCTACAAGTGGGTATGTGTTTAACCTATTTGGAGTAGAAATAAGTTGGATGAGCAAAACATAGGCTATAGTGGCACTCTCAACTACAGAAGTTGAATACATGGCAACCACTCTTGCAAGAAAGGAAGCAGTATGGTTACAAAGATTGTGTTCAAGTATTGGGTTGGTACAACAAGCAGTGAGATTATACTGTGACAATTAGAGTGAAATATTCCTAGAAAAGAACCCAACTTATCATTCGAAGACAAAGCATATTGATGTTCAATATCACTTTGTGAGAGACATGGTTGATAAAAAGAAGGTGTTGCTGGAAAAGGTTGACACTTTGAAGAATGTTGCAGATTCATTGGCAAAGTCTGTGAGCACAAAAAATTTCTCCTGGCATAGAGTAACAATGGAAATTGATTCCCTGGATTGTTGACTATATATAATCTTGTGGACCCCTGGATGCAAAGAAAACAACAAGTGGGATAATGTTGGGTATGTGTTATATTCTTTGCATGTGTGTGTGTGGGCGCGTCAGATTTGAAAACTGTGTCTGACGATCCATCGTAGTAGTGGTATTTGTTTCATGTGCACCAGGCACTTTCCTAGGGGGGTCCCAAGGGGGTCAGGTATGCCCCCCCCCTGGTTATGCGCAATGCCCCAAAATTTTTGTTTTGGGCAGTTTTTGCTATTTTTAGCGGTTTTCTAAATTAATAACGGATTAAGGGATTAGGGTTTTGGTATCTACGGAATACCTAAAAAAATTGTATATATTGTATGCTGAATGGTGAAATTAGATATAATGAAATAAGAAAGGTTTTCCCTATTGAGGGTTTCCAGTATAAAATCTCTTTGTACTCTATGTATGAGCCATTGATTAAATTCTATTTTTCTTAAGAATCTATATGCATTTCTTTACTTCACATGTTTAAAACTTATAGTAGGCCGATCAAGGAGGCATCTATCAATCACATGAATGGTAGATCAGACATAAGGCATGGATGGAACAAAAGAAGAATTAAAACTCTACAAATGTGTACAAGAATAAAAATCCTAGTGTAGAATGACTACGCTCAGGCGTAAAACTTCTTTAAGTACAACCCGTTGATGGGTTCTTTGAGAGGATAGCCCTCTAGAGAGGCCATGATGTATGCGCCTTTAGGGAGGCAGTGTTGGATGATGTAGGGTCCATGCCATAATGACTCGAATTTCCCATGACCAAGAGTATCATGAGTGATATCGTAGGCAAGGATAAGATCTCCTTCGTTAAATGAGTGAAGGTTGACATGGAGGTCAAAGGTGGCCTTCGACCATTTTTTAGTTGCCTCATTGTTTTGTAAGGAAGACTGACGATCTTCATTCAACGACTCTAAGTTCAGCAAGTGCTGCTCCATTGGAGCAGTGTCAGGTAATAGCTCGATGGTAGTGCGTAATGTGGGAATTTCGCACTCAATGGGGAGGGTGGCTTCAATATCGTGGAGAAGATGGAATGGTGTAAAACCAGTGGAAGTTTTGATTGCCATGCGATAAGCCCATAATGATGAAAACAACATATGATGCCAGTTGGTCTTATGTTTTTTGATAGTGCGTTGTAACATGGTTTTGAGGACTTTGTTAACAACGTCGACCTGTCCGTTGGATTGAGGGTAGTATGGGGAGGAAAACTAGTGGGAGAATCCTAATATTGAGGAGAGTTCGACGAAGATCTCATTATCAAAGTGTTTTCCATGATCAAAGACTAACTGTAGTGGAAATCCGAAACAAGTAATGATGCAGTTGAAGAAAAAACCTGTTGCTGTGTTAGCGGTATTATTGAAGGTAGGCATGGCTTCAACCCATTTGGTAAAGTAATCTACTGCCATGACGATGTACTTATGTCCATTTCTATATGGAGGATTGCAAGTCATGAAGTCAATGCCCCATTTGTAGAAGGGGTCGACAATGATGAATGGATGTAGAAGAGCGGGTGGTGCTCGTGCTTTGTTTTCATAAAGATGGAATTTGTCGCATCGCTTGACAATGTGGATGCAGTCATGAAACAATGTGGGCCATAAGTATTCGGCTCGAATGATGTTTTGGGCAGTGGACATACCTGAGAGGTGGCCACCACGGGCGCCGCTATGGAAATCATTCAAGACTCTGTCTGCTTCATCGATGGTCAAACATCGATGGAGTATGGTGTCATCCCCATGTCGATACAAAATGTTGCTGATGAGGAGGTATCGAGGGGCTTGATGGTGAATGCACCGACGATAGTATTGAGAGAGATGAGACCCAAACTTCTATTTTTGAAGGTAGACAAGAAGTTTGACGTACCAGGGGTCATCCGAGGGGATGTAGAAGAGGTGTTCGTTGGGAAAATCCATATTGACGGGTGAACTTGTACCATTTGAGGGAAACACCATGATGAGTTCGGCGAGGACAAGGGATTTCTTTCTTTTGGGAGTCAAAAACTCTAGTTCATATTCCTGAAGGATGATGATCCATCGGGAAAATTTACCATTAATTTTCCATCGACTAAGAAATTACTGCATTGGGTTGGAATTTTCCACGACTTTGGTAGTGCGAAGCAAGATATAATGACGCAGTTTCTGGACTGCGAGGACAATTGTGAGGGAAAGTTTCTCCTCATGATTGTATTTCAGGGGTGGTCCTGAAATATTTTTACTAATGTAGTAAATAACATGCTCGCGACTGTCATCCCCTAGTTGGACGAGAACTCTTGCTACTGAGATGGCTGAGGCCGATAAGTAGAGGATGTAGTCACGATCATAGTCGGGTGGACTAATCAAAGGGGAATTGGAGAGCGCTTCTTTTAAATAATAAAAAGAGGTTTGGGCATGTTCATCCCATATAAATGGGATATCATGACGTATTAAGCGAAGGAAACCATGTGCGCGAGTGGCATAATCTGGGACAAAGCATTGTAAAAAGTTGGCTTTGCCTTGTAGGCTTTGCAGTTGGCACAAATTTCTAGTTGGTGTAATTTCTGTTATAGCTTGGACCTTGAGGGGGTCCATAGTGATGCCATGTTGGGAGACGATGAACCCAAGGAGGCGTCTGACGATGATGCAAAATACACATTTGAGGGGGTTCAAGAGAATATTATACTAGCGACACCATTGAAAGACAACTCGTAAGTCATCTAGGTGCTGGGTTCGTTTCTTGGATCGAGCAGTGAGGTCGTCCAAGTAAGTGAGAATGATGTGAGAAAGATCATGGAAAACATAATTCATGGCCTATTGGAATGTAGAACCTACGTTCTTGAGTCCAAAAGGCATGACACGATAAGCAACAGTACCCCATGGGGTGGTAAATGCTGTTTTATACTGATCTGCTGGATGAATTTGGATTTGATTGTAGCCAGAGAAACCATCCATGAAGGACAAATCCTCGTGGCCTGCACAATTATCGATAATTTGGTCGATGAAAGGTGTGGGGAAGTTGTCTTTGGGACAAGCATGATTGAGATCGCAAAATTCAGTGCAGATGCGAAATTCGGTGTAGACCCATGACGTGTATGCGATGGGGTATATGAACCCTGTAGTGCGTAATTTGTCAATCTCAGCTTTGATAGTTGTTGCTTTGGATGGGTGCAGTGGGAATTTATTTTGATGTACTGGGGTGAAATTTTGCCATGTGTCAATGCAATGTTCAACGATAGAAGGATCGAGGCCGGGCATCTCAGTATAGGACTAGGCAAAAATATCCCGGTATTCCTGAAAGAGAGCTTTGTAAGCTGTGAGTTCTTCAGGGGAGCATGTGGCACCAATGGTGATTTTCTTTATGATTCCTGGTTTGATGGAAATGCCAACTTTGACAGTAGGGGAAATGTTGGCCATGTTGCCTTCTTCAAAAGCATCGGGGGCAAGGATAGGGTTGTTGAACTAGTCTATATGCCCAGATGGAATAAAATCCTTCGTTTCGATTGCGCATATGGATGCTTGGATAGGAGGGTCAAAGGATTCTTGTGAGAGAAAGAGTGCTCTATGATGGAGAACATTCCATGGGCAATAGGGGGTATTTAGTTTCTCCAGGATATCTTCATCGCAGTGGAAACTGCGAGAGTATAGGGGATCCAGGGAAGTAACATTGGTGGCTATCACTGTGTGATTGTTTTCAGGTGGTGAAGATGTAGAGGGGGTATCGAAACTATGGTGTGATGGTGTGCTTGACATAAACCAAATGTCAAGACACTATGGGTTGTAGATTGTGGTTGGGGGTAAAATTTCCTGAGGGAAATGAACTGGAGAATTGGGGGGATTTAGGGGAAAATCCTTAGACAGTCTATCCGTGAACCATGGAGGGATGGGAAGTGACTTAGGTTCAGGGGAGGTGATTTGATTAGTATCTGGAGAAGGAATAGGGGGAATCACATGTATCATAGGAAGTGAGGTGTTTGGCGGATTTTGAATAAGGGTCATTTGACGACGCCTCTATTCAATGATCAAAGGACATTGGTATGTGAAGTGATTAAGTGAGTCACAAAGAGAGCAAGGGAATCTCATCCGTTCATTGACTGAGGTCATGACATAATGTATGTCAGTGACATGGGTACTTGATGACGTGGGTGGAGAGGGGTCTTGCTGAAAGCTTTGGCATTTTGCCATTAGCGTTTGTCAAAACTGAGGTAGGGCAGGGAAATGATGAGTGTAGTGGTCATATTCAGAATAGATGGCACATGCGAATTTGGTTCACATTCCTTTACTTCTTGTAGTAGGGGACACGGTGGTAGTACTAGGTGTGCTTGGTGAAGCAACGAGCGATGTGGTTGCTTGAGGGAGTTGGATCAGATTGTGTAACTCGGGGAGAGAAGGACATCTATTTGTGGGGTGTCCCTCTTTCTCACAAAGTGCACAAGGAGGTTGAACTCTAGGGGGAAGTGGAGCAGTGGGATATTTCTTCTTCCATCTTCCCCCAACCATCACTGTGGTGTTGGGAGGTAGGGGTGAGGGAGGTGTGGTCGAAGTTAGTACTGGAATCTGCATTTGGATTCCCTCTATTTGGGGAGGGAGGGATGGGTGAGGAACCATCACGGGTGGGTGTAGATACCATACTAGAATGATGAGCACCATGTTGGGAAGGGTAAGCGTTGTGGCTACCTGGAAAGTTTGTACTCCCAGTGGGGGGTAGAAGAAGGAAATTTGAGTAATGGCTTGGGGAATTGCTTCCCAAATCGGGATTTGAAGTTGGGAGAGGGTGAAATCAGGGATAAGTGGTGTCGTAGGGTTCTCAGGGGATTGCTGAGGTAGGATTTCTTCTACTAGTGGGACGTTAGGGAGTGGAGAAGCCTCGATGGGAGGAATGGTATCTCCATTTTTAGTTCCATTGGAAGATATGACACACACTTGTGCTGAGGGATGTATGAGCGATGATGCTCCATGGTATGCCCCCAACAAGGATGGGTATTTGAAAATTTTAGGGTCCATCTCCATGAGTGGCTATGAGTCATAACTAGTGCAGACAAGAGGTAGGATGTTGTCAATGTTGGAGGAGTGGTTAGGATTGTAATGTGAAACTTGGTCATTCATGATTATTTTCCCATTTTTTGTGAACATCATCGTTCAAAACATAGAAGAGGTCACTGCCTTCATAGCGTACATGTAGCTATGCCCAAACAAGATGTTGTAATCAAGCGGGGTGTCGATAAAGATAGTTTTTCCCTCGAGTTCAACAGAGACATTTTGAAAGATCCCTCCAAGAGAGGATGGTTTCCCATCATAAGATATTAAAGTGATGGAAGATGGTATTAGCTCAGGGGAGCCGAGTTTCTTCCATGCCATTTTGGACATGATGCATGTGGATGCACCTTCATCAATGATACATCGATGAACCATGACGTTCCAGATTTTAACTGGTATTTGGAAAGATACCAAAGTGGGGAGATGAGGTTCCCCACAATCTATATCAAATGTGATGAGTCTAGTATCAGCAGGGTCGACTACCCCCAAGGCGAAAAGTAAGGATTTCCGTTGAGTGGGATAGGTTTGGAGGACCTCCAATATCAACATGGATACAGGTGATTGTGCTAAGTCATCGACTAGACTGTAATTGTGTGCTGCCCTAGCTTGAGGGTTTTTGACATTCCATAGTAATGGGATGCGAGGAATACAAATGGGGGATTCAATGTTAGGGAGTGGAATCATCAAAGGTTGTCCGACTGTCACTGGAGAGACTTTTGAAGTTATGGGAGTAGATTCAGGGGGTGCACTGTATTGACGACTTCATGTTTGTAGAAGAATTTCTTCTTCGCTAGTGAGGAGGATATTGCAATCTGTCAGATTTCCAGGGAGTTGATATTGTCCCATTTGTGGTGGGGTAGGATACATCTCCTGCTAGGTATTCATTACACCTTGGTGTGGAATAAGGTTTTTCAATACAACCAGGGGTGGTTTTTGCAAATATTGTTGTGGGGACTGTTGATGGGCAGGCAATGCTGGAGGATGTGGCACATTCATGGAATATTTCATCCATTTGAATTCAAAAATTTGGGGGAAATGGTGAGTATAATGACCATTCTCACCGCAAAGAGCACAAGGGAATTTCATCTAGATATTTTTGTTGTTTTTCCTCCCTTCGCATTTGTTTTTATTTCCCCCTTGGGGGTTCTGGTTACCCTGGTTCTGGTTGCCCTCAGTAGGTTGGTTTTGGGGGTTATTTCCCCCTGGTCCTAGGTTATTATTGTTTTGGTTTTTTCCTTTCTTTTTGGATTTATGCGACTGATGGGACATATTGGTCATATTCAGTTGTTCAAAATTTTGAAATTGCTAAATGGGAGAGGGATGAACAAAGTTAACCCCAGTGTGTGGTTGTCCTTGTGGAGGAATAATTGGCTTTAGAGGACCAGGAAATGGAAAATATGAATTATTTTGTGGCAATGATCCATAGGGTGCATAGGAAGGCATATTTCTTTCACTAGTGCCCAGATTATAAGATGAGGTAGAGGGGGTACCTGAACTTGGTTGAGAAGCCGAGCACATCATGGGTGCTGACAAGGGTCCACTCATGGGTGGAGGGGGGTCCAGATGATATGGATGTTGGTAAGGGGTAGGAGGGTAGTAAGATGGTCCTCCATACTTTGGTGAATATTGGGGTGTACCATACATAGGTGGTGGTTGGACGTATGTATTATGGTGTGTAGTGGTACTGATCAATCCATTCACTGAATGAGACATCCCAGGTTTGTCCTGGCCAAATGATACAGGTCTCGGGGTGTCAGGTAGTACTATGTATAAGTATCCTGACTGAGCATAAATGAGGTCATAATGTTGAGCCTTGCTGATGGATTCCTCTTCAGTTTGGGGGAAGGTGGAGGCCACCTATTTGGCAAAGATAGAGACGAGTGATCTGAGAAACCAATCGAGGCATTTATCTTTGGTGGTTTCTGCTTTGCATAAACTACGTCACCGACGCCATTCATGAATGTGGTCGGTGATATGTGTGGTTGAGGTTTGTTTAAACTCAGAGAACATTTCTAGACTATTGTCATGACGAACCAGTAGTTGAAATAAGGTAAAAAATGTTTTGGCCAAGGATTCAAAAGTCACGTGGGACCTTGATTTTTTGTCTACATACCATTTGGCTGATGGACCTGTGAGTGTGCGCTGAAATAACCTTAAATGAATGGAGTTGTCCATGATGTTGTTTGAAGAGCACCACAAGTGGAAGGTCATGATATGGTTGGTGGTATCTTCCTCCACTTTTCCTTCAAACATGGGAATGTATGAAGGTAGTTTGGTAGGCATAGCGGGCCATGTGGGGTCATGAAATATAGGGTCATTTGTGAGGTTACTAAAATAATGTATGTTGAGGGAGGCCAAATATGGAATGTGTAATGGTGGTGGAGGATTAGTTCCAGCCATGGTATGATCAGGTTGTGTACCTGACGCTTGAGAGGGGTTGGGTGGGGTTGTACTTCTCCCTTGAGAATAGGTTTACCCCCTGCTTCCTTGTAAAGGTGAGATAGTGAATGGTTGGACTTGGGAATTGGACCCAAGTAAAGTGGAACCAAGTAAATTTGATCCAAAAATAGTAGCACTCATAGGGGTGTAATATGGTTGACCCGGTAAGTTGGCGAGACTAGGAAATCCTCCTAAGATAGGAGGGATATTTTGCAAGCATCTGGAATGATGAAGATTCTGTGGGTCCCTATGATGTCTGACTAACAAAGTGAATGTGTGCAAATGGTGATAAGAGTAATAAATGAACAAGAGACTTGTATAATTTGTACCTTCACAATATATCTCACAATCTCATGTAATCAAAAGAGAATCATACATAAATTGATTGAAAATAAATCATACACGTGGGTAGGTGGATTTTGTCCGCGTGGGAGAAAAAAAAAATGCTCGTATCCTAAAAATATGTAACGTCCTTCCTCTCAAATAACACTGGACCTTCCAATTGTACTCAACAGTGGGGCTTGAAATCATTGGAAGAGAAACTAGTGAAGGATGAAGTAATTGGTTATAATGAGGGGTATAGGGTGCATATCCTAAAAGAGCTGGCGATATTTCCCAATAGCCACACAAAATTCGATCAAGGTGAAATTGCAACCCACAATTTCCACCTGGGTAGATGTCTTAAAATTTGGACACTAGGTACCTCGGTTAAAGTGCGACATTTAGATTTTCGGCCTCAGAAATGGGTCACAGGATGGATCCCTTCCAAGAGGTGGGTGCCTCAAGGGGGGACGCACAGAACAACTGGACCTTGGCCTTCAACCTGTCACAATTATCTCCCCGCCTTATGGTGTTAGGAACACTTGACTTGGAGGATTTTAAAGTTCCCTATTTTTCAACTTCTAATGTTTGAATATGTGAGAACCAGATAACAAGGAGTTATTTGGATGCCTATCCCCAAGATCCTACCTAGACTAAAAATTTATTTTGGCACCTCTTGTGGAGGAAAACTTAACGAGTTTTTAGAAAAAAATTATATGTGGTTGGTTGAGATATTGGGGGTGTGAACCAATCTCGTTTGATTTAAGTGGGTCTGGATAATTTCTTCAAGAAATAGTGGGACGTTTCAAAATCCCTTTGGAGGAGACCTACTTCAACATCCACGATTCAAGATGAAATTATGTGAGTGAAGAGTGACTTTGTGTGTGAGAAAGTGATAAAATGTGCCAAATGTGTAATAAGTTAGGTGTCACCTTGAAACATGTGGACTTCCTGTGGTCCTTACAAATATTGATTACCTATCTTACTAGATTCCATTGGTACAACCTTGTGGAATTTTAAAGTCCCTAAAGAACTATCATGTGGACATATAAGTCCTTACTAATTCTTTAAACTCCCTAATGTGATTTAATCTAAGAAAGCTTCACAAAACTATCCTAGATTGAAATCATGTGGGCATGTATGGGCTCATTACTATAATCTTTAAACTCCCCTAGTGATGTAAACTAAGAAAGTAGCTTCAAAAACTATCATATATTTGCAACATGTGGGCATGTATGGGCCCTTACAAATTTAAGATGTTTGAAAAATAAACTCAGAGGATCCCTAGGGGGGCTTTGTCCTCTCCTAAAGATTTTGTTAAGGGAGATGAAATGTCCCCTTAATCACTTTTTTGATTCTCAAGATCGCTCTATGGTGTGAGACAAGAGCATACTCAATGACTAAAGTTTGATTTCTAGTCCCAATGCAAGTGTTTTTATATGTGATAATAAATAATCCCAACTTAACTTTTACAATCAAAACAAGCCATCCATGTGGAAAATCAAAGCAACAGAGGAGAAATATGGTTCTTTTTAACCCCCTAAGTGCCTATGTTTTGACTAACCCTTCATGTGGAGAGGGAATCTAAGTGTGGTGCATTTACAAATTGCATAAAAGAAAGATTTTGAAGGCTAGGGGCCTTTAAAACATCACAAAAACTCTTACAATGTTGGAATTCTGGACAGATGCGCGGGTTATAGTTGAGACAGAGGTGCAATGGGCACACAATGCGTAGAGAACTGAGGACCTTTTGGCACACTGTGTGCATAATGCATAGAGAGATTAAGTTCTTTTGGCACACAATACTCGAAATGCACGTCTGTGGGCCAAAATATCTGCGAATGTTCTGATCGAACAACCTCTCCAATGGCACCAAACCTCAGGGTATATAATTGTTTGGCAACTGAATAATGTCGTGCTTTCCCAACTTCTTCTTTAGCTCAGGTTCCTGTGACTCTTCTTCATTAAGATTTTGCTGATCAATGTGCAAATCAGAAAACTCGTCGACCACTTGGAGAAATCTGTTGAGTTCGTGATCATCCTCAAAGACTTTCCAATATTTAACATTATCGGGTAAGGAGGGTCGGTATTTTACTTGAATCTCATAGTTGAGCTTAGGGGGCAGAGGAGGAATGAATGTGCTGGCTGAAACAACAAGAGAGTCAGTGAGCTGATTCATATCTCTCGGTATGTATGAAATTTCAAAAACAGAAAAGTAATCACGCAGCTTCCATACCTCATCTCTGTAAGTTTTTAACCTGACATGCTTAGCTTGAAAAGTGGTATTTACCTATTGCACAATGAGGTCTGCATCTCCCAATAATTTCAATCCTTTTATCCCCATCTCTTTTGCCGAATTTAATCCCAACAGCAGAGCTTCATACTCTGCTATGTTGTTAGTGGTTCTGAAGTCGAGTTTGAAGGACAAGGATATGGTCTCCTTTGAAGGAGAGATCAACACTACTCTGGCACCTGCTGAGTCTCTAGTGCTGGCCCCATCGAAATACATAGTCCAGATAGAAATGTCTTCACCTTCAACCTGCTGTTCAATAGGCTTCACGAGCTGCATAGGAGCTGACTGCCCATCATCAATCTGAAGGATGCATGAGCCAAAATCCGTATCCACAACATATATAGGATGATTTACGGAATTCTTCCCATCACTAATAATATAAGCAAGCTGGTTTTCCCTGTAAAGCCTCTTCGTTTCTCCTCCAAATACTGGAACTATAGCGTAGGACAAATCCATCTACAATGTACCTCCTAATCTCTTTCCCCAAGATCGAGACAAAAGCAGCCCAAATTTAGGTGGAATATCAACAACCACCACATCCATAACCATACTTCTCATGGGCAGTTGAGCAAGGTTAATGACCATGTCTTTGATCAGGCCGAGACATCTGACCTTTCTTGAGTCAAAGGAGAACAGATCCTGGTATGGTTTGGTGACTTCAAGACCGAGC
>ML791912.1:388888-407646 GCA_009831015.1 Picea engelmannii
TTTACTCTTACTGTCCATATGCTGTATGTTGCTTGATGACACATGAAGAAATATTAATAATTGTTAAGAAGGTATAAAATTGTTTAAGCTTATAAACAACTGATTCACCCCCCCTCTCAGTTGTTTTAGTATTTCCAACAGAGGATAGACACCTTCAATAACCACTCACATAACTAGATAAAATATCAACATACCAATTTTTTCACGTGGTAAAACCCCTATGGGGAAACATCCATGACCTCGACCAACGCGACCACTTGGAGAAGTTTATTAATGCAAAAGAAAAATATTACAGAGAGATTTTACAAGAGAGTTTATCACGATCGATCATCGACAAATGAAACTCCATTCTATTTAAATAGAGATCATGGACCAATCAGGTGTTAAGCCACAGATCAATGGTCATTAAGATCGAGGAGAGTATGAACCCTTAGATCACTCTATGTCGGGAACATATCGTGACCATCATATTTCCTAACTACAAATGCATACTAATGCATACTAAATAAACACACTAAGAAACAAACTTTTACCTAACGAAACATTAGACCAAGTAGATATTAACTAACTCCTAAGTGTCTAAATATCCTAACACCCCCCCTTAAGAACAACTTCGGATATGATTGAAGGATTTACAATTTTGACACAATAGGAGAAGGAAGGAGGAATTAGAGCCTATCCCCATGTTAGTCTCTAATTTTGATTTCGACTTAGTGAAAAATCCTAATCCTAAAACCTTCCTACCTACACTTCATTATCTGCTTTCATTTGATTTAAATCATTGTTTTCAGTTTGTTATGGTTTGCGTTTTAGCTTTTTGGATAATTTCTTTAAGTTTGGAGTTTTAAGACATGGTTTTGAATGATGTGTCACTTCATATGCTTGTTTGAACTTTACAAATTCAAATTATGCTAAGTCATTAATTGCGCTACTGGAATAACATTATTCCCATAGTGCAAATACAATCATGCCTTAATATGCGCCTACCACCTAGATTCCGTTATGATTACCCACATCGTGGACTAAGAGTTCACATGTGTCCCATGGTGGATCTCGAATCATTTGATGATTCAAACCGTTACATGATCGGATCGCTCTGTAATGCAAAGGACTCATTTCAAATCGTTCAAATCCCATAGATCATTATTTGAAATAGTCACTCTTTGTCCTGATTTTGCTGAATTTTAAGCACATATGTTTTCTCAGGAGAATGGTTATATATTAACAGATTGCAGGTAGCATATTGAGAATCCGAGCAGTGCCAGTTGTAGGATTGTGTTTTGATGGTGCCTAAGAGGAGCGGACAAGTGGTCAGATTAGAACCCAAGGGTGTTAAACTCCTCGAAGATTATCCTCAGGTGGCTCAAAGGTTCAAAGATGTTGGTTGGTTCGAATTCCTCACCACTTTCCAAGGTCACAAAGAATAGGTCTCTATGGAGTTTGCACAGAACTTTGATGGTTATGAAGTGGGGATCGGGAAGCTTCTAATGCCGGTGAAAGAAAAAACAATTTCCAAAGCTTGCAGATTGGTGGTTGGAGGAGAATGATGGTGGAAGAAGGAGCATGTGGTTACAAAGTTTGTCAATCAATTCTTGCTTCCAGACAAGCAAAATATGAATTGGAGAAAGGGAGTTCCTCACAGCTGGATTAGACCAGAATGGCACACTGCTCTGATCGTTATCCACAGGTATATCACCTGCAAAGGCAGATTCTCACTAATTTATATCTATCACATTAGGTTATTAATGCATCCAAATGGTGATTGTCCTTTAAATCTGCCTTACTTTCTACTCAAAATCTTGACAAAAATGTCAAAAGAGTGCAGTGAATCTCCTCCAATGCAAAGAGAAACATGTTTCATTAAGTCTTAATTAAAACTCTAGTCATGTATGCTCTGAGAGAAATACAGAAACCGTGGAGCTGGCTCATGCAATCCTTAAATCCTGACCCATAGTCCAGCAAACAGAAGAAAGGAAAAGGAAAAAAGACTGTTACATAGAAACAAAATATTTCAATTGATGAAACCCCTGTTAAAGAGGAAATGCCTGCTATCAGGGTGACAAGGAATAACAGAGGTAAAAGACCAAAATTGGATCTAGAAATTGAATTTTTTTTTGAGGAAGGTGTTAAAGGGGAAGAAGAATCAGATGAAGATTTTGATATTCAAACTACAACCAAGCATGAATCACCTTCAACTAGTAGAAAGGGCTATGCAATTAAAAGGACAAAGAATAAAGGTGTTCCTGTGTCTCAAAACCCTATAAGGAATTCTACTAGGGTTACCAACAAATATAGGTTGAAGTCCAAAGCCATGTTCAATCCATAAATCAAAGAAAAAAACATCATAGTTATAGAAGATCACTCTAAAGATGCTGAAGCAGGTACCAGGGAAAAAGAAAAAAGTCCTCTATTGCATAAGAAACCAACAAAAAGAGGTAAATAGACTATTTCATCATCTATGGGACCTATTACAAGAGCTACAACTAGATTGGAAAAAGCTAAAGAAATTGCTAAAGGTATTAGTGAGATCCCTAAAAATAAAAAGGGTTACCTTGTAGATTCATATCAGATATTAGATATTCCTGAAGCCATGGATTCAACAAGTTATGATGAAGAACACAACTCAGGATTGGTTTCTAAATACCAAGTTAAATTAAGAGAACCCAAGGTTTCCATAAATCTAAATGAGCCTGCACCTTTTGAAGAGTTCCCCGAATTCAAGGTTAAAGTCAAAACTGATAGAGAAAGGATCAAGGAACTCCAGAAGACAGTGAGACAGTTGAAGAGAGAAAAGACCCATATAGAACAATGGAGTTCCCGTCAAAAAGAAAGAATTCAAGGTTTTAAGAAGAAGAAAAAAGAGCAAAGGGCATTGCTCAAAGAACTCAGAGAAATAAACTTCAGACTCTATTGACATAATGTTGTGCTTATCACAAAGCTCAAACATAAAACTTCCAAATCTACTGCTGTTATCATACCCTAGAAGTTTCATGGAGATTGGTACAATCATAATTTTGATGTTTTTCAGGGAATATGGCAATGTCTACTCGTTTTGGCTTGTGAAATGAAAAGACCTCGAAATGTATTACTAGATCAAACTAATCCCTATTTTGTAGAGTCAAATGTAATGCTGGCAATATCATACGATATTAAGCTATTGAGCAATGATCTATTTTTGGAATGTAAATGCTCTTTTTGAGCTAACCTCCCTAATAGATAGATGCTATCTAGATCTAGTCATTAAAAACAATCTAGAAAATAGGATCGTGGGCTTTGTGGATAGTTTAAATAGGAAGAGGAAAGACTTTGTTTAGGTCGAAAAATTGGAGAACCAGAGGACTTGTTTTATGAAAATCCTTGTAAAGGAATTTATGTTCTATTTGACACTTAATAGAAAAGGCATATGGATGGTTAGACACTCTTTTCTACTCTATTTTTCTTTATTCATGCTTGAATTCATTATTCAAACTGCAATGCATTTGTTTCTTGATTGATAATTAATACAATAAAGTTTTTTTTGTGGGAATTAATTTCAAGTTTTGATTTCAAGATGATGTTCTTGTTTCTTTATGATATTCTGAGACAAGAATTTATGTGAAGTTGACAAATTGAAGGCTTCATCCTCCCTTTTTCTTATTGGTTTAATCCATCTATGTGCCTACCTTTTACTCAGTCAATGGGATATACTATGTTCTGATCTTGATTTTCATGTTATGTTATAACCTTGAGCCATTTTTCAACCACCTTATTCAAAAAACCAAATTATAAAAACCTCCTAAACACTTTGCAATAAATCGATGATGCCCTAGCTTTCCCTCTCACAATCAAAGTGAAACTTTAGGGACCAACACCCCCCTTAATGAAAAATTCCTGAACTCCTAACATAGATTGAAGTTTGGAAAACTTCGCTTCTGTAAGAGACTTTGTGAAATGTCTGCAACTTGATCTTCTGTAGGGAAAATAACACTTCAATAACTTGATCATGAATGAGCTTTCTGTTGAAGTGCATGTGTAGTTCGATGTGCTTGTTGCGCTGATGTTGAATTGGCTCTTTGGGGAGACTGATAGCATTCTGATTGTCACACCAAAGGCTGGTTGTATGCTGCTGCTCGAATCCAAACTCTGAAAGGTTCCGTCAAAGCCACAAGGCTTCTTGATTTGCATTTACCACTGCTCGATACTCTTCGTCTGCTGAAGAAAGTGCAATAAACTGTTGTTTCTTATAGGCCCAAGTGACTTTTCCTAAACCAAGGATGAAAATATAACCTGCAGTAGACTTCTGATCATCAGGGTTATCGACCCAATCTGAATCAGTGAAACCAACCAATAAAGGAGTCCCCCCTGAATTGTAATGTATCCTGAATTGAACTGTACCATGGACATAGAGAAGTATCCTTTTAGCTACTTTCCAATGGATTTCATGGGGTGTTTTCATATACCAGGCAACAATACCAAAAAAAAAAGGAAAGATCAATATGGGTATGAGTCAAGTATGAGAGGCTACCAACTAACTGATGGTACAGGGTGGCATCAACTTCAGGAGAAGTACATGTGGAAGTAAGCTTGACTCCAAACCTGAAAGGAGAAGGGGATGGTTTACAATCATCCATGTGAAAGCGATGAAGAAGGTCACAAGCATACTTAGACTGGGAAAGAAAAATTCCTTCATTGGTTTGAAAAACTTGGAGGCTAAGGAAATGGTGCAAAAATCCTAAGTCTGTCATTTCAAATTTCTTCTTAAGGTTGGTTTTCACATAGTTTAAAAGTTTTGAGTCGTTACCAGTAAGGATAATTTCATCAACATAAAGGACAAGGATTATGACATGGATTCCTATTTTCTGGGTATAAACATTAGGATCATATTGGCATCTAGAGAATACGGTGTCAATAAGAAAGTTATCTATTTTGGCATAGCAAGATCGGGGAGCTTGCTTAAGACCACAAAGAGATTTATTAAGGCGACAAACAAGGATAGATTCATTCTAGACATAGCTAGGAGGTTGTTCCATGTATATTTCTTCTTGCAAATCTCAATGCAAGAAGGCAGATTTAACATCCATCTGATGGACCTCCCATTTATGTGAGGCAGCAAGGGAAAGAACAAGGCGTATGGAATTCATTTTGGCTACATGGGAAAATGTTTCACTATAGTCAATTCCTTCAACTTGGGAAAATCCTTTGGCAACTAACTAAGCCTTGTGTCTTTAAACACTTTCATCTGATGCATACTTGGTTCTGTAGACCCATTTACATTTGAAAAGTTTTGTTCCTTTTGGAAGAGGTACAAGATCCCAAGTATCGTTTGCCATTAAAGAACGATACTCTTCATTCATTGATGTATCCCAATCTGGCTGACCTAAAGATTCTTCAAATGTATCTTGATCATGAGTCTCTAAAACTTGAGCTGAATGAGAAGAGGCTCGTTGGAATTGTGAACATGTTCGACACTGATCTAAAGGATCACCGAGAAGTCCACCAACTGCTTCTTGTGTTGAGCATACCCATCTAGGAAGTGATGGAACTGGTGCTAGTTCAGGTTCAAAGGACTTATATAGAGGAAGGTGAGCAGGCGGAGGTGGATTTTCATCCTCACTGTCACCATTTGAAGAAGAAATCAAAATAGGAACATAATAAGGCACAAACGCCAAAGATGTCTCTCAGGACGAAGAAGGCACAATCGCTAAATTAGGCTCACAGGCCAAGATATTTTCATCAAATTTAACATCTCTTCTAATAATAATTTCATTACAATGTGGTTGAAGAAGTCTATAACCTTTGACATCTTCAAAATAACCAACAAATATACACTTCTCACTTTTAGGCTACAATGTTTTCCTTTTCTCATTAGGAATGTGAGCCCATGCTATACTGCCAAATACACGAAAGTGACTTACATCTGGTTTAATTTTAGTCCAAGATTCTTCTAGTGTTATATTTTTAATATCCTTTGTGAGAGTGAAATTGACTATGTAATTTGCACAGTTGATTGCTTCTTCCTAATACTTTAGACTTAATCCCTTAGATTGGATCATACAATTAGCCATTTCTTTTAATGTGCGGTTCTTTCTCTCATCAACACCATTTTGTTGTGGTGTATATGGAACGTTGTGTTGCATTTGGATGTCTTGTGTAGTGCAGTAACTTGTAAAATTATTGTTCACATATTTGCCTCCATTATCTGTTCTTAACTTTTGAATTTGATGTCCAGATTTCTTTTCTACAAGGGCCTTGTAGGCCAAAAACTTGTCAAAAGCTTCACTCTTAAGTTTTAAGAAGTAAACCCAAGTACATCTGGAAAAATCATCAATGAAAATTAAGAAATAGTTGCACCCAGAAAAAGAAGGAGAAGAAAGAAGACCACACAAATCACTATGAACAAGATGCAAAGGGCCCGAGGTGTGCCAAGAGGCACGTTTGTCAAAACTGTCCCGATGATGTTTTTTGAGAACACAACCGACACAAACACCACCTCTGCATGAAACAAGAGGAAGACTAGTCACCATCTATTGATTACATAGTTTCTACAATGAGTGATAGTTTAGATGACCAAACCGCTCATGCCAAAGTTTTCTCAAGTCATTGCTATGAGCAACAAAAACTGATGAAAAAGATGATGACCCAAAGTTGTCAAAATTGTACAACCTAGTAATATCATCAACAATTCCAGTTGCAAGAACATGCTTAGGATATTTTAGATCATTGATTACAGCTTGGTGAGGTGAAAACTCTAAGGTTTTACCTTCACCTGAATGAGTGATTTGATATACTGATAGAAGGTTACAAGAAAGAATTGGAACACATAATACCTCATTGAAATGACCATTATCTACTTGAAATGTTCCAGATCCTACAACACTAAGAGATCTATCATCACCAACAAATATTTTATTGGTGTTACATTCATTTAGAGAAGAAAATATGTCTTTATCCTTATCCATATGATAAGATGCTCTTGAATCAATAAGCCACTCATCAAAATAAGAAGTATAAGTTGTATTGAAGGATAAAACAGAAGCAGAAGAAGAAGAAGTATAATCAATATTGATGTTGTTCTTCTTCATTGCTGCTTCTAAAGATGCCATATTCTTGAAACATTTGGACTCATCATGACCATCTTTATCACAAAAGTTGCAATGTATGTCAATCTTCTTATTTTTATATTTTTCTCCTTTGTCACCATTAGGAGCTGAAGATGTTTGAGTGGGTTTGGGACCCTTATGTTTCTTGTTGTTATAGCGAGGATGTTTCTTCTTGGGATACTTGGGTTTATCTTTTTGCTGGGAAACTAAGGCTTTGTTGGAGGTACCTAGAGTGTTGATCACTTCAAGTTGTAAAAGATTATCTTCCTCTCTAATCAAAGAAGCATAAAAGGACTCAAGAGTGGGTTTTTGATAATCTTTCCCTAGAGCCTCTCTCATGGCATAAAAGGTAGATACAAAAACAAAATATGCACTACCTAGCTTAGAAAGAATAAAATAGATGCAACGCTCTTCCTCCATTTCTATCTCACATTCTTCACATAAAATTATGAATGTTTTAAACTTAGATAAATAGTCTCCAATGCAAGAAAAATCACTTGGACTTAAGGTCAGTACTTGATTTTCTAACTGTTGTGCTCGAATAATATTGAGTTTACCAAACACAGATTCAATCTTTTCCCAAGCTTCATTGGGGTCATCAATTTATTTAAGGTGGAACCTTAAATCAGGAGAGATGGACATTTTGATTAGTCCACATGCTTCATCACTCCTATTATCCCATTTTAATTTCTTATCATTATCAGTGGGTGCTTTTTCCTTTCCCAAGGTAATCTGGTACAAGCCTTTACTTATTAATAAATCTTCCATATGAGATTTCCATTGGAAGTAGTTGGTGTTGGTAAGAAAAAGATTACTTTTAGAAGCCATATTAAATATGTAGATAATATGGATTTAAAAACTGAAACTGATGATCTGGATGGAAAGATCTTGAAAATTTATGCGGTTTTTAAAAAAAATGGCACTGAAAACAGACTTTGGATGTGAGAGTTATGCCCTTTTAAAAAAGGACATAAACAGTAACCAAAGGACCACGTGATAGTGTAAGTTGCTTTATGAAGTGACCCGCTTTTATAAAGAGAAGTGGGGATCACTTTTACAATGAAGTTACTTTATAAAATAAAAGTTGCATGCAAAATAAATAACTCTAAAATAAAATATTAAGGCTACTTATAGTGATTCACTTTTATACTTGAAGTGAAATACACTTTACAATTTGAGCATGAACGTTTTAAAAAAAAGTAACAAAAGAGAGACTTGAGCTCAAGACCTCTTACTTAATAAGACAACTTTTAACCAAATGGTCTAGAAAAACATATTGTATTTTTTATGAAGAATATTGGGGCTGTTGTTGTTGTTGTTCGTAACTTGATGACAACAAGGGTTGGATCTTGGTTAGCTTACCCGGAAGATGCACATTTTCCTATCAGTTTATGATTTTCCGAGATCACATAGGGAGTGGGGCATAGAGAATATGCATATCTAAAAGAGTAGAAACCCATAAATAAATAAAACAAAACTGAAATAAAACCAAAATACGACCGTGCAAAAATTTAAAAAATGCGTATTCAAGCTTTATACCTCCAGATCTGACTGTAATGGCCATATCTTGGGAAAATGGAAACCTTTTCGAGTGAAACAAAAAGTGTTCTTGAATGAAACGAGTGCTATAGACGCAATGGAACAGTCCTCTCAGTATATAAATGTACAAAAATGACAGAAAATGGAGATGAGACAACTCAGCTTCATGATCTCGATCTACAACAGGAGTGGGTCTTCAAACAGGCTTTGATACCATGTTCGACAACACATGTATTCCAAAAGAGGAAGAAAAACTTTAGTAAAAACTCACATAACTAGATCAAATATCAACACATTGATGTTTTTATGTGGTAAAACCCGTACAGGGAAACATCCACAGCCCCAACCAACGCGACCACTTGGAGCAGTTTATTAATGCAAAAGAAAAAGATTACAAATAGATTTTACAAGAGAGTTTCTCACAATCGATCACTGGAAAATGACCCTCCATGCTCTTTAAATAGAGATGATGGACCAATTGGGTGTTAAGCCACAGATCAATGGCCATTAAGATCGAGGAGAGTATGAACCGTCAGATCACTCCATGTCGAGAACATATCGTGACCGTCAAATTTCCTAACTACAAATGCATAATAATGAATACTAAAGAAACACACTAAGAAACACACTTTTACCTAACGACACATTAGACCAAGTAGATCTTAACTAACTCCTAAGTGTCTAAATATCCTAACATGAAGCTCATAAAGCACCGTGGATTTAAGTTGTGACTGGTGGCTTAAATATAAATGACCTTTGTAGAGAAGCTCTTCATTGTGCCAAGAGTACACTGGAGAAACTGGATAATTGTCTTGCAATTGTTGGATCCGTCGAGAAGTTTTGGGGTCTTGTAGCCATTCCTGGCGAGCAACTTGGAGCCAATCTAGTACAATGAAGGAGAGGGAAAAAATGGATCCTTATTCTTCTTCGTACTTTCTGGACAGAGCATCAAACACTACATTTTATTTTCCCTTACTATAAATGATCTTATAATCATATCCAAATACTTATAATCATAGCCATATAACATGGTCACCCATTTTTTTTGCTCCTAGGATGAAATCCTCAGTTCTGGGAAATACTTGAGGCTCTGATGGTTGATTTTAATTTGGAAGCATTGCCCCAAGAGATAAGGACGTCAAATATCCACAACATGCATAATAGCCAACATTTCCTTTTCATAGATTGATTGGACAAGATTTCTCTCCGAGAGTTGTTTGGTAGTGAAGGCCAAGGGTCTACCCTCTTGCATGAGTATTGCACCAATGCCTTTCTCGGAGACATCACATTCGAGGAAAAAAGTATTGTGAAGTCAAGAAGTTCCAAGAAAAGAGTTGTGCACATGACTTATTTCAATGCTTGAAATGATTGATTAGTTGTTGGAGTCCAAGTCAAATAATACTTTTTGAGGAGAGGAGTAAGAGGAGCTACAATGTTCCATAATTCTTAACAAACTTGCGATAATATCCTGTTAAACCCAGAAAACCATGCAAGATATTGAGATTTTTTGGGCACAACCAATCCTACATAGCTTCAATTTTCTTAGGATCCACCCATAGACCATCCTTGCCGACAATATGAACCAATTACTCTGTTATATACATAAAAATACACATAAATAAGATATTAAATAAATATAACAATTAAATAATAATTAATAAATAATTATTAATAATGAAAAGGCATGGCTATTGGTTATGGGAACCCCTGCGTGGGTATATAAGTGAGCCCTCACTTATAGATTGAAATAATCCATTATTCATTTCTATCAATAAATTTATTATTCCAATTTTGTAGCTCTTGGATTATTTATTACAGTGGTATCATAGCTTTCGTTCTGATCCAGCTTCTACCATTAAATCCCCCCCCCACACTTCCGCCATTAAATTTCCCACTTCCACACTTTTGATCCATCTTCCCACCATTAAATTCCCCCCCCACCCATCCATGTTCCTAACCCCCACCCACCCCTTGTTCCTATCCCGTACCCACTTCCCTCAAATCCTGTAAACCCACTCCCGCCAACCCTCACCTTCCCGAATCACCACTTGACACCCCCCACTACCGCAGATCCTATATCCTACCCTGACACACCCATGCAGACCCACTGCAACCCCCTCCTAAACTACCATAACCCAGACCCACACACTCCGCACCATATACACCCCGCTCCCACACCTAATCTCGTGACTGCCAAAACCCCCTAGACCTTGTCTCCCACTCCCACAGACCCCACTCCTGTAGATTCCCATCTCAACACACCACCCCCACTCCTGATCCCTATCCATCCCTCACCCCAATCCCATGACTACATAAACCCCCCAGATCCTGTCCTCGACTCCTACAGACCCCACTCCTGCGGATTCCCACCCTGACACACTACCCCCACTCCCGATCCCTATCCATCCCTCCCCCAATCCCGTGACCACAAAAATCCCCCACAAACCCTCTCTCCCACTCCCATAGACCCCCACTCCCACAAAATCCCACCCCAACACACCATCCCCACAACCCACACCCCTGCCCAATCCCATGACTACGTAGTCACACTCTGTCACAACCCCAAGACCCGACACAAGCCCCAGACCCACATTCTACCACACCACACTCCGCGGACCCTGCCGACCACTTATGTAGACCACACAACCGTACGATCGTTGTCCCCTCCAATCCACCTAAATTATCTCACGTGGCCTATATATATATATATATATATATATATATATATATATATATATAAATTCAATTAAGTTTTAAAGACTTTTTATTAAGAGATTGAGCAGTGAAGGGCATCATAATCAGTCAAAATTGCGGGAAAATATTCACCCCTAAATACCAGAAAAATGGCAGAATTAAAAACCCAAATAAAAAAATAGACCAAGAATGCAAAAATGCCCGACAATTACTCGAAAAAGCATTACAAAAAAATAATTAGGAGTTGCGAGAGGAAATAAAGGTTAGTAATGATGCACTCAGACAATATTTGACTCATAATCTTAAAGAAGAAATTTCAAAGGAAGTCAGAATTGAATTACGAAAAGGCATGGAAGCTCTAAAACAAGATCTTAAAGACGATATTTTTCAAGAACTTGGGGTTAACTTAGAATGAGGTTTGGGAAACTTTAAAAGAGAAATAAAAGATGATTTACAACAAATTCTGGGTCTAATAACACAACATCAGGAAGCAAAGCATGATGAGATTTTAAAATTAATAAAAGGTCAAGGGCACCAATAAGCCTCCCAATCACAACCAACTGATTCAAGCACATCCAACACATCACCACCACCACCGCCACTACTTCCCTACAATTAAAATTCCCAACCCATATCACAATATCAACCCTTAACGAGTTATCCTCCCAAATCCAAAATTGAACTATCAAAATATAACGACAGCGATAACCAATGCGTGGCTTGGTTTAACAAAACTGAATAATATGTCCATATATATAATATTACAACCGATGAATAAAAGGTTAAATATGCATCCATGTACCTTGAAGGCACCGCATACAATTGATACCTATGGTAGAAAGGAAGAATCTAGTCATACACTTGGAACTCCTTCAAAAATGATTTTTTTAAAAGATTCCAGGGCATTTCGGAGCAAGAATTCTTCTCAAAACTCACTAGGTTACAACAGAAGGGAAGCATAGATGAATTTACACATCAATGGGAATCCCTTGCCACCCGAGTATTTGGATTATCCGAGAATCAATTAATCCAGTCTTACATAGGTGGTCTCAAGCCACATATCCAAGACGAGTTAAAATTGCATGAGGTCACTACTATTTAAATAACAAGACGCAATGAAAAAGCAATAGAAGAAAAGCTAGAAGGACAATCAAGATTCAACAAGTTTTATTCAAGAAGAAACATAAACCAGAACACAAACACATAAAATGACAAATATATACCACCTAACTTATGAGAAGATAATAGAAGAACTCTGGATTACCAAATAATAAGAGAAGGAAAATGTAAATGTTGTGGAGAAAATGGGACCCAAGACACATGTGTCGCATAGAAGACAATTCAAAAAAATTATACACTTGTCAAGTAGAAAACAATGATGAATCAGACTCTGAAGAATCAATAACTGAAGAAATGGAAAACAACCAAAATGTCGTGTCAAATCTCATGGGTAATGACACACCAAGAATATCATTAGCATCCATCAAAGGAATTATCCAACCACAATCGCTCAAATTAAAAGGACACATAAAAAAATATAATGTCACAGTATTAATCGACACAGGAAGTACCCACAACTTTCTCTACATCAATGTTGCAAGGAACCTCAAATTATTTGTATATCTAGTCCCAGACATGAAGGTGATGGTTGCAGATGGTAAGAAAATCGAAAATGTAGGAAAATGCCATAAGGTGAAACTCCAAATTCAAGATTTCAATTTGGAATCCAAATTTTACACCGTACCCCTGGGAGGAGTAGACGTGGTTTTAGGAGTCCAATGGTTGCAAACTTTAGGCACAAACTTAGTCAATCATCAAGAGAATTTCATCAAATTCAAATGGCAAGGGAAAACTTATAAATTATATGGTTTTCAACCTCCCCAAATACAAGTGGTATCATCCCAACAGATGGAAAAGATGACCCAGAAAGGAGAAACTTCTTATTTTATCCAATGCCACCAAATGGGAATACAAGAACCAGAACATGACTCCAAAAACTTAGAAATCCAAGATCTAATTCAAAAACACAAGAAGGCATTTCAATACCTTCCCATGGAGTTACCACCACAAAGAAGATTTGAACATATAATTGAATTTAAACCAGGATCAAGTCCAGTCAAGGTTAGACCATACAGATACCCCCATCATCATAAAACATAAATAGAAATATTAGTCCAAGACTTGTTAAAATGTGGTGTTATCACAAAAAGTAGAATCCCATATGCAACCCTAGTTGTATTAGTACAAAATAAAGATGGTTCCTTCAGATTATGAATAGATTATTGTGGGCTTAACAAGATAACAATTAAGAATAAATTCCCCTTTCCTTTCATCGACGAAATGTTGGATGAGCTTCATGGAGCTAGATTTTTTTCAAAACTTGATTTGAGATTAGGATATTACCAGATTAGGGTAAGATTAGAAGATGCACCAAAGAATTATTTCCGGACTCACGAAGGACACTATGAATTCAAGGTGATACCCTTTGGGATAGCTAATGCCCTTGCTACCTTCCAAGCAACTGTGAATGAACTATTTCATCCACACCTACAAAAATATGTCTTAGTCTTCTTTGATGACATTCTGGTGTATAGAAAAACATGGAGGGAACACATCAATAATTTGGGACAAGTATTGTCTATTCTAGAAAAAAATCAATTATATGCAAAAATGTCAAATTGTACATTTGGCAAGGAGGCAGTAGATTATCTTGGTCACATTATATCCAAAAAGGGAGTCAAGGTAGATCCAAATAAAGTTAAAGAAATTACAAAATGGCCCATGCCAAAGAGTATATCTAAGTTAGGAGGATTTTTAGGCTTGGCAGGATACTATTGAAGATTCGTAAAAAACTATGCTCATCTAACTACCCCCCTAACAAATCTCCTAAAGAAAAACTCCTTCCAATGGAATGAAGAGTCTGAAAAATGTTTTTAAAATTTAAAGAAAATGATGTCCACAACCCCCGTGTTAGCTACACCTGACTTTTAAAAACCCTTCATAATAGAATGTGATGCTTCATGTTTTGGGATTAGAGTAGTCTTGATGCAAGATGGACAGCCAATAACATTTTAAAGAAGGAAACTAAACAAAAAAGAATGCTTACAGTCCACATACAATAAATAAATTCTTGCAATCATGCATGCATTAACCAAATGGCGACAATATCTCTTGGGAAGCAAGTTCTTGATACATACATATCATAATAACCTACAATATTTGTTACAACAAAAAATATTGACTACTGAACAACAAAAATGGATAGAAAAAATTTCCACAATTGATATGAAGATATTACATAAGAGAGGGAAAGATAACATAGTGGTTGATGCCCTCTCACGAAAAGATGAAGAAGCACAAGTTTTTGCAGTATCAATAGCAATTCCAGAATGGTTGAACAAAATCTGAATTGAATATGCCAAAAACACAGAGACATGTTCCATAATCAATGATTTAACCCAATACCCCAAGTTTGAATGGAATAATGACATCTTATGGTATAAGGGAAGAATTTATTTGAATGGAAATTCAAAATTTAAAACCAAGGTACTTCAAGAATCTCATGATTGTACGACTGCAGGTCACGTCGGATTTTTCAAAACATATTATAATGCTCGTCAATGATTCTTTTCGAAAGGGATGAGTACAAATATTCAAAAATATGTAGCAGAATGCGACCTTTGCCAAAGAAACAAGAGTGAAAATATATCAACACCTGAGGTACTGCATCCATTACATATTCCTAACAAAAAATGGGAAGAAATTTCAATGGATTTCATTGAAGGATTACCCATATCAGAAGGAAAAGATAAAATCTTAGTGATAGTAGACAAACTAACCAAGTATGCACATTTTATAGGAGTAAGAAAAATAGACTCCACAAAACAAATCGCCGAAGTCTTCTGTAAAAACATTTGTAAATTACATGGTTTTCCCAAGGTCATCGTCAATGATAGAGATGCCAATTTTAAAGGGAACTTTTGGAGGGAGTTTTGTAAACAAATCGGGACATCTCTTAATATGAGCTCATATTACCATCCTCAAACAGATGGAAAAACATAAATTGTTAACACATGCTTAGAAACCGACATTCGTTGCTTTGTCACAGATAAGAAAAATAAATGGATTCAATGGTTGCACCTCGTTGAATGGTGGTATAACTCCACATATCACACATCGGCTAAAATGACACCATTTCAATCTCTTTATGTATATCAACCACCATCTTGGAAAGAGTTATCCATAAATAAAACAAAAGTTGCATCAGTAAAAGATATTTTAGACGAAAGTCAAAAAGTTGTTCAAATACTCAAGGAAAAATTAGCAACAACAAGAAACAAAATGAAGCAACAAGATGATCAACACAAAAAAGAAAGAGAATTTGAAGTTGGAGAATGGGTATTTGTGAGACTTGAACTCTACACACAATTATCTCTTAAACACCAAGGAAAGAATAAATTAGCTCCGAAATTTTATGGACCATATCAAATTAACAAAAAAATTAGTCACGTAGCTTATGGGTTGGAATTACCAGATAAAATCCATATCCACAATTCTTTTCACGTATCATGTCTAAAAAAGGTTGTAGAACAACACCAAAAGGTGCAAACACTGCTCCCTATGTTGGATGAAGAAGGAAGAATCATTTTATAGCCAGAAGCCATTATTGCCACTAGAGAAAAAAAACTGCGATCTCGCGTAATCAAGGAATATCTTATTAAATGGAAAAACCTTCCAGAAGAAGATGCAACATGGGAATAAAAACATTTTCGCCAGTTACACCCGTCGTTACCATTGATTTGAGGAAAAAACATTTTTAAGGGGAAGGAAATGTTATATACATAAAAATACACATAAATAGGATATTAAATAAATATAACAATTAAATAATAAATAATTATTAATAATGAAAAGACATGGATTTTGGTTATGGTCACCCCTGCATGGGTATATAAGTGATCCCTCACTTCTCGATTGAAATCATCCATTATTCATTTCTATCAATATATTTATTGATCCAATTTTGTAGCTCTTGGATTATTGATTACATACTCCACTTTTGAAGCTCCAAAGGCACATTTGGATTTCTTGAGAAAACATTGGTGCTAAGAGAGTAGACTGAGAACTTGATCCACATGGGTAAGTTGGCCTGCCCAGGTTTTACTATAGATGAGAATATCATCAAAGAAAACTAGGAAAATATGACGAAGAAAAGGACAAAAAAAATGGTTCATGAGACATTGGAAAGTGGAGGGAGCATTACACAAGCCAAAAGGCATGACCAAGAATTCATAGTGACCCTCATGAGTGAGAAAAGTAGTATTAGGAATATCTTCCTCTTGCATACGTATCTGGTGGTATCCAGAACGTAGATCAAGTTGAGTAAAATATTGAGCACCACTTAATTCATCCAAGAGATCATCAATGACAGGAATGGAAAATTTGTCTTTGATGGTGAGTTTATTGAGGGCACAAAATTCATGACACATACACCAAGTACCTTGTTTTTTTTAGTACAATGACCACAGGGGAAGAATAGGGGCTGGTACTAGGGCGGATAACACCTTCAGCTAGCAATTCTTGAAAAATTTTCTCAATTTAATTATTTTGGGTAAAGGGATGATTGTAAGGGTGAAAATTGGGAGGAAGACTGCCATGGATGAGAGGAATGGAATGATCATGAACACCACGAGAAGGAGGAAGTCCCCGGGGAGTGGAAAAAACAACTTGGTGTTTGGAGATGAGAAATTGGAGGTTAGGATGCATCACACGTGTCTCAATTGCTTGAATAGAATGGAGTTGGGAAATAATGTTGGAATGGCCCTTTTTGAGGATATTTTCCATTCGATGAGAACTAATGATATCAGGGGATCCTATTGTGATTCCTTGGAATTTATATTGTTGTCCTTCTTGTTGGAATTGCATTGTTAATTCTTTAAAATCCATGAGGATGGGACCAAGAGTGTGCAACCATTCTGCATCGAGCACAATATCTTAGTTACCACCCATGTCAATATAAAACATATGATATTTCAAGTGGTACAACCCAACTTGGAGATGCACATTTTCACAACGCTCACCACATTTCATAGAACCACCATTGGAAATCATGATTTGAAATTTGTTGACTACATGTATATAACAATGAGTTCCTTGGGAAATATGATGGTGAATAAAATTATGAGTGATTCCACTGTCAATTAAGATGATGAACTTTCAATTCTTAATGTAGCCAAGAAGCTTGAGGGTTTGGGGAGTAGAGAAGCCAGTGAAAGAATTCAATGAAATGATCGGTTCTACTTCTGGTTGGTCAAAGGGTGGAGTGATATTAATTGGCTCGAGTAAATTTTCCATAGGGGGGGTCTCGAGCTCTTCTTCAAAAACATCCTCGGAGATGGCCATAACCAAATTTTGTTCCTTACACTTGTGCCCCAGAAAATATTTGTCATCACAATTATAACAAACACCCTTGAGTTGGCATTCCGCCATTTCATCCCAAGTTAATTTTTGGATCTTGAGGTAAGTGGGAGGAGGGACAGGGTTAGTAAGTCAAGTGCGAGGAACAAATGAAGGTTTGCTGGTCTGAGTAGAGATAATTTTTTGGGCTTCCTTATCACGTTGAGTAGCTTCCAACCAAGTGTGAGGGTGAGCCATGAGGACCGAGGCCCAGATTTCATCTTTGAGGGCACTGATAAAACATTCCCGGAAGAAGGCATCAAACATGGCCTCTATTATGAAAGCTAAGTGTTCAAAGGCAGATATAAAGTCTTTCATTATGCCAAATTTCTTCAACTTGGTCAAATGGCCAAGATAGTGGGTGCCAGTGTTAAAGTGGTCATATAGCTCTGCACAAACTGAGTCCAAGAAACATACCCCTGGCGCAAAAGGGTTATGTTACCGAGCACATTGAGAACTTCCAAAGGTTGAATATAAAGGTAACCGATATTCCAGATGAGCACTTGATTGATGTATTCATAGGAACTTTAAAGGATAACATTCAACATGAGGTTCGCCTTTGGGAACCCAAATCATTGGAGAATGCATTTAAGGTGGAAAGAAATGTTGAAAGTAAAAATATGGCTATGGCTACTAGAAGGACTTTCCTAATATCTATAGAGAGAACAATGCTCCTCCTAAAACACCTCAACCTACAAGGTTGACACCTCAACAATTGGAGGAAAGAAAAGAAAAAGGTTTATGCTTTAATTGTGACAACAAGTATAGTAAGGGGCATAAGTGTGGTGAGAAGAAATTATTCTACATAGATTGTGAAGAGGAAGAAGGAGAAGAACAAGAACCATCGCAAGATGAAAACGTAGAAGCAATTTCGTCTAAAGAGTTGACTCCCATGATATCGTGTAATGCATTGGCTGGAATTAGCACTCCTCAAACCCTCAAGATCGAAGGATACATCAAAAAGAAAAAGGTAATAGTCCTAATTGATTC
>ML791912.1:422918-449952 GCA_009831015.1 Picea engelmannii
GCCATAGCTGTATGAGGCACTGACAGGAATTCAGTAAATTGGACTAGTACAATAACCGGTGTCCAGATATCAGTGTTGGAGGTTTCAACCAATCCAAGATTGGCGGTCGATTCCTCGGGAAGTTGTTTGGGATCAAAAGCCTTGGTTGCTTCGAAAGACCCTTGATGGTCCAGCTTCCGCCTCAAAGGTGGCGGGGGTGGCTCCAGTATAACCGGCGGCAGACCCAGAAGCCTTCGTGACCGGCGGAGCTCCGAATCCTCCACTGTGTGAGAAGATTCACGACATGCTAAGGTATTCTACACGAACAAACAGTAACATTCACTAAAAGAAATCCCCTAGAAGATAAATCAAGCAAGCACTAAACTAGTTGGAAGAACAGTTACAACAACCAACACTAGAGCAACTTACCGGTGCAAGTGAAACTCGAATACGGAAGCACCCTCCGGGTATACTCTACAAAGCGTGGCCCGATGTTTGTCCTAGGTACCGCGGTATACCCCCGCAGTCACCCGTGTATGTCCCTAGAAAAGATTGGCAACTAGTTTGCCAGCACGTGAACAGTCACCAGGTGGGTACAGTCGGCAGTCGGGTAGACCACAATGAGCAGGGTATCAAGCCCGAAACCTGTCAAGGGTATCGAGAGCAAATGGTCCGGAAGACAACTGAGGACCTCGAACGGATTCAAGACCCACGAAGCTCCGTGGCAAGTGCAAACGACGGAATCCCTTAACAAATCCTCAATATGTGTTCTCCACAACGCTCGGTCCAGCTTTGGAGGGGTTATCTCCGCTACCTTTCCTTACGCGACCTCGTGTTTAGCCCCTGTGTTAGAGGGGGGTCCCGGATAACTTTCCGTAACTGGACTTCTACACTCCCTATTGACAGACTCCAATGTTTGGTTTGAGTGGCCTTGGAGAAATTTACTCTCCAACCTATTCCAAGGCCCTAGTCCTGAGCTAGTGTATGCACCCTACAAACAAAAAGTCTAATTGCTTTTAATTAGCGTTGCTTTTAATGGGATTTTTAAGTCACAAGGTACGACAGTAAAACTGATGGTGTGTAAAAAGACTCAAAGCAAAATGAACAAAAAGTGCTTGGAAACAAATTTTTTTACTAAAATGCAAAACCAACAACTTTTAACAAAAAGACTTCTTTTCTTTTCAAAATTACTAAGATTTCATGTAGTAAATATGAAGGACTTTCGCTCAGATCTGCGAGCTACTTATACTTGAAATGCACTGCAAAAACTTATGCAAAAAGACTTCTTTCCTAGCTACTGATGCAACCACAATCTTCAAATCAAGAAGAAAATGAAACAATTTTTTTTATTTTATTTTATTGCAAAATAACGCAACAAGGAAAAATGATGACAAGAACAAAACCAAGAGAATGAAAAGAAAACTCAGGCTTAAAGCGCAGATCACAAAAAGAATTAGAGCACAAAATGCCAAAAAAGCAATCAAGACAGCACTGATTCTAACACTTGCCTAAAAACCACAAAACAAATATTTTTTCTCTTTTGTCTTTCTATCAAAACATCAAGTAAGAAAAACACAAGCTAAGGATATAAGGCCCTAACTTACTGACTGTGCCCCTCCAGACTCCAAACCCTGAAAGGAGCTCTTCCACCACAGGAGGGGATGACTGCCCCACCCAGGTTGAAAGGCAACCAGACATGCCCGCGACTGTCACCAATACAGCACGCGTTCAACCGCGTGCTGAGCTATAACAACACGCGGGTACCCGCACTCAGAACTGAAGCAACCCATGAGTATGTATAAAATCTAAGAAAAAATCCAACAAAGGCAGCCCAGACCTGAAAGAGGCCTCTGGTATTGACAACCAGGGTCTCCTAAAGGCTTGGATGCTTCTACTTCAATCAGAAAAGGAAAATTTGCAAAAAAGGAAAACAAATGCAAAGGAAAACCAACACAATAAGGCAGACTGAAAGCAAGATAGTAAACCAATCAAGACCCAGACTGAAATAAAGACAGTAAACCAATCAAGCCCCCTGAGAAGGTAAACTTCTGACAGGGAAGAGGAGACTGCCTCTTAAGCTTCCTGGGCTCTACACACTACTGAAACCACTACAACAGGTGTTCAACCGTGGGCTGTATAAGGTTAGGGCGCGGGTTACACGCGGGCAGAGCTTCTGCAGGCCGCGGGTACCTCTGTGTGTCTCGAGAATAAAAGTCAAGAAACAGTCAAGGAAAAACTGGTATTGATAACCAGGTTCCCTGCTAGCTTTTGACCTAACAGAAAACAAAAACAACAAAGAAACAAAAACTCTATTCTTTGAACTACCCAAAACCTTCAATGAAATTCGGAAACCCTAAGAGTAAAATCGTCCCCAGTGGAGTCACCAATTTTGTTGTGGGGTATTCTACCCTACGGACTAACAAGCTAGGGCTTAAACTTGCATGCAGATCATGACTCTTCAGAAATAACTTTTAATCTTCTACCCCAACCTAAAACCCTTTTTCACAAGCAAACCGGGGAAGAACCAACTAAACTCTTTATCGACGGTTGGTGTAGATCCTCCATTGAGCTTTATCTCCTTGCTTCTGCTGCTCCTTCCAAAAAGAGATCCTGCAATCAAGACAAAACTACGCATGCATGCTATTGTTCTACTAGAGGGTTAGAGATTAAACACAAATCAAATAAAACATATGAGACTCGTGCATTTGGGACGGGAAAAGCATCTTTTTGTTTATCTCAAAATGAATCACTTACAATGATTTTAGAGACCGGCCACCGTTCCTCGATCCTGATCCTGGGCTCCTCCTCTTCTTTGTCCTCCAACTGCTTTGCTTGAATTCTCCTAAAGCTTGAGGAAATGCTAAAGGGTTGGGACAAAACGGATTCGGCAATTGGGCAGAGTTTCTTTGCTATGATTTTTCCTCCTTTTGAATATTACCCCTACCCCTTATTTTATAGGCTAGAAAAAGCTAGGGTTTTAGAATAACTCTCGGCCATGCATGGCTGGGAGTTCCAGTTAACTGACCCAAATCTTTTCATCCCGGCGGAAAATTTCCTAATTTTTTTCTTTGTTAGGTAACCGCGGGCTGTAGTGGGCTAGCCCGCGGTCCAACGCATGCAGTAGAGGGCCAGCAAGCATTCCAACGCACCCAGTGATAGGTTAGGGCACAGGTTGCTTAATTTAAGTGTTTTTTCAAGGTTTTATTCAGCATGGCTTTGGCAATGAAGGGCAATGAGTTGCCCTGATGCCAGGTAAGCATGGATGGTGCAATTTAGGGTTATAATAGTGAGGTCATGTACCTAACAATGAATGGGTCGAAGTCAGCAAGTGGTCGGTTGGCCCTTGGAGTCGAGAACAGATGTCAGAACCAAAACATGTGTAAAGGGTAAAGGCATTTTCCCAAAAGAGTCAGGTCCTATCATAAGAGAAGGTATTACGTGCCTAAGGTCAAGGAAATTTGTTAAATGGAAGTCATGTTGGTAGATGAAGTGACCATCATCAACTCATTATGAAGTCAGAAAGAATGAAAAATCAAGGCCCTCGTATCACATATGCTCTATATCTCTTATCAGTTGTACTTCACACACTCTGAAGTGTACATGTTGCGTGGATATACTGTGAAAATCTTCAAGCTTGCTTCGAAACCTCCAGTCACCATGGATTCAGTGTCCCCTGACACGTTTTCATTTCTCACCCACCCGATTATAAATTTTGAGCACTCTGCATGTATTCTATTCACCAACCAAGTTTATGCACTGCCTGTAATTATTATCGCAAGCCCAGGTCAATTGAGATTACCGCCTTTGGCCCATGCCAAATCCACCGCACATAGAAAAAATACGCGTTGCACCATGACAAAATCCAAGAACATAAGGAAGGGTGCGCGAAGTGGTAGTAATGCTGGGCCTAAGCCTCAAATCTTGATGTTGGTCAATGAAGATCCAACGGTCAGGGTGTCTTCTGAACAGGTTGGATGCATGACCTTTTGCATAAAAATCCAAGGATTCAACATGAAGCTAGAGGAACAGTTCACACTAAGGTTCAATGGGTCCCACGCAGTAATTGCAGGTGTCACTTTCCAAGTGACATAGGAAATTTTGTTGGTCGCAACAGAGATCCCTCTGCGTAGTGAAAGGTGGTTTAAAGGCATGCCTTTGGACGCACGGTACTACGAAGACTTCATCAAGCGAGACCGTTTAGGTGGGAGAGTTGAAACAGACATTCCAAGTAGATATTTGTAGGAGCCCTTTCAGAAACTCTTGGGAGTAATTAGGAAATATTTCACCTGTGAGGGAAGGTTTGACAATACATTTGCATCACATTACATTGTTGATGCATTTCACAGGAAGGAGACCGTTAAATATGCCCTTCTTCTTATACCAAAGCCTTCAAGAAATGGCAGACAACGCCTGGGCTGAAACATATCATCCAAAGAGGAAAATATCTCATGTCTCACTGATTAAATTGTTAGTAGAGGGGTTAAGGAGATTGGGAAATGAATAGGATTCATTTCTTCTTACATTGGGCATTCCCATGGATCCAAAATGAGATTTCCCTCTACTCGTGGGAAGGGTAACCTCACACCGTGTAGAGGATGAAGCAAGAAGGGCTATGGAGGAAGGAAATATGTTGGAGGCCCTGTCCCCCCAACAATTGATACCCCAGAGAAGGGGTAGGATGAGGAAGAAAAAGGAAGTCGAGGAAACTCGAGTCTTGAGCAAGCCACGTGCAAATTCGATCGTCAAAGAGTTGTTCATGCATGCCATTCAGCTGGAACCTGTCGAAGGTACAAGTCGAGAAAGCTGGTAAAGAAGGAGGAAAATAGACACTGAAAGAACAAATGTTCATGAGCCGTCACAGCAGCTGAAGCAAGAGAAACTCACTATTGCTAAGCTATACCAGGAAAATAGAGAGCTAAGACAACAATTATCAACAAAGACCCTCGAAGCATCAACATCACAAGGCCACAATGGAAATGTGGTTTTTCTAAAGAGACAGCTTAGGGAAGCACAAGATACGATCGTACAACTGCATGAAACGCAGAGGAGGCCGGAAGAAAGGAATGCAAAAAACTTCAGGGAATGTGAACCGATCATGGAGAAATTCTATGCAGTTCTGGCCAACACGCAGAAGAAGATGAAAGGGAATTCAATTTTGCAAAGGAAAGCGATGAACCTGAAAAGGCGCAACTGGTCTCTCAGGAGAACGCTTCAGGTATCAAAGTTGCAGACGAGACCAGAAGCATGATTATTTGACTTTGTCTTTTGTCTTCTTAGACATGGCATGGATTTTGTTTCCTGCATCATGTTTCCTACCAAAAGGTAGGGGATTTGACAGATACCCGCGCAGAAAATAGACGATGCGCAACAACGAAATATCATCCATGGTAGAAGACAAGTTTACGTTAAACGTGAAAACATTGAAGAAAGGGATTGTTCTCTAGCTGGGGTCATCATTTTGGAGGCACTTGCAATGGTCTGCAGTTACCTGCCACATGCAGGCACCGACTAACAATCACGCGACATAAATCAAGGCCGTTACAACAAGCGACATGAGTATGACAGAGCACTTGATCGTTCAGACACCCTGTCAAAGGAAAGCATCGACGAATCATCCTGCAATGACGAGATCTTGATAATGACTAAACCGCCATGGAAAAGATGAGTGGCTATGATGACCCGAATACAACCGGTTTCTATTTTCAGTAAAAGGCCATACAAAGAGTCATCTGACATAGAGTAGTTGGAACCTAACTTCTAGGTATAGTAGTTAGAGTGCAGGGTAGCCCAAGTGACACACCATTGTCTATATATTCCTTGTTTTCAATGTAAGTTGTGTTGGTTGGAAAAACAATGTAGACAATGACTATTGAATGTAATTTTAATCCGATTGAAACTTAATGCAGAGGTCCTAAAGATTTGATGAAAATATTCTAACGATGGAAGTTTGATGTATTGTATTATTTCTTTGCATATGTGATTTCCTGTGTTATTTATATTCACATTTGTATTTTCTTTCTAAATCAGAATGTGATTTCAAATCTAGAATTCACCGCACAGTGATCTAGATTTGTACCATTTAGACGAACTGTGTTTCCTCTAAGCGAACTCCGAATTCATCCCCAACAGTGCTCTGAGTTTCTTCATGTGTTTTTCTCTCACCACACTCAACGATTTTAAACTGAAATAATGTTGCTCATTTATCCTTTATGCTCTTGAGTTCAGTCACCGAGTCATTTGTTTCTATCATTTTCTTAAATTGACTCCATAGCCCAAGGTCTTGCTTTCTTTCGCTAATAGAATCGGAAAATATTGTTTAAGGTGTTAAATCTAGCCGATAACTTAAAGCCGTATCTTGTACATAGACCAAGTCTCCAGAGAGATCCCTCTCCAGGTCTGAAAGGCTAGTTTTGGGCCTCAAATTTGGTTTGTAGGTTATGTTTGTCATTCATTTTCTCAGCCAAATGAAGTTTACAAAGTGCTAAAATTCTAGCACCGTTTTTGGGGATGGAATTGAATAAATTTTCCCTAGGAGAATGACTAAAGCTATAATTTTGACCCCTGAGGGTAACAGTGGTGGAAACATTTGTATTGACTTAAACCTTTACCTTGGAGACTCCAATGAAAGATACCAGTACCACGTAGTAGCGCCATTCAGAAACCCTTGCTTTGAAGACCATTTATACCAGAGCCAATCCTGACCCGAACCCTATAGATCCTGTGTATGATCCTGAGATATTTCTGCGCAGGGTAAGAGAGTAGGCTCAAGACCCGTTCTATTTCATAGACATAAATTTGTCCTTTCCCAAGGATGGGGCCCAAAGCATTGATGACCTCGAGTTTGACGCCTTGTTCGAACAAACTTTGTTCAAGTCTAAATCATAAACTAGTTTAGACCATATAGACTTTGACAAGGAGAGGTTTCGATCTCTAATCCTGCAAGTTTCAAATCTCACTTAAAACATCTCCCAAATCCCAAAACCCCCTAGGGAAATGGCCTCCATATTCACCCCCCTTGTTCTGCCAGCCCAACTACATGATTTTCCCCAGAACTCCAGCCAGAGGATCAAGATACATGATGCTGAAGGAAACGTATCCTCCCAAAAGCACCTGGATTGGTTCAATGATTTCATTGATCTAGAAGAGGTATACCATGCAGACGCGAAGATGAGTTTGTTCACGCAGAGTCTTTCGGGGGAGGTGAGAAAGTGGTTCAAAGCCCTCTCAATAACAAGAATTCAAGGCTTCGCCGCATTTGAAACATCTTTCATTACTATATGGGGAGACAAAAATAATCCTTTGCAACTGTTGACACAGTATAACATTATGAAGAGAGCATTAGAGGAGATGGTGCAAGAGTTATTGACCCGTTTCATGAGGGTTTACAACTCGATCCCCGTAGAAGTACAACCGCCTCCCAGGGTTGTGTAGTTGCGATATGCCAACTCCTTTGACAGTGATTTCTCCTTGCTGTTGAGGGAGAGAATATATGCAAATTTAGATTCCATGATGAGTGACACTATCGAATTTAAGGTAAACCTGATGGCGTCAGGAAAGATAAAAGAAAGTTTCAACATAGGCGGGAAGAAACCCCAAGGGGATACACAATCATCGACTTCTCGACCCATGGATGACAAGTTCGAATTGATGATGAAGACGATGAAGAAGCTGATGGAAAGGATCTCCATGGGGAACAAACTTGCCATCCAAGAACAACATGACCCCTAGCCCAAGAATTAGAAACCTAGAAGAGGTTCGGTCCCACAGATCAAGCAGAGGGAACAGAGAGACCAGGGTGACCAACAAATAAGGCCCTCATTCTAAAACAATTACGTGGATGAATATTTTGATCAGATGTTCGAAGATCAAATGCATTACTTTGACGACAAGAACACACGCGTGTTTTTGACGAAGGGGGAACATGATCAATACATGAGAAAAAATGATGATATTATGCTGGAGATGAATGACACGATGTCTTGGGAAACATAAGAATTCAGGAAAGGTTATCACAATGCCATCATGCAGTTCTAAAAGAAATACAACCTCAGGAGAAAAAATGCATCTATAGAGTCTCAGCAGCTAGATCCCATAAGAGATCCTCTACAGACGAATCCCATAAGAAAATCTCTAGCGGAGGTCCCTTCCACAAGTCAACTAATGTTAAGTACCTATACCAGATCTAAAAATATACTTCAATAAGACCAAGAATAAACCATAAACCATTCACCATAACATGAACACAAGAAATAGAGAAAACCCTTGAGGTAGGGTAACACCATATATTATTCCTTATGGAAGGAATTCACTCCTCAAGCAACACTTGCTTGCTACAATGACAATATTATTCACTCTGCTTCATTAGATTTCTTACACTTCTTTATATATCTCTCCCTATCTCCTAGGAGCCTTCTAGAGAGCCTTCTCACATTTATTACATTTAACTACCATAGTGGGCCTATATTAATAGTGGACCTAGTCCACCTTACATTGAATGACCACATTCTCATATATTAAATGAATTCTACTAATAACACATAACTACATTCCCATTGGGTACCTCCCTAGGTATACTACATTCCATCCCCCTTCACATGTTTCATCCTTGAAACATGATGAGAAACCATACAATATGAACAACTAAGCAATGTAGCCAACTGGTACCACGTATGACCATCCATCCATCCCAATGGAAGTCGAACATGATGTCTATTTGCTGCCTTTCCACCCTGATCTTTCTCTGCATCATGTCGGGGTTTCCATGGGATTGTGTCTTTAGCCTAAGCTCTTCCCATAGTGCCAGTATTCCTCCATGCACCTCTTGATCGGTTTCCCGTTTGGTGCCCTGCTGGTGCATAAATGTGTTGATGCACACACCCTTGCCTTGATGACTGTTGTGTCTCTATATGATGTGGGTGACGATATACAACAATTGTAGGAATCTGTTTGTTTTTCTTCAAATCTGCAACACATTGTTCCTTTGAGTCAATGAACTCATTAGCTTCTTGATTGTGTCCTTCCTGTGGTTTTTCTCCATCTCCTTCCATAGACTCTGCCTCCGATTCAACTTTGGATGCGACAATAACTACTTTGTTGGCCTCTATGGGCCCATATTTCTTACTGAGAGACACATCCTGTAATGTGATTTTATTTTTCTTGTATCACAACTTGAAAAACTTCTTTTGCACATTAATATTAATGCTACCCAGTGATTCTATCCAAGGATATCCCAAAACAATATCAACTTCATCCATATCCATAGCATAAAAATTTGAATGCAGCACATATTTATCCATAGTGATCTTCAAATATTTAAAAATTTGAATATGTTTATCAACAACCTGTGTGCTATAAATATTCTTTGTAGGAACTTGCAATCTATTAGCCAACTGAACATTGATAAAATTTTACTGGCAATTAGGGTTAATAGAAACAATGACATTTTCTTTATGAATACAACCATGAACCTGTAATATAGATTTGCCACATGAAAATAAACCCTTGGTTCTCTCTGTATCCTTATTTTTTCCATGAGACCACTTGTCTAACAATATTTTTTCAAATTCTCCATTGGAGAGTGTCATCATCTCCTTATAATCAAGCGATTTCCACCAAATGGCAGCATCACCTTGCAATTTGAGATCTACCCAATGGGGCCAATTCTCTTCCCATGATGAATTTATTTCTTTAATGAATGCTTCAATACTAGGTCCATCACAGTTTCCTGTAAAATACATATTTCTATGAAAACCCCCAAAAATAGAATAATAAGTTACGACAGAAAATCGGGCTTTTTCCGGAAAAACCTTGAAAAACAGTTGAATTTAAAATGCTCATAACTTTACTTCCCGAACTCCATTTCAGCTGATTTATTTTTTGAAATTGGGTATATTTCCGAGAGGAATTCAAATACCCAATTTGTTTTTCCAAATTCATCTTTTAAAACTTCAGATATGAACCTGAAGTGCGCTGCCCTCTTTTTCTTCCCTAGAAACAAATCTGCAAAAAGAGAAAAACAATTCTTCCATTATTTGGCCAAGGAAAGTGCTCTAATACCAATTGTTAAGTACCTATACCATATCTACAAATATAATTCAATAAGACCAAGAATAAACCATAAACCATTCACCATAACATGAACATAAGAAATAGAGAAAACCCTTGAAGTAGGGTAACACCATATATTATTCCTTATGGAAGGAATGCACTCCTCAATCAACACTTGCTTTCTACAATGAAAATATTCTTCACTCTACTTCATTAAATTTCTTACAATTCTTTATATATCTCTTCCTATCTCCTAGGAACCTTCTAGAGATCCTTCTCACATTTATTACATTTAACTACCATGGTAGGACTTTATTAATATAGTGGACCTAGTCCACCTTACATTGAATGACCACATTCTCATATATTAAATGACTTCCACTAATAACACATAACTACATTCCCATTGGGTACCTCCCTAGGTATACTACAACTGAGGCAGGACAACCCGACTAAGGATGCGACGGAAAGGGAAAAATCAAAGGAGGAGGTTCCAAGGAAAGCGCCATAAACAAGCTGGGAGACATGCGCTAAGGAGGTAGAAAATGTCTCTCCCCCTTTTAAATTTGATAATGAAATGGAAAATATTAAAATCTCCATCCCTTTCAATGAACTCATCAAGAAAGGATAATATTGAGATCAGATTATTAAAATGCTAAAGATGGGGGGGACTCCCGACACTTTGAACGTCCAGGATGATCACCCTGCCATTTTTTTCGGTTCACACATGGAGGAGGCGGGTGAAACTTAAGACGTTCCCCCTTTGTATGTCAGTATCAAGGTCCATGACATGACCTTGTATAACGCCATGCTGATTTTGGGTGCATCACACAATATTATGCCTAAAGTGATCATGGACGAGTTGGGTTTGGACATCACCAAACCCTATAAAGATATATTTTCTTTCGATTCAAGGAAAGTAAAATTCTTAGGTTTGATCAAAGATTTGTTTGTGTCATTGGACCAAATCCCTTCTAAGAATATGGTTATGGACATGGCCATGGCCGATATACCCCCCAAATTTGGCATGCTATTATCCGGTCATGGGCCGTGAAATTGAAGGGAACTCTGCATATGGACATGTTGTACGCCACCATCCCTATCTTCGCCCAAGAGAGAAGGTTATATAGAGAAGTACTGCTGAATTACATGGTGAGTAGTAATACGTAGCCAAATAACCACCCCATCTACACTGTCGACACTGAGATCGACTCTTCCATATTTTACAATAACCTGAGTTTTGAAAAGGAAGAATCGACAACTACCATGACTATCGATGATAAAGCTATGTGACGAACAACAGAGTGCGCAGACCCGAGGAACCGAGTGAAGAATGAGATATGGAACATGAGTTTCGATGGATCCGTCAGCAAGGAAGGAGCATGGGACGATGTATGGATATGTCCTCCTGAGGTAGGCACAAAAATCTGCTCATACAAACTCGCCTTCGACTGTACAAATAACATGGCTGAGTACGAGGCACTGATTTTGGGCCTGAGAGTTTTGAAAGATTTGGGTGCAAAGAGGATAGTGGTGCATGGAGACTCCAATATTGTTATAAACCAAGTGAAAGGCATATACCAATCCAGGAACCCCGGGCTTAGAGCATACAAAAACCTAGTGTTGGACCTCCTCTAAGAATTCTCAGAGTATAATTTATCGACGATCCTGAGGGGGCATAATCAAATGTCAGATTCCTTTGCCACCTCGACCTCAGTTTTTAAAATTCCCATTTTTCCAAACAAAAAGTATGAGATCAAACTCAAACACAGGCTGACAGTGCTCAATAATATCAAGTATTGGCAGGTGTTTGAGGATGAAAAATAGGTGGATAAATTTCTCCAAATGAACGACGAGTTAGCTAATATAAACATTGATGACAAATGCTACTACGATGGATATGAAAGCGCATATGTGCGTAGTAGCGAAGACCCTTTCCAGAACCAAATATCTAGGAGGGACATAATACAACTAAAGAACAATATCATCCCAAAGGGATTAGTTCTGTTGGAAAAGATGTTTGATGAAAATAATGTGGCTAGAAATCCCAAGATCACTGCAAATGATGGGGATGTCGAGGATTGAAACATCGATACTTAGGAGAATCCAAAGATAATAAAAATATCAAATACACTCTGTCCATAGGTCAAACAAGACTATATGAAACTCATGAAAGAGTTTCTCGACGTTTTCGCCTGGATCTATGACGATTTGAAAGTCTATGACACTAAAATGATCCAACACGTCATTCCTCTCAAAGAAGACCAAAATCCTTTCAATAAAAATCTAAGCTAGATAAATCCCTTGCTTTTGCCACTAATCGAAAAGGAGGTAAAGAAAATTTTCGAAGCCAAAATTATCGTTTATTTAAGATTTTCGAAATGGGTGGCTAACCTGGTGCTTGCGAGGAAAAATAGCGACAAAATAAGGTTGTGCATGGATTTTCAAAACTTGAATAAAGTCTCACTCAAGGACAACTACCCTCTCCCTAATATGGACTACATTCTGCAGAAGGTAGTTAGGTCCCAAAAGATGTCTATGCTGGATGGTTTTTCAGGTTACAATTAGATCTTGGTGCACCCAGATGACCGTGAAAAAATAGCTTTCACGACACCATGGGGGACGTTCATGTATGCTAAGATTCCTTTCGGCCTGATGAACACTGGAGCTACCTTCCAGCGGGTGATGGACATATAATTCACTGAGGAAAAGGACAATCTATCTGGATGACATCATAGTGTACTCAAACTCTGATGAATAACACCTTGGGCATCTGAAGAAGGTCTTCCAAAAATGAAGAAAGTTTGGCATATATTTAAATCCAAAGAAATCACAGTTCGAGATGCAGGAAGGGAAACTGTTGGGGCACATCATCTCGAAGGAAGGTATAGAAATAGATCCCAGCAGGGTAGAAGGAATCCTGAAAATTAGCACTCTGTGCAACAAGAAGGAGGTGCAGTCCTTCTTGGGAAAGGTAAATTTCTTGAGAAGATTCATCCCGAACCTGGTGGAAATTATAAAACATATCACCAACATGATCAGAAAGGGGAATGAGATTAAATGGAACCCTGAAGCCAGGAAATAATTTAAGGATATCAAGGTAGCGCTCACCAAAGCTCCCATATTGGCTAGCCTGGACTTCAAGAAGGAATTCATCTTGTTCTTGTTCGCCTCAGAGCATACCATTGCTGGCGTACTATTACAAAAAGACGATCAAAAATTTGAGAAATCTATAGCCTATTTTAGCAAGACGTAGAGAGATTCTCCACTGAGGTATGAAATTATGGAGAAACAAGCATATGCCTTAGTGAAATCCCTAAAGGAGTTCAAAACCTACATACTACATTCCCACATTATCGTTTATTTTCCCAGAAACTCAGTCAAGGATATCCTGATTCATCCTGACCCTGAGGGAAGAAGAGGTAAGTGGATCGCGACTATCCTGGAATACGACCTCAAAATCAAGCCCACAAAACTGATCAAGGGAAAGGGCCTTGAAAAATTGATGGTGCAATCGAACTGCGACGTCCTGGGAATCAAATTCATTACTGATTTGTCAGAGAATACTCAGAAGGAAACCACCACGCAGGTGTCTCATAAGTTCATCGATTCACCTTAGTATATGGACATCATTTATGTGTTGAGGAATATATAGGCTTCTCTGGGGTTAAGTAAGACTAAGGCCAGATTCTTAAAGTTTAAAGTGACTAAGTTCTGCATCTTGGATAACCCATTGTATTGGAAAGATACAGGAGGGATATTGCTGAGCTGCCTACTAGAAGATGACACGGAACGGGCCATTAGAGAATTCCACAAAGACAACTGTCGGGGACATTACTATTGGAAAGCCACCACACATAAAATTCTAAGAGAGGGTTACTATTGGCCTGACATCTTCGAAGACGTGTACAAAGAATTTTCCAGTTGCCACGAGTGTCAGATTTTTGACGAAAGGAGAAAGATGCAACCCCTACTGCTGAAAGCGATCTCGGTCGAAGCACCATTCATGCAATGGGGCCTGGACTTCATAGGAGAGATACATATGCCATCCTCAGTGCAACACATATGGATACTTACAACCATTGATTACTTCATGAAATGGATAGAAGCAGTCCCAATGAAGTAGGATACTGACGCGGTTATCATTCAGTTTCGTGAGACCAACATCCTGCCTAGGTTTAGTTTCCTGATCAATATCATCATGGATAACACAACCGCATTTAAGTCCAAGAAAATGGAGAAGTTCTGGAAGGATTACAATATAATCCTGGGACATTCTACAATGTATTACCCACAGGGTAATGGGTTGGCAGAATCATCGAACAAAATCTTAACCATGATCATTAAAAGACTCCTATAGGACAATGAGAAGGTCTATCATAAGAAACTTATTTACGTGCTATGGGCGGATAGAGTCACTACCCAAAATTCCATCTCCACGTCACCATTACAAATTGTATATGGCACAGACGTGATTTTCCCTACCTCATTGGGATTACCCGTCAGGAATTTGTTGCAAGAGAAAGAGGCTGATCCAGATGACACATAGAGAAGGATAAATTAGTTGATTCATGCACAATAGATGAGGGAGTAGGTATACAACCGATCTCAACTTCACCAGGACAGGATGAAGAAAATTTTTGACAAGCACTCTAAACAGGAGGAATTTCAGGTGGAGGATCTAGTGCTAAAGTGGGACGCGAGGAACAAAGATAAGGGAAATCATGAAAAATTTGATCATCTTTGGATGGGCCCTTTCAGAATCTGTGCGTATCACGGAAACAACACATATATGTTAGAAGAACTTAATGGAGATCCCACTAGTTGGGGGCCTGTAAATGACAGGTTCCTCAAACACTATCTGGTGCAGTAAGGTCCGTTTCAGTTTCATGTCATTGTAAATAGTCATTTTATTCTTGTTTTCAAAGAAGGAATTTTGAGTCAGTGTGTCAGCATAAAATTCAAGTCCAAAGTGAAGGCTCTAAGTTTATGCTGAGTTTGGTCGTAACTATGTAAAAAAGGTCTAGGTTGTGTTTTTCTTTTTCCTGTTGTTTCATTGTTTGGAATTCAAATAATGACCAATGGTCGGGCACCTGGTCTATTGTTCTTTTCCACCTCACTGGGAGGATAGAATCCCCATTGGAGCTAGCTATTATCACCATCATTTTTTCAGTTAGAGTCGGTCTTAGTCGAGTTAGAGTCCATGTGTCAAAGCGTGTGAGGTCAGGTACCAAAAAATGAATGGGTCGAAGTCAGCAAGTGGACGGTTGGCCCTTGGAGTTGGGGAGGGATATTAGAACCAAAATAGGTGTAAAGGGTAAAGGTATTTTCCCAAAAGAGTTGGGTCCTATCAGAAGACAAGGTATTACGTGCCTAAGGTCAAGGAATTTTTTTAAATGGAAGTCACGTCGGCAAATGAAGTGACCATCATTAGCTCATTATGAAGTCAGAAAGAATGAAAAATCACGGTGCTCATATCACATATGCTCTGTAGCTCTTATCAATTGTACTTCACACACTTTGAAGTGTACCCGTCACATGGATGTATTGTGAAAATATTCAAGCTTTCTTCGAAACCTCCAGTCACAATGGATTCAGTGTCCCCTGCACGTTTTCATCTCTCACTCGCCCGATTATAAATTTCGAGCGCTCTACATGTATTCTATTCACCAACCAAGTTTATGCATTGCCTGTAATTCTTCTCGCAAGCCCAGGTCAATTGAGATTATTGCCTTTGGCCCATTCCAAATCCACCACATGCAGAACAAATACACGTTGCACCATGATGAAATCCCAGAACATAAGGAAGGGTGCACGAAGTGGAAGGAATGTTGGGCCCGAGCCTCAAAGCTTGACGTTGGTCAACGAAGATCCGACGGTCAGGTCATATTTTGAGTAGGTCATATGCATGACCTTTTGCAGGAAAATCCAATGATTCAACATGAAGCTAGAGGAACAGTTCACACTAAGGTTCGATGGGTCCCACACGGTAATTGTAGGTGTCACTTTCCAGGTGACAGAGGAAACTCTTTCGGCCACAACAAAGATCCCTCTGCGTGGTGAAAGGTGGTTTAAAGGCATGCCTTTGGACGTGTGGTACTACAAAGACTTCATCAAGCGAGACTGTTTAGTTGGGAGAGTCAAAACGAGCATTCCAAGTAGATATTTGTAGGAGCCCTTTCAAAAACTCCTGGGAGTAATTAGGCAATATTTCACCTGTGAGGGAAGGTTTGACAGAATACATTCACATCACATTAGATTGTTGATGCATTTCATAGGAAGGAGAACATTAAATATTCCCTTCTTCTTACACCAAAGCCTTTGAGAAATGGCAGACAACACTCGGGCTGAAAAAAATCATCCAAAGAGGAAAATATCTCATGTCTCATTGATTAAATTGATGGTAGTTGAGGGGTTAAGGAGATTGGGAAATGACCAAGATTTGTTTTTTCTTACAACGGTCATTACCATGGATCCAAAAGGATATTTTCCTCTACCTGCGGGAAGGGTAACCTCACACCGTGCAGAGGCTAAAGCAGGAAGGGATGTGGAGGAAGGAAAGATGTTGGAGGCTCTGTCCCCCCCAAAACCCATACCCCAGAGAAGGGGCAGGCCGAGGAAGAACAAGGAAGCCAGGGAAACCTGAGTCTCGAGTGAGCCACGCACAAAGTCAGCCACCAAAGAGTTACTCATGCGCACCATTCGGCTGGAACTTGTCGAAGGTAAAAGTCGAGAAAACTAGGGTAGAAGGAGGAAAATAGACACCGCAAACACAAATGTTTCTGATTCGTCGCAACAACTGAAGAAAGCGCAACTCACTATTGCTGAGATATACCAGGAAAATAGAGATCTTGGACAATAGTTAGGAGAAAAGACCCTCGAAGCATCAACATCACAAGGACGTGATAGAAATGTGGTTTGGCTCAAAATACATCTTAGGGAAGCACAAGATATGATCATACAGCTGTGTGAAACGCAAAGGACGTCAGAAGAAAGGATTGAGAAACACTTAAGGGAATGTGAAACGACCATGGATAAAGTCCATGAGGTTCTGGCCAACGCGCAAAAGAAGCTGAAAGGGAATGCGATTTTGCAAAGGAAAGTGATGAACCTGAAAAGGTGCAACTAGTCTCTCAGGAGAACGCTTCGGGTATAAAAAATGTAGACGAGGCCAGGAGCATTATTAAATGACTCCATTTTTTTTCTTCTTAGACATGGCATAGATTTTGTTTCCCTGCATCCTGTTTCCTACCAGGAGGTAGGGGCTCTGACAGATACTCATGCGGAAAACATACATCGTGCAACAATGAAGTCTCATCCATGGCAGAATACAGATTTATGTGAAACGTGCGACAGTTTGAAGAAAGACATTTTTCTCTAACTGGGGTCATCATTTTGGAGGAACCTACAATGGTCTTCATACACCCTCCACATGCATGCACCAAATAATGATCACGCAACATAAATCAAGGCCGTTACTATAGGAAACAGAAGTATGACAATGTACTTGCTCATCTAGACAACCTGTCAAACGAAAGAATTGACGCATCATCCTCTAATGGCGATATCTTGCTGATGAATGAACCGCCATGGAAAAGACGAGTGACTATGATGCGACCAAATATGACTAGTTTCTATTTTCAGTAAAAGGCCATACAAAGAGTCATCTGAAAGAGAGTAGTCAGAACCTAACTTCCAGGGATAGTAGTTAAAGTGAAGGGTAGCCCAAGTGACACCCTTGTCTATATATTCCTTCTTTTCAATGTAAGATGGGTTGGTTGGAAAAGCAATGTAGGCAGTGACTATTGAATGTAATTTTGATCCAATTGAAACTTAATGAAAAGGTCCTGAAGCTTTGATGAAAAGATTCTAACGGTATAAGTTTGATGTATTGTACACTTTATTTGCGCATGTGATTTCCTGTGTTCTTTATACTCACATCTATATTTTTTGTCTAAATCAGAATGTGATTTCAAATATAGAATTCACTACGCAGTTCTCTAGATTCACACCATTTAGACGAACTGTGTTTCCTCTAAGAAAACTCTGAATTCATCATGTGTTTTTCTCTTGCCACACTCAATGATTTTAAACTGAAATACTGTTACTCATTTAGCCTTTATCCTCTCAAGTTTAGTCACTGATTCATTTGTTTCTATCGTTTTCTTAAATTGACTCCATAGCCCAAGGTCTTACTTTATTTCTTCAATAGAACCAAAAAATATTGTTGTTGGCCCTTGACCAAGTTTTGGGAGATTCTTGGTCATGTTTACCTATTTTGGGACTTTGACAACCTGTCGAAGGAGGAGCGGAAGACGAAGCAAATATCATGGGATCTTGACCCCTTTTTGGGTCCTTTTTGGGATGTGGGAGTATGTAATGGGATTGGGATGTTGGCCCATGGGTTTACCCATGTTTATCCCTATTTTGTATATAAATAGATGCTTAGGCAAGATAGAAGTAGTGGTGTATCTATGTGATGTGAATGTATGCTAAGTGCAAGTAGAGTTTGTAAGTGCTTTGTGCCTACTGTGAGAGACTTTTAGAGATAAGTGCAAGTGGTTGTAACAGACTGTGGAAGGCTTAGTGCTATAGCGCAAGGAAGAAGGATCTAGTGGGCTACACAGATCTTCTGTCCTGTACAGAGTAAGGGTTTTGAGGCTCTGTGCTTGTAACTGATTGAATGAAGACAATAAAGAAGAAGAGTTGGTGGACGTAGCCCCAGGGTGGGGGTGAACCACGTAAATACTGTGTCATGCTTCTTTGTTCTTTGTATTGATGTGTTCACATGTTATTTTCTAAGTGCTTTGATGTATTTAGATAGATATACTTATGCTTTGTGCTTATTATATGTGAGAATGTTAGATCTGATCTATATGGCTATGCTTAGCGCTTGATCTACTCGATCTGATCTATTTACCTATGCTAAGTGATTAAATACATTAGATTAGTGTGGATGCTATGAAGCCCTGTTTTATCAGCGAAGTGGATATTGATTGCATATTAAGGAACTGACGGTCCTAAGTGCTTTATTAAGTATTATAATCACAGATCTATGTCCCAGCTAAGGTTATAGACACTTGAGTCTTGCAACTAGCCTTGCCTCTACCTTGGGTGAGACTTCATCTGCTTCGCAGGTGTTTCCAAAAGGGCCAGTATTTAGGGCTCTGTTGGTGTGTTGTTGTAGTGTTGAAACCTGGGTCTTCCCCTGTGCCAACAAATGGTTCTGTTGTCAGGACTTGAAACTGTGATTGCTGGGAATTGAGAAAGAAGAAGCTTTGTGCAAAGATTCGACTTGAGATTGTGAAATCTCTGTGTGTAGATCTGTGCCCTAGTGCGCAGTATCCTACTTGATTTATAAAGCTCTGTGCTAAAGAAAGAAGCCCGATCTAAAGAAAGGAGGTCATATCTGAAGGAAAGAAGCAAGATCTGAAAGCTTTGTGCTCTAAGAAAGGAAAAAGTGATAATTTCTGATTAAAAGAGGTAAGATCTGCAAGCTTCGTGCTCTGAAAAAGGTAATAATAGTGAAAAGGTTTTAGATCTAGAAGATTTGTGCTCTGTAGAAGTAAGATAAGTGGAAATTTTTGTTTCTAGAGTATGGATCCAGGTATGTTTTATAGGTTCTGTCCTAACTTGAAAACTAGGGTACTAATAGATGAAAGAAGGCTTGATCTAACTAGATCTGATAAGAATAGTGAAAGATATGTTATACCTATGCATAAAAATAATGTTTTGACTAACAAATGGATGTAGGATCCTAGAAAGAATTTTTTGCAGGTTAGCTACAATGATTCTAGCGCACAGTGCAGGAGAAGTTGGGGATCATTTAAAAAAAAGAGAGGATTAACCCTCTGTTGTAGTTGCAGAATACCGGGACATGTTGCTAAGGAATGCACTGGGAAAATACCTAGTTGTCTTTGTTGTAAATCTATGGACCATCAAGTGTTGGATTTCCCTAGAATGATTGCTAAGCTAGAAGAAATGAATCTGAATAAATAAAACCCTAAGGCAGATCCAAGAATGGAAAAACCCTAGAAAGAATAAGAGAAAGTATTGTTATAGAGAAACAAAACCCTGGATGACCATCGACATGTCAGACTATCAGAGATCTTCAAGGAAAAATAATGTATTGAAGTAAGAATAGGAGACATCGACATTGACTATATTCTGGATGAAGAAAAACAGGTGAATATCATGAAAAAAATAACTTGGGAAGCCATAAGGAAGCCTGCTATGATCCCTTCATTAGAAGGAATAGGACTATTTAAAGGAAAGATGATAAACCTATGTGGAAATATCGCTCACATACCTATGAACACTAATGGAACTTTGACAAAAGAAGATTTTGAGATTATTAAATTTATTGAAGACAACACCCCATTTACCATGTTACTAGGAAAACCCTGGATTGATAGAGATCAAGCCAGACGAAAAGAAGAAGAAGAAGTTTTGGAACATAAGAAACAAGAGTTAAAAGATTTCATGAACGAAAGGATCGCACACTTGATTGTAGAACAGGAGAACAGATCGAATCTATTTAACACTAGCAACACATATGTCAAAGCTGCAAGAACATTAGAAGACCCATAGAAGATCGAAGTACCTACCCCAGACAAAGGAGTATTATCCAGGAATTGTAGGGAAGAATCTCAACATCGCGAAGTGACTATGACCAAAGAAGATAGGAATCAGAATGGAAAAATAACTACTTATACGAAGCTCACTGGAAAAAAGGATAGAAAGTTAAGTAAGAAGAGAGCTAAGTTTGAAAAGTTGCAGAAGGTTCTAGAGGGAACTTCGCAGACAGAAAAATTGCAAAATTGGAGCTTCGTCGGGATATCAGAACAGCTATACATGGCACTTCGCTATGACGAAGCAATATAGCCATTGGGGACATTATAACCGTTCGATAGATGCTTTGAATGGGCATACATGCAATTATGGTTTGTCATCAGACTATTGGACCGTGCCATAATGGACCGAACAAGAGTTAATGGAGGCTCATACTCATTGCAAGTGAACCATTGTCAAGTTCCCTATTTATTCCCCCGTGCCATGCCTCGAGAACACTTTTCCCAATTGAGAAATCGAGCCCTTAGACTAAGCCAAGTTTATACAGTGATCATCACACTCTTTCTCTCTATCTCATCACTATGTTTAAGTTTTTCCCCAAACCCGCGATTGTTCACCCCGAGTGTGTATGTCGGAAGAATTGAGCGCCGCAGAGAAAGATGCTGAAGAAGTTTTGATCAACCTGATGACTGAAAGAGTCATTTCGGAGAGAGCATTATCAACATGTGTACAAGCATCATCCACGAGAGGACTGCCAACCTCTTCGTCCACTGCTTGAGCCAGACCATCTTGACCAACCGATGAAAAGTGAACCATGAAAAAAGATGATATCATGAATGCTAAGTTGATTCTAAGAATTTTACCCACCTATCTACCACCTCTGAGAGATGCAATCAATCGAGATAGTGTGCCTAGAGAATTTGAGTATGCTTTAGTCACTACGTACCTCCTGAAAGGGATATGCGCAATTCACGCAGATCAAGAAAAGATTGCAGCGTTGAAGTTTAGTGACTTCAACCTCGGTGACAGGAAGGTCTACAACATGCTCACCCCACATAAATACCTAACCAGAACAAAGGGAAATAATTAGAATATAGTTCCCCAGTCATGGACTATGAACCTCATGCAGTCCACACTGCTCAATGTCATGAAGATTCCTCACTTCAAAAGGCACCAAGAAGTGAATGCGTGCATCAAGCTGTTGTTGTCCTGTTACCATGGCAGATACTTGTGGTTAAATCACTGTATAATAGTGGATCCAACATCGGATCATAGGGATGAGTATGAAAGGACTTGACCCACATGATTTCTACCCTGAAAAATCCATGGACCACACTCTCGCACAAAGGATCAAGGACAATTATGGATATGTCGAGAAGGGAACATGAGGCTACAAGGTAGCCTCTATCCAGAGAGTCACAGTGCCGCTAGCTTGTCAATTGATCATAGGAAAGCTAGTTCACAAGAACCGACACACCCAAGTGTCTGGTTTCATAGTCGACCTCGCAGGGAAGTGCATGGAGGGCCTACAAATGAATTGAGTGAAGTACCTCATGAACCAGTTGGAACTGGACTGTAGGGAAGCACAATATCAAGGATATGAGTTCCACTTCAGCTGGCTTCTAATCCTGATCGCTTTCCCGGACATCGAGCCCTTTGAACCTTTGGCCATGAAGTTCAGTACAATGTGGTATTCCAGTGACATGAACAAGCAATGGAAGTCAAATGTCGTTTTCCATACCTATTACAACCAGCTGAAGACAACCATCCAATATGAGCCTTGCATCATGCCAAATACTCTCCACAGGTTTCGACCTTTAATGAAATTCAATGCAGACCACCATTTAATTTATATTACAGCGCGCATTGATGAGCACAAGCAACAACTTTAGTCTTAATACAAGTTGACAGAGGAATACTTATAAGAAATTAATAAAGACTGGTCAGCAGACCTCCTCATTCCAGCAGAACCTATGGAGATGTCCAACATTGACAGTCTAGAAGAAGTGCATGATACACCTAGACCCAGCAAGACAAAGAAAAATGAATAAGCCCAAGACGTAAGCAGTACCTCAACAAAGACTGCTTCCATCTCACCTAATCAAGGAGGAGATGGTGGAGATATAGATGACACATAAGTTGAACAGAAGAAAGGTGAGGTTACACCACCTAGAGACGAGGAATATCCCTCGAATAAAAGGAAGGTTTCCCCCCCGAAGCCTTCTTTTTGAAAGAAATCAAAATCCTCTATGACCAAAATGCAGACTACCCTCACCTTAGATGACTTCGATTTCATTGTAGCAGCACTGAACGATGCTTCGTTGGAGATAACAGAGAAGAAAGAGGCTCGACAGGAGGAGATATACAATCTAATTAAGGTTGAACTTCAAGGGGTGAAACGGGCACTACAGTCCAGCTGCGCAGTTTCCACTGCACCTTTGCCATTGGAAACACCAGAACTGGAAGATGAGTCATCTCAACTCCATCGAATTGTTGATACAGTCAAAGATTGCCTTCGATGAGCATGGGAGGAAACAACGCAAGACACCCAGGATTTAGCAAAAGTACAAGAAGACCTTTTAGAGCAACGCAGTACTACAAAACAGGAAAATCTTTCTCTCCAAGAAAAGTGTGATGAAGAAAAAGTCCAGCTGCAGAAAGAAAAGGAACAATTGCTCGTGGAGCAACTCGAAGTAAAGGAAAGGGTCAAGAGAGCACTTTTCTCTGTGACAGTTATAGAAGTAAATGTCTAAGAGAGAGTCCCACAACAGGTAGCATAAATTGAAGAAGTAATTCAGTAACTACAACAACGGATAGCATATTTGGAGCTTTGCACAGTGCTCGAGACCCCGCAAGATGTAAGAGACCAAAGGGAAGCAACCACTAGGAGCGCAGTTGACAGACTAAAATATCTTTCCCTGGAGTGCAAAAAGCTAAGTAATTGAAATGACCAAACATATGAGAACCTCACTGAGAATCCATAATTGCAAGCACTAGAGTCGTAGCTCCAGGAAGCGAAGAAACACACAGACACACTATAGGCACAACTGAAGTCCCTGTCAGCTGTAGACAGAATAAAGAGATCTCAAGAGAAACGCACTGCCTAGAAATAGATCCATACAATCCAGAGAAAAGTTATGGAAGTAACTCAATGGATCCAACCTGTGAAAAATAAGGCATGCCAATTGTTCACAGAGGTTGAAAGCCAAGGAGCAAAGCTAGAATAGGTTGTCACTACAACAGAACAACACCTAGAAGGGCCAGTGAATGATGCAGTGATCCAGGCAGGTCACAGGTGAGTGTTGAGGGCATGTTGGCCTTTGACCAAGTTTTGGGAGATTATTGGTCATGTTGACCTATTTTGGGACTTCGATAGTCTGTCGAAGGAGCAGAAGATGAAGTGGAGATCATAGGATGTCGACCCCTTTTTGGGTCCTTTTTGGGATGTGGGAATATGTAATGGGTTGGGATGTTGGCCCATGGGTTTACCCATGTTTAGGCTTATTTTGTATATAAATAGATGCTTAGGAAAGATAGAAGTAGTGGTGCATTTATGTGATGTGAACGTATGCTAAGTGCAAGTAGAGTCTGTAAGTGCTTTGTGCCTACTGTGAGAGACTTGTAGAGCTAAGTGCAAGTGGTTGTAATAGACTGTGGAAGGATTAGTGCTGTAATGCAAGGAAGAAGGATCCAACGGGATGTGCAGATCTTCTGTCTTGTGTGGAGTAAGGGTTTTGAGGCTCTGTTCTTGTAATTGATTGAATGAAGACAATAAATAAGAAGAGTTGGTGGACATAGCCCTAGGGTGGGGTTGAATCACGTAAATACTGTGTCATGTTGCTTTGTGCTTTGTCTTGATGTGTTCACATGTTATTTGCTAAGTGCTTTGATGTATTTAGATAGATCTACTTATGATTTGTTCTTATTATATGTGAGAATGTTATATCTGATATATATGGCTATGCTTAGCACTTTATCTGCTCGATATGATCTATTTACCTATGCTAAGTGCTTAAATACATTAGATTATTGTGGATGTTGCAAAGCCTTGTTTTATCAGCAAAGTGGATATTGATTTCATATTGAGGAATTGACGGTGCTAAGTGATTTATTAAGTATTATAATCACATATCTATGTCCTAGCTAAGGTTGCAGACACCTGAGTCTTGCAACCACCCCTGCCTCTACCTCGGGTGAGACTTCATCTACTTCACAGGTGTTGCTGAAAGGGCCAATATTTAGGGATTGTTTGGTGTGCCAATGTAGCATTGAACCTTGGGTCTGCCCCTGTGCCAACAATTGTTTAAGGTGTTAAATATAGCCGATAGATTAAAGCCATATCGTGTACAGAGACCAAGTCTCCAGAGAGAGCCCTCTCCAAGTCCGAAAGGCTAGTTTCGAGCATCAAAGTTGGTTTCTAGGTTTCCTCTATCATTCATTTTCTCAGTCGAACAAAGTTTACAGAGTGCTAACAGAAGGGAGCTTATCAATCCCAAGAAAAGGCTAAGCCCACTAGTTAGGGGTTTTTATCATGGGACCATAGCCCAGGAACCAAGCCCTAGAAAACCTGCAAGCCCCCATTGATCAAACGGTTTTCAAAGTAGGTTAATCAATGATCCATATCTGATTCATGGTGGAGATCAGTGGCTCCAATTAAGTTTTGAAGGGCCCCACAACATCATTGTCGGGGAAATATATTTTCATCCCAACATGAATAATCTTATATAGATGATGATAACATCAAAATCAATGAAAATGGAGTTCACATTAACATGCAGTTATTTCCTATCACCGACGATGATAAACTTGCCAAGTCAACATTAGATGTAAGACTAATAAAAAAATGCCATGTGGACAAGGGAAAACACTAGACATACAGTTCATCATCCCAAAACTGGTTGAAACATGTCTTACTTGTCTACCACATCAGCACCAACGCAAACCAGTGAGAAAGCACCATGTGTCCAAGGTGACATCATCATTGTTCATTCCTTAGTTTCTTCTAGATATTGGTCAAGCATAGATTGATGTCTCTCCTCGTTTCGACGAAAGATGAATGACCTTCCCTGTTTTGACGAAATATCAATGGACCTCCCTATTTTGGTGACATATCAATGATAGAGACCAGGTTGGGGTCGTCATCAAAAAAATCCACTAGGAGTTCCTCCCTTAGTTCAAGTTACAAAGTGCTGACGACGACGTCGTCATTGGAGACCAAATATAAGCTGAGGAAGAGCTGACAACTTATCATGCCAACAGAGAACTGTTAGATCCAATTAGGAGGTGATATGTGGAAATTTCTAGATCTATGATTCACTTTCAATTTTGATCATACGATACCCAAGACCAAGCTAGATCAAAGATTCACTTTCAATTTTGATCATAGATGAAATCTTCAGAGCCCTTGTCATCAGACTTCCTTTTGAAGCCTCAACTCCATGCCTCTGACATACATCACTCTGACAACGATCCATATCTCATTTTAGTTCAGATCAATGATTGAGATGTAATCTCGAAGCTCCCTCATCGAAGTATTGTTTGATGCCCATACGTCGATTGCTCCGATGGGTGAGACTCTGATCAATGGTCCAAGATTGATCGAGTTGATCCGACGACTTCTGAGTTTTATGCCCTTGCAGACCTTGATTTCTCCTATGGATTAATAACATAATTTAAGCTGGTCCGATGAAGAAGGCTCATGTTTAAAGGATCAATGGTAAAGCTTGATCGTTGAGATAGATCCGATGCCTACTGAATCTGACACCTATACAAATTTGATTACAGAGTCTTTTCAAGGACATAACTTGAGTGGATATTTTGGCTTGTGAATCTCCAGCCGCCCCACGATCTCAACGTAACCGATTTGATCAAGGAAAGATAATTCATGCAGTTTTACTAGAGGGAAAACTATTAAAGAATCAAGAAGAAGGAAATGGTTTCAAGAAGTATTTTAGGGCATGAGCGAGAGGAATAAAAGAGAATGCATGAACCCATTATCAAGGTCGAAACTTTGGGGAATTGAAGAGTTTATTACAACCAGAGTTTTTTGACCAGATACCTTGAGCACAATTAGGTTATAAATGCAACATGAAACATAGATTCATCCCTTGTATTTAAGTTTCAATCTATAATTCCTTCCTTATAGTGTTTTTTTCTTGTAAAGCATCTCTTTCCACTCTTGCTTTTCTTATATCAGATACAATATATAAAATCTCAAGAAACAAACCATTCATCATATTCAGTGATACTATATGATGTCAGTGTTAAGCCCTAATATTGGCTCATTACCCCTGAATTGGGCCATATTATATTAGTAATGTTATTTTATTTATGTCGGCTTTAGGCCATTAGTTGTAATTATACCTCCTAGTCTCCTATATATACCAAGGAGACATTTTCATTTTGAATCATCTTGTACTTGAACATTTAAGTGGGG
>ML791912.1:455318-469146 GCA_009831015.1 Picea engelmannii
ATCTTGTACTTGAACATTTAAGTGGGGTAAAAGGAGGTTTCCCCCTCGAAGAGGCTTATTATCTGAAATTATCTCTTTTCAAGGCGTTGAGTACTTTTCCTGAGGTTTTTCTATGCTATATTGATGTTTGGTTCTTAACAGTCAGGTAATGACACATAATTGATTTCCTGTCATTTTATTTGTGCATTTAAATGATATGCTGAGGGTACCTCCATGTGTTTGAATGTGTGAAGATGTTAACTATTTGAAGCAAGTTTTTATTGATATGTATGTATATGTTAGAGCTGTTTAATTCTTAATTTCTCAACACGCTATTCTTTTCCATAGGCTACAAGATTCATTCTTAGTTGTTCCCTGTATGTTTATTTATTTTTCTTTGATTCACCATTTCATCCTCCTTTCAATATTGATTGTCTAAAACAGTGGTGGACAAATGTCTCTGATAGTTGAGAGAATTTCTCCACTGAGCTGATAATTTTTTGAGGTCCTATAATTTCAAGAGAAAGAGAGAGAGATGGAAAAACTTCCCAAATATTGCATAAGTACATTACTGCAAATATGGCCTTAATATTCATCCTGAGTCTTGACCCCTGGGGTGCCTCAACATCATTCCAATAACATCTTGGAACATCTCGAGGGATAACATCCAAAATGGCGGCATTGTTGGGGACATAAGTTGAAGAAATATTCCCTGGGGGATATGGCATTGCAAGCTCTGAGACTTTATGGTGAACATGCCTTAGAAACTTGGTTGTTAATATTTCACCTGACAATTCCACAAAAGGACAATCTGGCCTCTTCCAAAAGACATACCAGAAGCCACCCTGATTCTAGTCAAGTGTTGATATATTCTGATCCAATAAATCTTATTACTTGGAGGAATATAAGAGATCGTTAGACCTTTAATTATTCAGGTAAACCTCATATAGAAATATGTCCTTCTGTTGTTCATAAATATGTTGAATATATAGATCTAACTAATATATATGAAGATTTTCTTTTTGCTGCTAAATTTCCTCCAGAACCATTAATAGATCTCCAAAATTCTCCTCTAGAATTTAATTAAGAAGTCAGTTCTTTAAATCAGGTCACTTCCAAATTTTCCCCATTAAATATTCCCCAAATTACCCATGATCTCCCTAAGAATTACATGAAATATCCTCCCAAATTTGATAGTGATAAAACCCGCTCAGTTGAAGATCATATGCGTGCTTTCTGCGAGTTTACAAATGACCATTTTGTAGAGCACAATGATGTCTTCATGAGACTATTTGTCCAAACTTTGGGGGGAGATATTAGAAAATGATTCGGAGAATTACCCTTTCTTCAATTGATAGTTGTCCAACTTTAGAAGCTACCTTTATGGGGAAGTGGGGTGAGAAAAAGGAAAACTTATAGTACTTGAAAAAAAATTGGCTCACTCAAGAAAAGAGCCAATGAAACTATTGATGACTTCAATAGAAGGTTTAATAATCTCTATAACATGATCCCTGTAGATATAAATCCATCACAACCAACAACCAAAGTGAAATACGTTGGGGAATTTGATGTTGATTTTGCTATGACCTTGAGAGAAAGAAGATCCCCGACCCTTCTAGTAACGCAAGAGGATGCAATATACATCGAAGGGAATATGATTGCATCATAAAAGATGAAGAAAAAATAGGATCATACTAAAAGGAAGAAGGTCAGGGAAGACCGAGGGACTTCTAATCCAAGTAGAGAACCCCAAGAAGAAACAATGGGTGAGATGTCTATATTGATCATGAACATGACAAACAAAATGTTCAGATTTGAGGTAGATCATAGAAATGAAAACATAACCCACCAAGTGGGAGGCATAAGTAATCCTAATCCTAATGAATTCATAATACCTCCTAATCCACAACTCATGATAAGGGAGAGAAGAAATGAATAACAATCCCTTCAACCCCTTGTAAAAAAAAACAATGATAACAAATTTATTGAAGAAGTAGTTGATGAGGGCTATGATGAATACACAAAATAAATACACCCACTTCAGGATGATAATTGTGCCATACATATAACTCAAGATGATTATGAAGGGTCACTAAATCCTAAGAAATTGGTGCCTGATTCTTAGCACAACAAAGAAGCTTTATCCTCAGTTCAATATAGAATTTTTGTTGATGCACTACAGGTGGAGATGCATACAAAGTAAGATATCAGGCCTCGATATAAAGAAGCTATTGTAGTCAGTCAACCTTAGGCTAAGAAATCTGTTCCAAAGATATCCAAATACAAAGCTAAAGAGGTGCTATACATCTCTAAGGTAGATGAAGTTTTGGAGCCTGTATAAAGGGAAAAAGAAACTAAAAAATTTCATGAATTAGTTCCACTTTTCAATATTGAACACAATATGTCCAACATCAATATTCATCTTCCTTTTGTGGAGCTAGCTAAAAACCCATCATACTATAAAAATATTTAGAAAATGATGAATGGGAAGGGATCAATAAATCCTCCTGGTGCTTTGAATGTACAAGATGAGTCCCCTACCATAGTTTTTGGCCCTCATATTGATAACAAAGAAGAATATGTGGCACCCTTCTATGTGACCTTGAATATTCATGATACGATTCTTCACAATTGTATGCTTGATTATGAAGCATCAAATGATATGATGCCAAAAGTAGTCATGGAAAAAATTGGGTTGGAAATAACCAGACCCTATCATGACCTTTATTCATTTGATGCCAGGAAAGTGAAGTGTTCTGGGATGATTAAAGATATGGTTGTCACCCTAGGCCAAATGCATGTTAATAGAATTATGGTGGACATGGTAGTGGATGATGTACCAACAAATTATGGCATTCTACTATACAGAACATGGGCACAAAAATTGGGAGGCACTATGTAGATGGATTTGAATTATGCTACTATACCAGTTTTTGGAGGAGAGATCAGAAGGATATACTGAGAAATGAAGTTTTCTTATGTCGTTAGTGATAAGAGAAACCCTATGAATCATCCCATATATGTTGTTGATGAAGATTTGGGATGTTGTATCATTCCTGTAAATAAAGAGTACAATTAAACCCCATTGCTTGCAGATCCTCTTGTAATCCCTGTGGAAGCAATGGATGGTCTATGGAAATTGTATTTTGACGGTGCATGATCAAAATAAGGATTTGGAGCTAGTGTAGTGCTCATATCCCCCACCAAAAATGAGATTCATTTGTCCTGCAATCTTGAGTTCGAGCCCTCAAATAACATGGTTGAATATGAGGCCTTGATTTTAGGTCTAGAGAAAACAAGAAAGATGCAAATTATCGAACTGGTGGTATTTGGAGATTTAGAGTTAGCGGTGCAGTAAGTAAAAGTCTCCTATCAAACAAGCCAGCCAAGAATGATGGAGTACATAAATCAGGTATGGGATATGATTGATAATTTTTTAAGAACCAAATATCAAAATAGCATAAAAGCCTCAGAATAAGTACTTAATGCCTTTAAAAAGAGAAAAATTCAGATAATAAGCCTCTTCGAGGGGGAATTCTCCTTATAAATCATATGCATTCACAATTACCATATGATTCCAAATGAAAAGGTATCCTTGGTATATATAGAAGACTAGGAGGTACAATTAGAACTAATGGGGCCAAGATGACATAAATAAAATAACAATAATAATGTAATATGCCCTAATTAAGGGGTAATGTGCCAGGAATTAGGGCTTAACATGCCCCTCCCCTTCATATAAGTGTTGTCCTCAACACTTGAGTAGTTCTGGATGCTTCTATATAAAAGACTCATCTTCCCATGTGGAATCTTCAACAGGTAGTTTCTTCCACTTAATGAGATACTCTAAAATTGATCTATTCCTCAGTTGGAAAATTCTTGTGTTAGTGATAGCTTCAGGCTCCAATATGATTTTTCCTTCCTCGTCAAGTTTTGGAAATATAGTTTGAACTAGGATCTTGTCACCTATAACCTTCTTTAAGCATGAAACATGGAAAACATGGTGTACTCGCGAAAATGCAGGCAGCTCCAATTTGTATGCCATAGTACCAATCTTTTGCAACACCTTATAAGGGCCATAATACTTTGATGATAATTTATTATCGTTATTAGATTGATTGAGGGACATCTATTTGTATGGTTGTAGTCTTAAAAATACCCAATCCCCTACTTCAAAACTTCTTTCACTATGATATTTATTTGCTTGTTGTTTCATGCGATTTTGTGCCATGGCCAGGTTGTCCTTTAAGAGTTGGAGAACCTGTTGTTGATGCTTGATGTGATATTCCACTGCTTGAAACTTAGATTTTTATTTTAGAGAAGAAGTGATGGATAGTGGGTGATATCCATAAAGTGTCATAAATGGTGTCATTTTTGTTGTAGTATGAAATGAAGTGTTATACAACCATTCTACCAAGGGTAACCACTTGAACCATTGTGTTTTTTTATCAGAGACAAAGAAACGAAGGCATCCTTCTAGATATTTGTTCACTATCTCAGTTTTTCCATCATATTGAGGATGATGAGATGAGCTATGAGCCCAATTGAGTACCCAAACAAGAAAATAATTTTGTCCAAAAGATTATTGTCACTTACAATAATATTTGGGCTTCCATGTAGCTTTTGAACTGTGTCCATGAATGCAGTAGAAAGTGTACTGGATTTGAAAGGATGAGAGAGTGAAAAAAAGTGTGCATACTTGGTAAGTCTATCAACAATCACAATGATGACACTCTTTCCTTCAGATTTTGGTAACCCTATGATGAAATCCATGGAAACCTCCCAACGCTGAATTGGAATGGCTAATGGTTGTAAAAGACATTGGGTCTTAATTCTTTCCACCTTATTTTGTTGGCAAACCAAACACTCTGCCACAAACCTTTGAACATCAGTTTTAAGGCCATCCCAAAAAAATACCCCTCTTGACCCTATGATAGGTTTTCAAAAATTATGAGTGACCTCCTACTAGAGAGGTGTGCAATTACAAAAGTACCTTTTTTTTATATTTGGGAGTTCTTACATAAATATAAGCGATTTTTGTACCACAGTGAATCATTTTTCCATGTAAATGTATCAGATGCATTGGAATCCCACTGCAACCTGAATGGGAGTCCACACTTGTTTGTCATTCTTCCATTCATCCCTTGCTTATGTTATCCAATTAGGTTGGATGATAGAGATAGCACAGAGAAATGCCTCAACATATTCATCCTTTCTTGAGAATGCATTTGCCACAACATTTTGCTTCCCCTTTTTGTAGATGATTTCAAAGTCATAACCCAACATCTCGGTCCCCCATTTTTGTTGCTCTTTTGAATATAGTATTTTTTCCAAGAAGTATTTAAGACTGTCATGATCTATTTTGACCTTGAAGTGCCTACCTATTAGGTAAGGGCACCATTGCTTCAATGCATGTAGTATTTCGATCATTTCCTTCTCATAAATGGGTTTGTGTAAATTTTTTCCTTGAGTGGTGGACTTTCAAAATCAAGAAGCGTTCCTTATTGCATTAGAACAACAACAATGCCATTTCCTGAGGCATCACATTCCACAATAAATGTTTTTGTGAAGTCTGGTGTGGTCAAGACATGAGATTTTCACATTTCCTCTTTAAGTTGTTCAAAATCTTGAGTTGCCTCTGGAGTCCATGAAAATTCATCCTTATTTGTTAATGCAATTAAAGGTGATGCTATTATTCCATAGTTACAAACAAACTTGCTGTAGTAGCCTGTCAAACCCAAAAATCCTCTAATATTCTTCAATGTTTTTGGAATCGTCTAGTCCATCATGGCTTTAATCTTGTTAGGGTCTACCTTGAAACCTTGATGAGATACAATATGACCCAAATTCTCTACCTCATTCACCCCAAAGAAACATTTGGATGTTTTGGCATATAATTGTTGCTCCTTTAGTAATTGTAGCACCTTGTCAACATGTCAAACATGATCTTCCCAAGACTTGCTATAGATTAGTATATCATCAAAAAACACTAACACAAATTTTCAAAGGAAGGGCTTGAAAATGGAATTCATCAACCCTTGGAATATGGAAGGTGCATTCGTAAGGCCAAAAGGCATGACACAAAACTCATAATGGCCTTCATATGTTCTGAATGTTGTTTTTGGGATATCTTCTTCCTTCATTCTAATATAATGATACTCTGAGCGAAGATCCAACTTTATGAAGTAGATTTATCCATGTAGTTCATCTAAAAATTCATCAATGACAATAATGAAAAACTTATCTTTAATGGTGATATTGCTAAGCTCTCTATAATATGGACACACATGCTATGAGCACTCTTTCTTGAATACCATTACCATTGACACAAAGTAATAAATTTTACTTGGTCTAATAATGCCAACCTCTAACATTTCTTCAACCATACACTCAATTTCACTCTTCTATGCATAAGGGTATCTATAAGGCCCGATGTTAAGAGGAGCACTCCCAGGAATTAAGTGAATAGCATGATCATGATTGCGAGTGGGTGGAAGACCTCTGGAAATATCTTCAAATACTTTGGAATTATTAAAAATAATCCCTTGGAGATCTATGGGAATAGATGGATTAGATGTTTGAACATCTAGTGAGAATAGTTGTACAATTACACCCTGATGCCCCTTTTTCAATAATTTGTCATGCCATTAGAGATTACCACCTTACTCAGTTTCCCTGTTACACCCTTTAAATCAAATTTCTTTCCTTCCAATGAAAATTTCATGAAAATTTCTTGAAAATTAAAAGCCACGGTTCCCAATGATTGTAACCATTGGACCCATAGTACAACATCAACACCACCCATAGGTATATAAATCATTGGACTATTCATTACATATTCCCCAATAGTGAGATTGATCTTATGGCATTTTCCTGAGAAATTGATAGTTCCTCCATTTGTAATCATTACTTGAAACTATGGGATGGATATATAAATCAATTGAGAGCTTTGGCTAATTGCAGTGAATGAAATTATGAGTACTACCAGAATCAATTAGAATTATTACCTTTTTCTTTTTGATATATCCTTCGATCTTGAGGGTTTGAGGAGTGCTAATTCCAGCCAATGCATGACATGATATGGTGGGAGTCATCTCTTTAGAAGAAATCTCTTCTTCATCTTCATCTTGAGATGGTTCTTGTTCTTGTTCTTGTTCTTTTTCTCCTTCCTCTTCACAATCTATGTAGAATAATTTCTTCTCACCACAGTTTTTGGCACAAGGGTAGACCCAGGGTTTAACGCTCAAGAGCGCACCAACAAAAAACTAACTATCGGCCCTTTCGGCAACACTTGCGAAGCAGATGAAGTCTCACCCGAGGTAGAAGCAGGGGTGGTTGCAGGAATCAGATGTCTATAGCTTTAGCTGGGACACATATATGTGATTATAACACCTTATCAAAGCACTTAGAAATTACAATTCATCAGTATTAAACCAATATCTACTTCACAGACACAACCCTAATTATAGAGCATCGTAGTATTCAACTAGATCTATTATGTTCAAGCACTAAGCACATCCACTTAGGTCAGATCTAGTATTCATCCATACTATTAAGAACATAGCATCAACAGATCTATCTATCATTCATATATATCAAAGAATCTAAACAAGTAAACATATAAACACATCAATACATTGCACAAAGCAACCATAACACAAGAAATACGTGGTTCACCCCCACCCTGGGGCTACATCCACCAACTCTTATTCCCTTTATTATCTTCTGTCAAGATTCTTATAAGCACAAAGCATCCGAACATTAATCCGCATAGGACAAGAGATCCGTGCGCACTTCGCAAGATCCTCCTTCCCCAAGTAGATCTAGGCATGGAGCCTTACACGGTCTATGCACAAAGCACTACAAATGACTTGCACTTAGCTGTACAAGTCTTAATCATGTATTCTTGCACATAGCTAGTACTAGCACTCAACCATCGGTCACTACTTACATCGCGTAGCTTTCTATTTATACATGAAAAAATATGCCTAAGCATGGGTAAACCCATGGGACGACATCCCCATACTCATTACATAACCCAAAAAACCCAAAAAACCCTAAAGAGGGGCCGAGATCCCGTGATCTCTGCTTCGTCTTGCGCTCCATATTCGATAGCCTGTTGAAGTCCCAAAAATAGGTCAAACATGACCAAGGATCCTCAAAACTTGGTCAAGGGACAACAAATCCCCAACACTCACTTGTGACTCATCCCGAGTCACTCTGATTTGGGTAATTCTGCCTCAAAAGCCTCGAGCTTGGCTCGAGATGCTTTGACTTGTTGATGTGCCATGGACTCTTGCTCAACGAACTCTTGGATGACTGCTTCATTGACAAGTCCCTCTAGGCGCTCTTCAGCTGTAGTGATGACTTGCTCCAGTTCTGCTCCTTGACCTTAGATCTTCGAGAACAATTGGAAAGCCTCATCCTGTATAGGTTGGAGCCTCTAAGTCACTTCCATGATTCTGCTCTGAATGGTGTGGACCTACTATTGAGCAGTGAACTTCTCTTGGGATCGCTTCATCCTTTTGATAATTGACAGGGGCTTCAACCGCGCCTATATTTTTTCTGCTTGCTGCTGCACCTCTTGGAGCTTTGAATCCAGTGCCTTCAGTTATGGATTCTCAGTGAGTTTCTCATACATCTGGGCACTGTGATCACTTAGTTGTTTACATTCCATGGCAAGGGCCTTTATTCTCTCAACTGTGCTTTGGGTAGTTTCTTCTCTTTGATCCCTCACCTCCCACGGAGTGTCAGGCACTTTTCAGAGCTCTAAGTCTGCTATTCGTTGTTGTAGTTGCTGGATAGCTTCTATGAGCTTATCTACTTGATGTTCAACTCGGTCTTCTACCTTCGTCTCTAAACCTGTCATAGAGCGAAGTTATCTATTGACTGCTTCTTTCACTTCGAGTGTCTCTACGAGCAACTGTTCTTTTTCGTGTTGAATCCGTGCTTTATTCTCTTCAAACATTGTCTGGGGAGAAACCTTCTCCTGCTCCGCAACTTGGTGTGTTTCTACGACTATTTATTTCACTTACTTCAAGGAATGGGTGGCTTGTTCTATTTCTTCCTATGTGTGATGAAGGCGAGCTTTGGTCACATTAACTAGTCTGCAGAGTTGGGCTGGCTCATCTCCCAACTCTGGTTCTTCCAACGGTAGGGGCGCAGTGGACATTGCATGCATGGACTGAAGGGCCTGTTGTACCCCTCAGAGTTCAACTTTAATTATGTCGTACATTTCTTCCTGCTTGGATTCATGCTTATGTAAGATGTCTTGCAAAGCATTTGCGACAATTGCTATGATGAAGTCAAAGTCATCGGCAGTGAGAATAGTCTGCATCTTAGTCAAGGTGGCTCTAGATTGCTTCTAGGAAGAGGGTTTCATGGGAGAAACCTTCCTCTTATTCAAAGGATCAGCCTCATATCTAGGCGGTGTTACTTCGCCTTGCTTCTGCTCATCTTATTTTCCATTTATCTCTTTTACTTCATCATCACCCCCTTAGCTAGGTGATACTGAAGCCGTTTTTTCTGATTCACTGCTTAAGTCTTGGACTTCCGTGGTCTTCTTCATTCTGCTGGGTTCGGGTGTGTCATGCTCTTTGTGAGTGGCCTCTGAGCTATCAAGTTTGGGGTCAGACATCTCTGTAGGATCACCAGGGATAAGGAGTTCTACTGACCAGTCCTTAGTTATGTCCTCGAGGTCCTCTTCTTTGATCTTGTAGTATGATTGAAGATCCTCCTTATGCTCATCTACTCATGCAGTGATATAGATGAAGTTCCGATCTACACAGAACTTCATGAGGGGTCGAAACCACTGTAGGGAGTTTGGATTCATGAGAGGTTTAACTTTGATATCCCTCTTCAGTTGGAGATAATACGTGTGAAAAATTGCGTTCGACTGCCACTATTTTCCCATATCGCTCGAGTACCAGAGCGTGGTGAACTTCGCAACAAGCGGCTCAAATGAATCAATGTCTGGTAAGGTCACACCTTCTGGCGTATCCCAAGAAATAAACACTATGAGGATCAAGAGCCAGCTGAAGTGGAACTCATAGCCCTGATCCTGAGTTTCACGAAAGTCTAACTCCAGCTAGTTGACTAGGTACTTCACCCAATTCATCTGTAGGCCTTCTATACATTTCCCCATGAGGTCAACGACAAAACCTGTGACTTGCATGGGCCTGTTCTTCCTTACTATATTTCCTACAATTAATTGGCATACTAGGTGCATTGCGCCATTCTGGATGGAAGCTACCTTGTAGCCTCACATCCCTTTCTCAACATTGCCGTAGGTATCCTTGATCTTCTGTGCTAATGCGTGATCTGTGGCTTTCCCCAGATAGAATTCCTATGCGTTGGTTCCTTGCATGCTCAATCTGGTGATCCTATGGATCAACGTCAAATCAACTATGATACGTCAGTCTAGCCATAAGTAGGTGCCATGGTAACATGAGAGTAGGATCTTAACATAGGTGTTAACCTCCTGGTGCCTTCCGAAGTGTGGGATATTCATTACGTTCAACAGGGTGGACTATGTGAGGTTCATCGTCCATGGTTGGGGGATTATTTTTGAGTTCTTCCCCTTCATCCTGATCAAGTATTTATACAGGGCGAGTATACTATGGTTCTTGCAGTCTTCTACGTTAAAGTCACTGAACTTCAACGTTGCGATCTTGTCCTGCTGCTCTCTAACTGCATGTATCCCCTTCGGGAGGTACACAATAACCATGGTGTATTCAAAATCTCTTGGCACTTTATCATGACTCACCACGTTAGCCAGGGGTGGGATGTAGTCGGGTAAGATGGTCGAGATTAGCTTTGCATTGGCTAGGTCATCTCTGTGCTTGGTTCTCTTTTCTATGACGACTCAGGATGGTCTGGATCCGTGAGTGGTTGACGGAGAGGATTTCACTCCTCTCATCGAGGATGCTTGAATACTTTCATACATTACTTTCTTGGCCATGAGATCGATGAGAACTTCTTTGAAAATTTTCTCTGCAGCGCTGAGATCGTCCGACATACATGCTTAGATCGGATGGATGAAATAATGCGCAAAATAATATAACTGGTGTTGATATTACTAATCATAGTGCAGTAGCAATGAGTTCTCTCTGATACAATTCTCAAAAGTGTTCTCGGTGCAATAGTCGATGGAATAAGTAGACAACAACGTAATAGATCTTTCCAATGGACAAGAGACCTTCATTAATTCAGTTCTGTCCATTACAACACGGTCCCAACGGTCTGATGGTGAGCCTTCTGACCACAAATGTCATTTTACCCATTTAGGACGTCAATCTAATGGTTATACTGTTTCCAATGGCTATATTGCTTCGCCATGGCAAAGTGCCATGTGGCGTTGTTATGCTATTCCAGTGAAGTTCCAGTTTTGCAAATTTTCCTTCTACGAAGTTCCTTCTGGAATCTTCTGTAACTTTTCGATCTTTTCTATATTCTTATTGAGCTTTCTATCCTTTTTCCCAGTGATCTTCATCTCATTATTCCTCTTTCCATTCTGATTCTTATCTCTTCTTGTCATAGTAACTTCACGATGTTGAGATTCTTTCCTAGGATTCATGGGAAATACTTCTTCTCTATCAGGGGTAGGTGCTTTAGTCTCTTGTGATTATTCCTGTGTTCTTCCAAATTTGACATCCACAGTTCTAAATATATTCGATCTGTTCTTCAATCAAGTGTGCAATCCTCCTAGTCATGAAATATTTCAATTCTTTCTTCTTCTTCTCTAAGAATTCTTCTTCTTTCCTTCTGGCCCGATCCTTTCCGATCCAAGGTTTTCCTAGTAACATAGAAAATGGGGCATTGTTCTCAATAAATTTAATAACCTCAAAATCTTCTCCTATCGAAGTTCCACGAGCATTCATAGATATCTGGGTAATTCTTCCACATAGGGTTATCAAATTTCCTCTAAATAATCCTATTCCTCCTAATGAAGGAATCATAATAGTCTTTCCTAAAATTTCCCAAGTTCTTTGTGTCATTATATTCACATGTGTTTCCTCATCCAGAATACAATCAATGTCGAAGTCTCCTATTCTTACTTCTCTTTTCTCTTTCTCTTTTAAGATCTCTGATAGATTAGTATCTATGTGGTCATTCAGGGTTTCTTTCACCTGTGATAGTACAGTCTCTGATTCCTTCTGGGGTTCTTCCATGGTCTCATTTTCTTGACCTTTCTCAGGGTCTACTTGTTCCATATTCATGATTTCAAGATTAGCAATCATTCTAGAGAAATCCAAAACTTCATGATCCATAGCTTTAGAAAAAATACAACTAGGTCTTCTATGTTGGACACACCTACCACACTTAGAGGGGGGGGTGAATTAGTGTGGGGATCTTTTTCCCAAAACTTTCCTCTTACACAAAACTCATTAGTTAGCATTCGACATTTACTCATTACTCATTGATTTCATTAATAATCAGTTAGATGTGAATACATATCAGCAACATATATCAACAATATATCATCAACAAATCATCTCCACGAGGAACACAAGATGTATGTACAATTTTTCTTTTTATTATGGACTTCAATCCGAGGGTTTTTTAGAAACAAATGAATAGAGTACAAATCTACAAGAGCACCAACTCTATATGAAAGACTCAACTTACATTCTCAACACCAACTGAGATGAGGCAACAATCCTGAACATATATCAATCTGTACCATAAACAAGAGCATCAACCATGCACCAACCTATGCCAAACAACCTGTAATCAACCTATACCATAAACAAGTGCATCCAACCATGTAACAAGTATATACCAATCATGTTTCAACTACTAATCAACAATGACTCATCAATATGTACCAACATCATCAACTATACACCTCATGTATGTGCCAACTCATCAACTGCTTGTCTCAACCATGACTAGTTTTGGATTAGTCAACAACCCTAACTTGAAATAATCATAACTTTGTACCTGTAATGAATAAAGATATGAAACTGATACACAATGTTCTTTAGTTTTTTTTATGCAATTTATCCAAGTTTAACTACTTTTAACCTCTCATAAAAGGAGGTATAGCAAAAATGACATACCTTGCTGAATTCTGGATTCTTCTAGAGAGCGACCTTGTAGAGTGTGCCCCGCACAGAATATTTGTTGAATCGATCTGAAATTGTTACATATAATATTGCAGACTTTAATATAACCAAAATAATTGGTCTCACTAAAGTTTTATCTATTATGAATAAGTTATGACGTTTTTACCCGAAACACCTGTTTTTGACTAGTTTCAGGACTGGTCACAAACCCTATTTTCCATGGAGTGTAACTCCCAAAATAAAACGACCCACAAGCTGAATTTTTAACCAAAGATAATTGGATTTTTTTCTCAATTGCATAGAAATTTCAAGATCTGAATCATTATAGAAAAAAAAGTTATAGCGAAAATGGTGAGATGACCTGTAAATAACATACCTTAGAAAGCACCATCAAAAGAATTTATCCTTCCTTGCATTTCGGCCTTCTTTTCTTCACTTTCCTAACAATTTAGGCTTAGATATCCTTGGTTACCTCAGTCACCTATATATATTCAATATGCTCAAGTGTTCCACACCAAAAATGATCAAGAAGCTCTCCATCAATACTCCAAAAGATATTCTCACAATAAGCTCTCCCTTGATCCACAAAAAGGATGATCTACAAGAGACCATTGCTATCTTATTTATACTTTAATCCTATAGGTCACTTAACCCATTTTTAGGTCACTTAACCCATTTCTAGGTCACTTAACCTATTTTCCTTATTTTAGGGTTAACCACTTTCCATAAATAGAAAATTCTCCAATACTTTATCATTTAAATATTCCTTCTTGATTTTGTCA
>ML791912.1:498367-521241 GCA_009831015.1 Picea engelmannii
ATCAAGGATTGGAACTTCATCATCCATTTGTGTGTCTATGGATCTCCTTCAAGATTGTTAAGGCTTGTAGTGAAGGCCTGCTCTGATACCAATTGTTGGACACACCTACCACACTTAGAGGGGGGGTGAATGAGTGTGGGGATGTTTTTCCCAAAACTTCCCTCTTACACAAAACTCATTAGTTAGCATTCAACATTTACTCATTACTCATTTTTGTCATTAATAATCAGTTAGATGTGAATACATATCATAAATATATCATCAACAAATCATCACCACAAGGAACACAAGATGTATGTACAATTTTTCTTTTTATTATGGACTTCAATCCGGGTTTTTTTTTAGCAACAACTGAATATAGTAGAACTCTACAATAGCACTAGCTCTATATGCAAGACTCAACTTACATTATCAACACCAACTGAGATGAGGAAACAATCCTCAACATATATCAATCTGCACCATAAACAAGAGCATCAACCATGCACCAACCTGTGCCAAACAACCTGTAATCAACCTGTACCATAAACAAGTGCATCCAACCATGTACCAAGTATATACCAATCATGTGTTAACTAATAATAAACAATGAATCATCAATATTTACCAACATCATCAACTATACACCTCATGTATGTGCCAACTCATCAACTGCTTGTCTCAACCATGACTAGTTTTGGATTAGTCAACAACCCTAACTTGAAATAATCATAACTTTGTACCTGTAATGAATAAAGATCTAAGACTGATACAAAATGTTCTTCAGTTTGTTTAATGCAATTCCACCAAGTGGAACTATTTGTAACCTTTCAGAAAAGGAGGTATAGCAAAAATGGCCCACCTTGTTGAATTATGGATTATTCTAGAGAGCGACCTTGTAGAGTGTGCCCCGCACAGAATATATGTTGAATTGATATGAAATTGTTATAGAGCATACTATAGTCTATAATATAACCAACATAATTTGTCTCACTAAATTTGGATCTGTTATGAAGAAGTTATGACGTTTTTACCCAAAACACCTGTTTTTGACTAGTTTCAGGACTGGTCACAAACCCTATTTTCCACAGAGTGTAACTCCCAAAATACAACGACCCACAAGATGAATTTTTAACCACAAATAATTGGATATGTTTTCTCACTTTCATAGCAATTTTAGGATTTGAATCATTATAGAAAAAAAGGTTATAGTGAAAATGGTGAGATGACCTGTAAATAACATACCTTAGAAAGCACCATCAAAAGAATTTAACCTTCCTTGCATTTCGGCCTTCTTTTCTTCACTTTCCTCATAATTTAGGCTTAGATATCCTTGGTTACCTCAGTCACCTATAAATATTCAATATTATCAAGTGTTCCACACCAAAAATGCTCAATAATCTCTCACAAGAAGCTCTCCATCAATACTCCAAAAGATATTCTAACAATAAGCTCTCCATTGATCCACAAAAAGGATTATCTACAAGAGACCATTGCTATCTTATTTATACTTTCATCCTCTAGGTAACTTAACCCATTTCTAGGTCACTTAACCTATTTTCCTTATTTTAGGGTTAACAACTTTCCATAAATAGAAAGTTCTCCAATACTTTATCATTTAAATATTCCTTCTTGATTTTGTCACCTTACTTTATCATTTCTTGATTTTGTCACTTCTCTTGATTATTTAAATAATACACCTTGAATTTGTCACTTTAATTTATCATTTAAATAATATTAACCCATTTCTAGGTCATTTAACCTATTTTCCTTATTTTTAGGGTTAACCACTTCCCATAAATATTCCTTCTTGATTTTGTTACCTTACTTTATCATTTCTTGATTTTGTCACTTCTCTTTATTATTTAAATAATCGACCTTGACTTTTTCACTTTACTTTATCATTTAAATAATGATTTCTTTTTTTAGGTCACTTTGACTTCTTTGACCTTAGGGGCTTCAAGCCTTCATGTGGGGGTCCTTCATCTTCGTAAGGCGATAACTCTCAAACCATGAGGAGTTATGTGACATTCCACATACCACCAGAAATGGCATGACAAGCACTATCCATCTAGTATAGTTTCACCAAAAATTTTCTTGATCTTCATCTCATTATTCCACATACAAGCATGGGTCCTCCAACCATTATTCTAGGATAACTCAATCCGCAAAGCGTCTTCCCGTGAGGGATTTCACCATAAGGGGACCACTTTGGAGTTCATCCATTTGTGCACCTTATCAATCATGATAAGAAAATAATGATTCATCTATACATTTTTCCAACAATGCATCATATACCAATGAAACCACATCGATCCATCTTCATCATGTATCAATGGCAATTCATTGATCCATCTTCATCTATGCATTCTCATCAAGGACAATGCATATTATATTACATCAATCATCAATAAATAAATCCTTTGACAACAATCAATCACTTGACATCAATCAATGACATCAAACAATCAAACCATTGGCATCAATGACAAAATCAGATATATTCATATCAGATATATTCATATCAGATATATTCATATCAGATATATTCATATCAGATATATTCATATCAGATATATTCATATCAAATCAAATGAGATATATATTCATATCAAATCTTCTTTCTTCTAGTTGTGCCCTAGTTTTTCAGGATAGGACAAAATTTATCAAACATACCTAGATCCATATTCTTGAAACAAAAATTTCCACTTATCTTACTTTCAGTAGAGCACAAAGCTTCCAGATCTAAAACTTTTCACTATTATTACCTCTATTAGAGAACAAAGCGTTCAGATCTTACCTATTTTCTTTAGATATGCCTCCTTCCTTAGCATAGAGATTCGCAAGTCAAGCAACATATATACGCACAGAGCTTTCACAGTTTCAGGTCAAATATTCGCACAAAGATTATTCTTCCTTAGTTCCCAACAATCACAGTTCCAGTTCATATCTTTGCACAGAGCTTCTTCTTCCTTAGTTCCCAACAATCACAGTTTCAGGTACCAACAACGGAACCATTTGTTGGCACAGGGGCAGACTCAGGGTTCAACTCTAAAGAGCACACCAACAAAACCCTAACTACCAGCCCTTTTGTCAACACTTACGAAGAAAATGAAATCTCACCCAAGGTAGAAGCAGGGGCGGTTACAGGATTAAGATGTATGCAACCTTATATGGGACACATATATGTGATTATAACACCTTATCAAAGCACTTAGCAACTACAGTTCATCAGTATTAAACCAGTATCTACTTCGCAGACAAAACCCTAATTACAGAGCATCACAATATTCAAATAGATCTATTATGTCCAAGCACTAAGCACATCCACTTAGGTCATATCTAGCATTCATCCATATTATTAAGCACGTAGCATCAAAATATCTATCTATCATTCATCTATATCAAAGCATCTAAATAAGTAAACATATAAACACATCAATACATTGCACAAAGCAACCATAACACAAGATATACGTGGTTCACCCTTGTTACCCATGATTTTGGTCGTCATGATGATGTATTGATGATGGTGTACTCAGGCTCTTCATAAGAACTTTCTCATGAGAAGAGTTACCTTCATCTCTTCCCAGAAAACTCATTTTTGAAGAGGGTTTACAGGCTGCTAGTATATTTGGCTACAAGAATGACCTATTCTCACATGCTGCCTTAAGCCAGGGTGCGAACTTCTCGCACTGTGTTGAACTGCTAGGGTGCGAAATATTTCTAAAGCATGTAAAAAGATGAATTCTCTATGTTTCTAGAAGGGAATCTTCTAGAAGGATGGGTTGGCATTCGAATGGTTATCCTAGTACTGGATTCCTTGATATTTTGGGATCATTCTGATCCAAGTAACTAATCCATTCTCTCCTATATATTGAGGGAATTCTCATGGAAAAGGTTAAGAAAGATTCATTGGAGAATTGGTGAAAGACTTGTGTGAAGGACTTAAGCTTGAACAACAGCTTGGAGGCTATAGCAATCCTATCAAAAGGAGTTGATCTTCTTCATGCAAAGAGTGAGCAAATGTGTGTGTCGGAGCTAGGAGCCATCGAAAGGAAGTTTGCAACATCAAGGCTCAGGTTGTAATCTTTACTTTCCATTAATATGATGCAGTAGCATGTCCCTTTCCCATAAAGATATTTCCACTTTATTGTATAATTCCTTGATCATATACATAGATTAACTGTTGAATAGATTGTCCAAGTTTCACTTTGGTTGGTTTGTGTTGTCTTGGTCTGGACTGCACAAGAGCACTAGAGCGAAGCGGGAGAAACAAATACCAAAGGAAGTGATAATAAGGTATGTTATTTGTTCTTTCCTCCTATTTAATTCAATAGTCAAAATCTAGGGAAAGAGTCATGTTCTATCTTGCTTTGTTCTAGATCCAGGTGGATCTAGGGAGATCGGTTAGTGTCCGCACCTACGGATTTATCCTATAACAAAATTGGTGACTCCACTGGGGAAATCCATTTTTCTTTGTGGATTTTGGTAGTTTTTTGTGGCCATTTTCTCTTGTTTCACTTTTCTCCTATCCTGTCAATCTCTGAGTCTTCAGGATATCCTGATAGACCCTCTGGGTCCAGAGGCCTTTTTCAATTTTGCTTCATTTTCCAAAATTTTGACTATGTTCATACATTCTCACACTGTACTTCATTGCATCCTATGAGAATAGGTAGGGTTCACACTCTACCTTTAGGGTTCAGTGCGAGGTTCTCGCACCCTGCTCAAGGGTCACCTGCGAGAATCAATGATTCTTGCACTGAGTAATACTACCAGCCTGCGAACTCAGTTTTTCAAATTTTTGGATTTGAATCTTGGCATCTTCACCTGCCCAGATCAGTCTAACTGTCTCTTAAGAGTCTTTTGGACCATTGATTGATGTTCTTCTTGTCTTCGTTTTCATGCATGAACAGCCTTAGGATTTCAAGGCTCTTCTTGTCACTTTTTTTCTTGACTTTCGTTTCTTGACTTTTCTTGGCAAAACCATTCTCTCTGAGTTCAGAATTTGAGTGTGTTTGATTAGTTAATAACCAGTGATTGGTTGAAAGTTGAGGTCCTGGGTCTTCATCATTTGCTTATTGTTTGAAAGATCATTTTTTATGCAATTGAAAAGACTACTTTGGTTTGCTCTTTATTTTTGTTTTCATTGAAAGAGTGCTTTGGGTTTTTGTCATTTCTTGTTCATTGGTTCTTGATTTTTAGTGCTATCACTGTCATAGTGTAAGTCCTTTTTGAAAAAGTGAACAAAAGTTTTTTCTTTCAAAAATCATTTTTCGTTTTCGAAAAACATTGAAAATCAAATTGTTGAACTTATTGAGAATTGTTTTTGATATGTTGATATGTTGATAGAGAATCATTCACATTTTAAAGGAAATTATACATTGTAGTTCACGGTTGATCTGGAAAAATTTCTCTCTCCCATACATAGGATTCATTGAATGCAAAGTGATCGATTTCATTCTCATCCATGCATTGTTGAGTCAGAGTCATACAACATAAGTTTCATCTCCGTTCCCTTTGAGTAAACAACAGCTCTTAATAACACTGCATAATCATAAAATTTAACTAGTAACTCTTTTCTAGGGCTCTTTTACACCAACATTTAGCTAGGCAAGCGCTTTGGAGTAGGAAGAGAGATACACTCTCCAAAAGCACAAAACACACAATAACATCTTGTGTTAGAGAGTGTTAAATTCCATTTGCAACATTCTGTCCTGGGAAGCCCTTATTACACAAGGGTCAATCACGAGGTCACATTGATATTGGCAGAGTTACTCACCCTGCTTTGCTGATATCAGTGTAGAGATTGCATGTATTACGGAGGTCACTCGGAGGTATACCCACAATGATGAGTGGAATCCTTTTGAGTTGATTTTGGGCTCGATACCTTGTCCTTGTGTGTGGATCGGACTGCCGACTGTTCCCCCAGGATTTATTGTTGTTGGTGGTGACCTTAGTGGCCTATCTTTCTAGGTTCTTACCCGAGGTGACTGTGAAGGGGAAAGTCTTCACGGTACCTGGAATTGACGTTGACCAAACTCACTTGGGCTCCTTGGAGGGTAAATCCACAATTATTGCGTGGAAGCTTTCACCAGGGTGTAAGTCCGTTAAGCAGGTCGTCGGTGTAAATTTTACACCCTAGCCCAACCCCTTCTCGTCTCGTTGTTGCGACGTTGGATTTCATCACCAACTAGTGGCTTCGAAATTAGAAGGTCTTGTTTGCTTGGTGTTGCTTCCTAGATTTTGTTTATTAGCGCGTGTTGTTTGTTTCTTGAAGTTGACCATAGAATGTTTCGTGAATTTATAAATCGTTCAAAATTGAGCCTCCATGTCGTTCTCATAGAATGTAGGGTTTGTCTCCGGAGCATCCGGAAGGTTCTCAACCCTTGCTTACCAGTTCACCTAAGGGCTCCCCTTAGCCGAGTGAAGTCCCCGACGTTACTACACCACCACCACAAGTGGAACGCACTAACTCTCTAGAACATTTTCAAATTACAAATACTCGAGAGGACTTTCTACTTCACCTTGATTCTGAGAGACGTTTTATGCAAGGAAACTCTTCCAGAGACTTAATTGTTGTGTATTCCGGATCTCCGACTGGACCTGGGGTCCAAGATCCTTTTTGGTCTATGCGCGTTTTTCGACGGGACCGTTTTGGTCCAGGTTCACCTGTGGTTTCCGAAATCAACCCATCTGTAATTTCTGAAACCCCTTATACCGAGATTGTACCGGTGACTACCACTTATCACTTTACCATCCCTGCCGAAATGGCCCATCTTGCAGCTACTTCGAGTGTTCCTACCGGGTTTCCTGTGGTTAGTCTTGCTCCTATTAACACACCGCAAATGCCCAACGTCACCCTGACACTACCACCTACATACCGCACATTGAATGCTTCCATTCCTATTCCTACGCAAATTCCATCTGGCTCTCCTAGTGGTCTTTCTTCTTCTAGGCACTTTCTTCCCGATTTTGTTCCCACACTCCCACAATTTCCTTTTGGAGGACCTTCTTCGTCCTCTACTGGCAATCCTAATCCTCATGGAACTCTTCCATCATTCACTCCAAGTTTTCAGTTTCTGGTTGGTGGACAATTTCACCAAGGTGGTACTACACAACCCCCTCTCAGTGGGAAAATTCCAATTGGAACATTACCCCTAGATGGAACACCACCTTCTATGGGAGGACCAACCCCACCTTATGGGAAAAACATACCTCTTTCCTTGGCCCATTATTGGAATCAGTTGATACAAAATCCTCCTCAAACAACTCAGGGGCAGCAGTTTCCAGCTGCATCCATAACACCCCCCAATATGGGCCAACCATATCCAGGTTTGTTCAATCCCATTTGGGGGACGACTGCTCAACCTCATGCCCCTGTTCCAGGGTATACTCCTCCGAGCTACTATCCTCTCCAACCACCACCAAATATGCCTGGGTCTTCACATTATATGCAGACTGCTTATGGTCCTACTGGTTTGCCGATAGGGCTTCCTCCCCAAAGCCACCAGTACCCACAGGTGAATCGACAGTTACCCTTTTTAGCCACTTTGGATCTTCCAGATTTTTCAAGGATTTTAAACGATCCTATTCGTCACTCTCCCCAATGGCCTTTTATCCCAACCAAGCTTCCATCAGACATTCCTAAATTCGACGGCAAAGTGGGAGAGGACCCAAACAATCACGTCATGACTTTTCACCTATGGTTCTCATCCAACTCATTGATGGATGACTCTATTCATCTATGTATTTTTAAAAGAACCCTTACCGATTCTGCTGCGAAGTGGTATATCAAATTGCCACAAGGTTTATTCTCTGATTTCAACACCCTATCTATGGATTTCCTTAAACATTACCAGTTACCGATTCGTTATGATACTGGGACCAAGATTTTGACTTCTTTCAAACAAAGCAAAGGCACTCATATATCTAATCACATCCATGAGTGGCGAAGGAGACGATGTCTCATTAAACTTGAGCTCCCTGATCATTTACTGGCAGAATGGTTTACAAATTCATTTGTGAACGAGATTGGTAAGGAGATTGCCATGGGTGGTGTAGTCATGGAAGAGCAGGCTATAAGTCGTGCTCAATATCTTGATCTCGTTTACTCACAAACGGGAACCCTTTATGATTTACTACCTAACTTACCTCGTCCTAATACTCTAATACTTCCAGCACTTCAACTACTCCAGCTGCCTCGCATGTAGTTGATGGTGTGATTGGCTCTTCCCAAGCCCAACCACATTCCATGTAAAGCATAAACCCTAAATCTACTTCTTCTAATGTTCAAAATTCTCTGTCTCCTTCCCCTCCCACTGGAAAGACTTCAGAGGTAAATGCAGTTCAATCTACCCATGCCGGTAAAAACAAATCTAAAAAGGGGAGAAGTAAGAATAAGGAGGACAAAAATAATACTCAAGCAGAGAAAACCAAAACTACCCCTGTTGATGATCGAGATAAGCGCAAACCACGATACCCTTGTCTTATCTATTGTGATGATCACTACACGAAGGATTGTCCACGACATGCCGAGGTCACTAAGTTCCTTCAAGGAGCTCCAAAACCACCTGCATCGGCTGTCTTGTCCCAACCCTTCCCATATCAACAACAGGCTCAGTTGGTCATCCATGACCAACCCTCACCTTCTATGACATCATATGTTTTGATGTGTACTGGCGATTCTAAGCAGAGTAATTTTGCACTCACTACTCGAGACAAAGATTATTCTCCTTCTAAAGAGAAGGTTGACGACTTACCTCCTTCATTGGTACAACCCTCTCCTGCGACTCCACCTACCAATGGTTCTCTTCATCTCAAACGACCGAGCCTCGACACAGTTCTACGACCCCCCCCAAAGGGCGTTGTTTGAAAATTGGCTTTCAATCCACACGCTCGTGCTGACCAGAACTACAACATTGTTGAAGATCTGGCCCAGGCACCTTCTGCGATGTTAGCCCTTGAAGTCCTCTAGACTTGTCCCACACAATGGAAGGCACTATTGAAATCTATCGGTGGAATTGACCCGACGGATATGAATTTAATAATATTTTACTTGGAAGATCACATTCCAAGGTTACCCCCTCAACTCGCGTTCCAGATTCAAGTGGTTGTCTCCGACAAAAACATTTGCCGAACTGTTATCGATGAGGGTGCCTCGACTTGTGTTATGTCTCTTTCTTGTTGGAAAGCCATTGGCTCTCCTTCTTTACATGAATCCTAGAACACTCTTAAAGCCTTCAATGGCTCCAATTTTAAGCCCTATGGTGTTCTTCCTTCGTTGCCTATCACGTTAGAAGGCAAAATGGTCCAAGTTGAAGTGGAAGTCTTTGACGCTCCCCTTGATTATAATCTTCTTCTTGGCCGCAGCTGGATTGATTCCATGTGTGTTGTTGTGTCAACCCTTTTCCATGTGCTATGTTTCCCTCATCAAGGAAAGGTTGTCACCGTTGATCAACTAGCCTTCTTCAATTCGGATACCCGTACTGGAAACATACCGTTTATCACTAAAACCCCACTGGGTTATGAGAACGTCGATGTAGGCCTTTTAAAAGACTCTTCATTAATGGGTACTTTCCCCATTCCACCACCCTATGTTCCACACCCGTCATTTTCTTCTATCAACATGATCTCCACTTCGCCTCATGAACTTCCTACGTCTCATCACCCTTGGATAGTGCCTGACCCTGGAGATCATCTTCGTTTCGACGACGCAATGCCGCTAAGTCCGGTTGAATCCACCTATCATGCCATTCAATCGGCAACACCTGCTACCCTCTCTCTTGACGAGTTGTCTCTCGATACTTTTTGTGTTATTTTTCCCACTGACAAGATGATCATGTCCGTCATGGATGACACCCCTTGGGATGATGGGCATCATCGTTCCATCCTCTTTCTAGAGCAACATACTCTTGAGAACTACCAACGGATTTTGACTCCGTCGACCGTTGTTGTCATTTCGTCAGTTCCCGAGTCTGCACATGATGTGTTTGCCGAAGGGAACTTAAGCAATATTTCACCCACGATTCCCATTGATATATCCATTAAACCTGGGATTGTTGAAAATGTCCATATTGGAGCTTCGTGTTCTTCCGATGAAATCGTCACCTATACGTCTCTTTTCAAATAATTTCGTGACATATTCCCTTGGAGCTACGAAGAGATGCCAGGTATCGACCCTGCAATTGTTGTACATGAGATAAAGACATACCCCGGAGGTAAACCTGTCCGACAATGCCTTCGTCCAGTTCACCCACGTAAAGCGGCTGCTATAAAGCTCGAAGTTGAGAAACTTCTAAAAGCCGGCTTTATTTATCCGGTGGATCTTACAGACTAGGTTTCCAATCTTGTCCCGATTGACAAGAAAGGAGGCAACATTCGTGTATGCGTTGATTATAGGAATATCAACAAAGCTTGTCCCAAAGACAACTTTCCTACCCCTTTCATCGATCAAATTGTTGATGATTGCGCCGGAAGTGAAATCTTCTCTCTCATGGATGGTTTCTCCGGCTATAATCAAATTAACATTGCTCCCAAGGATCAACATAAGACTACTTTTATTTTTCCTTGGGGTACTTTTGCCTATCGGAAACTTCCTTTCGGTCTCAAGAACACTGGCGCAACGTTTCAACGTGCTATGTCTTATGCTTTTCATGATATCAAGCACATTGTTCAATCCTATTTGGATGATTTACCCACTCATTCTATGCACAGATTCGATCACCCTACCCACCTCTGGGCCATTTTCATTCGCTATCAGTTCTATCGCATACGTTTAAATCCTCATAAGTGATTTTTTTGCATAGAATCCGGACGTCTTCTAGGTTTTATCGTTTCACATCAAGGAATCCAGGTGGATCCTTTGAAGGTTGAGGCGATCCTTAATCTCACTCCTCCTTCTACACTTCGCCAGTTGCAAATTTTGCAGGGGAAAGCAAACTTTCTTCGTCATTTTATCCCAAATTACACCAAGATAACTCGTGGATTTACACAGCTCTTAAAGAAGGATTCCGAGTTTGTATGGGACACCATTGCTAACAATGCTTTTGAAGCTTTGAAATTGTCCCTCATACGAGCTCCGCTTCTTTTTCCCCCTGATTACAGTAGCGATTATTTTCTTTATCTTGTTGCCTCGGAGTACACTATTGGCATGGTTATCATCCAAGAGGATGATTCCCATGACGAACATGTTATTTAATACTTGAGTCGAAGTCTCACGCCAACTGAAATCAAGTATCAACATGTTGAGAAACTAGCCTTGGCTGCCGTTCAAGCTGTCCAACGCTTCCAGCACTACATCCTCTCACACAAGACTACGGTGATTTCTCATTGCAACCCTATGCAACACATTCTGACATGTCAATTGCTAGGGGGAAAATACTCCAAATGGATTGTGATACTCCAGGAGTTTGACTTGGAATTCGACTGCGCCAAGTCCAAGAAGTCCTTAGTTTTTGCTGAGTTGATATGCGATTTTCCCCATTCTGCAACGGAAAATGTAGCAGTTGATTCATTACCCGATGAATCTCTTTTCCTTATCAACATTGACAATCCTTGGTATGGGGATATCATTATATATCTCCAAACCCAGAATTTCCGGCCAACTTTGTCTAGTACTGACCGACGTCGCATATGTTATCAAGCTCGTCAATACATTATCCTCGGGGATACTCTTTATCGTCGGGGTATTGACTCTGTTTTTCATCGTTGTCTCACGTTTGACGAAGCCGAGAAAGCTCTGAATGAATGCCATTCTAGAGAATGTGGTGGTCATATGTCTGGGTATGCTACTGCCCAGAAGATCTTATGCGCAGGGTATTTTTGGCCTTCTTTATTTAACGACTGTATCATCGCCGTTCAGAAATTCCATGCCTGCCACACCTATAATCAGAAGATTCGGTCACATCCTACTCCTCTTCACCCTGTGGTCTCAGTTGGTCCCTTTGAAAAATGGGGCATCGATTTCATGACATGTCACCCTCACTCGGCCGGGGGGCATGGTTACATTATTGTAGCTGTTGATTACTTTACGAAATGGGCCGAGGCGATGCCGACATTTGACAACACTAGAAATACAGCAGCCTTATTTCTTTTTAATCACGTCATAGCTCATTTTGGTGTTCCCCAAGCTATCATCACTGATCACGGTATCTACTTTATGAATTTTATGATGTCCGAACTTACTGAGAAGTTGGGTCTTCGCCATGATAACTCAACACCCTATTATCCACAAGCCAATGGCCAGGTCGAAGCAATCAATAAAGTTCTCATAACTATGCTTCGACGGATGATAGGAATTCATAAAACAAGTTGGCACACAATGTTGTTTTTGACATTGTGGGCATACCGGACATCCGTTAAATCCGCTACTGGGTTTACACCTTTTCAGTTAGTCTATGGTGTGGAAGCCATTCTCCCTATCGAATGCGAGATACCGTCTTTAAAACTAGCTATTGAACTCCTACCCAATACTTCTGTCGAGGAAGAACGTCTATTGTATCTTATGTGGTTAGATGAAACTCGACGTGATGCCACTTTAGTCAGATAAGCTCAGAAAAAATGTGTCAAGGCCCAATACAACAAGCATGTCAAACCTCGTGTTTTATCTGAAGGATATCTTGTCCTTCTCTATGAACAATATCGAGATATGTTAGGAGCTGGGAAATTCAAAGCCATGTGGCGAGGTCCTTATATCGTTCGACGAGTTTTGGAAAAAGGAGCTTATGAGTTGGTAGATCACGATGGTATCCCTTTGAGTGAACCCAGGAATGGGTTGTACTTGAAGAAGTACTATGCATAAGATCATCTGTGCACAAGTACTTGTTTTTTTATTGTATCATACTTTTTGTGTGCTACTTTAGTTTGCTTTTGTTGTTATCTAGTCTCCGCCCTTTATGTGACGTTGTGATTTGATTTACAGATTTCGGAGTCTTCGCTACCCTATATTGGCTTCGCTGATGGTGCTAGCTGTAGTACTCAGAATCTTGCTTCCGCTGTGTGGGCTATTTACGCCCCTACAAACAAACTTGTCTCATTACGAGGTGTGTGTCTCAACCGTGCGACCAACAACATTGCAAAGTATAGCACCGTTATTGAGTTATTGGTTGATGCTATCTCACTCGTTATTCGTCATTTGGTTGTGCGACTTGATTCACAGCTAGTAGTACTACAGTTAAGTAATGTCTATACTATTCAAAGTCCTACTTTGTTACGGGTGTATTTGCGAATTCGTCTCTTGGAACGTTCTTTTGATTACATTGAATATAAACATATTCCTAGATGTCTAAATACATTAACAGATGCATTGGCTAATTATGTATTAGACAAACATTTGAATCATTTATAAATCAATCACATCAATGGTCACACAACACATGATAAACTGGTAGAAGCCGTCTATATATATAATGATCAAAAGAGTTTTTACAAAAAGATTTGTCTGAAGACCAAAATATCAAAATATGAAGCTCATAGCTTCTACAAAGTGACGTCAAGGATGACGTTCATGGTAAAAAATGACTACCCTAGCAACCCTACAGAGTAGTCGACTCATAGATGTTGATACTCCTACAATATGATACTAGTCGCGTCGTGGAACCTCTTCCAGAGGCATGTCTGGAATGTCTACGGTCAAGCCCTATAGATTTTGTTCCACCGCCTAATAATACTTGGCATATTGTGGTGGTGGTGCTACTACCTCTCCTCTCCACTGAATGGGAGAAGTGCCAGGAGGTCGGTACGGTCCAACGTTTGTGTTATCAACAAACGATTTTGTATTAGTCTTTGGACGAACATGTAAAAAAAAAACATTTGAATATGATAAAAATTCACAAAACATTTAAAAAGAAAAAAATGTGTGTACTTCTTACCAAGGTCACCCCACTGAGCATCCTATGGCAGTACTAAGTCTGTATCTCCTTGAAAATCCAACCCGGCATAAGCCTCGAAAATTGAAAATAAAAAATCATCAACATCTGTGATTGAAGTCGGTCAAAGAAAGTATCATCATACTTGATGATCGGTCCAACTATGTGTCGGGCCATCAACTGACACCATCTCAACATTCTTGGCTCTCTAGGAGCCGACAACCACCAATCAACCTATAACCTCATTACAAGAACCCTCTCAAGGAAGAAGGACACCAACAAAGATCCGTACCCAAATTGCTTTAGGTCGCCGCGTCTACACTTGGTCAACTGCTTTTTTATACTGTGAAGCACAACATCTGCCCAGTTGAACACTCGAGGCTCAGTACACTCAATAGCATACTAGAAGTAACTCTGTAATTCCATGTGAGGAGCAAAACTCCCAACCATCCGAGATATAGTGAATAGGATAGTACGGAGGGTCAAATATCGTACCCCCAAATGGCTACTTTTCCTTTCTTTCTCTCAGCCTCGGAAACACAGTGTATATGACAATACTCACTCATCTTTAGCCCACCACCTCTGCTACCGGTCAAGCTCACATAGTACCCGCGCTGGGAAAATCCAGTCAAAAATTAAATGTCCTCAATGTCTAAGGACAGTGTGTGGGCCCCCACATGAAATACTTGCTGATCCGAGTCCCACATATGCACCAGGTACTCTAGCAACCTGACTTGGGCCCTCATGCCCAGGATATGAAAGTACTTCAAGAGTCCACAATCTCTCATAGCAGAAATAGTAGGTGGATGGTTTTCGACATTTGCATTATCTTCTTCATGCTCCCTTTTGCGCCATTCAAGCACCATTTTGCTGGCCAATTATATGCACAAGGAGCACCAAAAGGAGATTAACAAAACTTTTCATGATTTGGTTCTTTTTCATTGGGTAAATATTTAAAAAAAAATTGAGCATTGCGGTTCTCGCAGGTGCCCTGTGTGCATAGTGCGAGAACCTCATAGGCTGCCCATGGGTCACCTACGAGAATCACCTATTCTCGCAGGCCCCGTGAAGCCTGCCTGCGAGAATGGCAACGCACAAATAGGGCTTGGTAAAATAACCCAAAAATGACTTTTTAACCAATCAAATTGCAAAATTAAACCATGGAAATGTTAAGGGCAAAGAGCCTACCTTACTGTCGCTGACGACTCACTGAATGGACGATAGTATCTCCTGCAATCTATCGCCGAACTTGGAGGGTAAAAGAGGGTTTTGTTGAGCTCAATAGTGGAAAGGTAAGAATGATGTGGTAAAAAGAGTAGTTACTCATTTTTATTTACTTTTACTATGTCATTTGATTTTTTATGATTATTTATCTATTAAACCCTAATCCCTAATATCATTTTGAGTGTAACCTTTGTAGGCGTGATGATTTTGATGGTAAAATACAGGAATGCAGACACATTTTTCTTTGTCGTTGTGTTTTTTTTATTGTTTTTTATGGTTTTTGTATAAAACCTCGAGCATCGTTTTTGTCCATTCTTGTGCTCGCAAATACATGAGAACGCGATCGAGCATACTTTTATCACTTTTTCGGGCTCAAAAAGGTTATACAAAAAAGAAACCCCCCTGGAGTCCTCTTTAAGCTCTTTTTAGACTCTCTAAACATGAAAAGATCGCCGAGCGACCTTGATATTTTCACGCTCGATAAATTATTCGAAATAAGCGTCTGGTGAGCGATAATTTATCTCTTTTTCGGTCTCATCTAGACTATTTTTACGAAAAAGGAACTAAGAGAGTTCTCTTTTAAGTTTTTTTCCAAACTCTATAATCTTGAAAAACCTTTGAGTTTTCTATCTCTGGACTCATTAAACAAACATTGATAGACCCGTAGTGGGATCGAACCACTCCTTCTTAGGGTTCGTTAAACATACTCCGAGGGACTCGTCCGAAGGATGATCTTACATCAACAAGCATATGTTATCCTCCTCAAGCTTGCGTAAAAATAAAGAGGTACTCGCCAGAAATGGTGGGGGAAAATTTGAGAAAGGGATATGTTTTCATCTTCGTATTAATTGGCAGTAAGTGTCGCTCTTGAACATGACACCCCCTATTCATCATTTGAAGCCGGTTTGGGAAATCCATTTGTCTCTCATTCGATTTGCTACAAGGTCATTCCCTGTGTCGTCTTTGAGTCAATGCTGCCAAATCATTGGCCGTGTCGTTCATATGTTCAAGAGAAGTCCATCTGAAACCTATATTGAGTCGACCATATGTAGTTGTCCATTCTCTCTGTGTCGACCTTCCCTGTGTTTGGTCCAATTCACGTCATACTCTATTTCATCTTCAAAATATGTTACTCATTTCGTGTCATTGATGGGGGATACATGAAGGCCCTCCTGTGATGAGTTTTGTTCCGTCAACTTCAGCTCATTATCCGGAATCAAGACTTAGAAACTATTTGTTACCTTGGAGCTTGCATGCCTCAATGATAGGTTTCCCCACTTTCGACAGTGGGTTTACATCATTGACCCCTGATCAAAAGATTCCATCGGATGTTCGACTTCAACTCATTCATTGACACTCGATGGATTGTACTAGCATACCTTGGGATTCATTGTCATCAATGGTGATTTCCCTAGCACTTGTTAACGGTTTCATCAATGACCGGTAATCAAGTGGTTTCTTCCATGTTCGACTTCAACACATGTAATCACATGGTTAGATTCGTACTTTGGGTGACAAAATTGAAGACCCTGGATATCATCTTTTTGTCCAGGTTGCGATGGAGTATGTATAATCTGCGACACATAGATCCACTGTGTATGTTTCATGGCTATGTCGTCTCAATTTGAAATTTTTTTCATAGATCCACGGTGTATTCCTAGTGGCTATGCTATATTTTTACGGCATGGATCCACAGTGTATGATTGGTGGCCATGACCCAGGTCTACAATTGTCATCCGTCTATGATCTGAGTATGGGAATGCCTACCTCAAAATTGGTATATATATGATATTCTGCAAATGCTTGGTTGTTCGCAGGTTTCCGATTAGGTGTGCTCCTGGTTCCCGACACACACATGCAACTTACAAAGTCTTTCCGCTGTCACTGGTTCCAACCTCATACTTTTGGGGGCATTCTGTTACCCATGATTTTGGTCATCATGATGATGTATTGATTATGGTGTACTCAGGCTCTTCATAAGAAATTTCTCCTGAGAAGAGTTACCTTCATCTCTTCCCAGAAAACTCATTTTTGAAGAGGGTTCACAGGCTGCTAGTATATTTGGATACAATAATGACCTATTCTCGTAGGCTGCCTTAAGCCAGGGTGCGAACTTCTCGCACTGTGTTGAACTGCTAGGGTGCGAACTCTTCCTAAAGCATGGAAAAAGATGAATTCTCGATGTTTCTAGAAGGGAATCTTCTAGAAGGATGGGTTGGCATTCGAATGGTTATCCTAGTACTGAATTCCCTGATATTTTGGGATCATTCTTATCCAAGTAACTAATCTAATATCTCCTATATATTGAGGGAATTCTCATGAAAAAGGTTAAGCAAGATTCATTGGAGAATTGGTGAAAGACTTATGTGAAGGACTGAAGCTTGAACAACAGCTTGGAGGCTAAATCAAGCCTATCAAAAGGAGTTGATCTTCTTCATGCAAAGAGTGAGAAAATGTGTGTGTTGGAGCTAGGAGCCATTGAAAGGAATTTTGCAACATCAAGGCTCAGGTTGTAATCTTTACTTTCCATTAGTATGATACAGTAGCATGTCCCTTTCCCATAAAGCTATTTCCACTTTATTGTATAATTCCTTGATCATATACATAGATTGACTGTTGAATAGATTTTCCAATTTTCACTTTGGTTGGTTTGTGTTGTCTTGGTCTGGACTGCACAAGAGCACTGGAGCGAAGAGGGAGAAACAAAGACCAAAGGAAGCAATAATAAGGTATGTTATTTGTTCTTGCCTCCTATTTAATTCAATAGTCAAATCTAGGGAAAGAGTTATGTTCTGTCTTGCTTTGTTCTAGATCCAGGTGGATCTAGGGAGATCAGTTAGTGTCCGCACCTACGGATTTATCCTATAACAACCCCCACCCTGGGGCTTCGTCCACCAACTCTTCTTCTCTTTATTAGATTTTGTTAAGCTTCTTATAGGCACAAAGAATCATAACATTACTCCGCATAGGACATGAGATCTGTGTGCACTTCTCCAGATCCTCCTTCCCCAAGTAGATCTAGGCACAAAGCCTTACATAGTCTGCGCACAAATCACTACAGATGACTCTCACGTAGCTCTGCAAGTCTTAATCGCATCTTCTTTCACATAGCTAGTACTAGCACTCAGCCATAGGTCACTACTTACATCGCCTATCTTTCTATTTATACATTACAAAATAGGCCTAAGCATGGGTAAACCCATGGGCCGACATTCCCATACCCGTTACATAACCCAAAAAACCCAAAAATCCCTAAAGAGGGGTCGAGATCCCATGATATCTGCTTCATCTTGCGCTCCGCCTTTGATAGCCTATCGAAGTCCCAAAAATAGGTCAAACATGACCAAGGATCCTCAAAACTTGGTCAAGGGCCAACAACACTTATGTCCCTTAATGTACTTTGTGTCACAATTAAAGCATAAACCTTTTGATTTTCTTTCCTCCAATTGTTGAGGTGTTAACCTTGTAGGTTGAGGTGGTTTAGAAGAAGGAACATTATTCCTTCGATAGATGTTAGGGGTAGTCCTTCTAGTAGCCATATCCAGATTTTTACTTTCAACATTTATCGCCACCTTGAACACATTCTCCAATAATTTGGGTTCCCAAAGGAAAACCTCATGTTGAATGTTATCCTTTAAAGTACCTATGAAAACATCAATCAGGTGCTCATCTAGAATATATTTTACCTTTATAATCAATCTTTGGAAGTTCTCAATGTGCTCTGCAACTGAACCCTTTTTCTTAATATTTATCAATTAGATGAAGAAAGTATTTATCCTTGTATCCTCATATTGTCGTATCATTTCTTCCATGAAAATTGTCCAAGTGACAAGTGATTTGCAAGAACAAATCCATCAATACCAAACAAACTGATTAGGTTCTAAATATAAGTACACAATTAGTACCTTTTGTTTTTTAGGCACATCATGTAGATCAAAGAACTACTCCATCTAGAGTATCCATGTGATTGAATCCTTGCCATCAAAATTTCTCATATCAATCTTAGGAAAGTGGTTGGTCTTCAACCCAAAGATTGAGTTTCTCCAATCTTGATTCATTTTCCTTGTGTCCTCATCATGAATTTCATGGGATACATTGTTACTTTTAGGTGGCCTCTCTATTAGCAACTTTTTTAACCCTTCCATGATATCCTCTTTTAAGCCATCCGTATTAGTATCCATCATCGCTTCCAACTTAGCTTCAGTTGAATCCATCATCCTTTGTATCTCATCTTTTGCTACTACCTTATTTTGTAAATCATCTATGTCATTGTACATTTCTTCACCTTCATCAAGAGTCCAAGTAGGACTATCTGAAGGGTTATTTGGTGTAGAAGTTCCCTTTTCTAGTGGCATGTTGTCCAAGTATCACTACAAGATAGGAATTCCTAATTGGCTTAGGCAGAGGTTCTCACAAATAAGGGAGTGTCAAGTGCTATAGCTCTCTGATATATGTGTGACGTCCAACAATAATACTCGACGCAATATCTTAGGGAACTAACAAAGGATTCTTGACCATGCCCTTATCCGTACTATCCAACTAACCAAGTACTAGAGAGTGATATCCCTGAGTGTTGTTCTCGGTGTATTATAGAAACAATATGACCAAATGGTTTACTCGGTTGGTCTTAGGATTCTAGGTGGTCTCCACATATATTCCAGGTATGTGGGAGCTCAAATCCGTAGTAGTGTTTTATAGTGCGCAAATGTTCAAAAGGGGCCTTTCGATATACTCTAGGTACATTGAAGAACTACAAAGTCCCCAGGTTGTAGAATTGACAAGTAACGACAACTCCTACATTTAAAGACATCAAAATAAGTCTGTACCTAAACAAACCGTAAGATTCTCCCAAATTTATGTGATACTCCTTTTATCCCACTTTATTTCACTTTTTGAAACACCCCAATTGGATTTTCTAGTCAAAAGATATTCAAATTTCCAAAAAAAAAATGCACCTTTTAAAACCCTGATTTGGAGACTGTTCTGCTAGCTGACCTTTATTCTATTGTAGCTTTGAAATTTATGCCCTTCTAAGTCTACAATTTCTACCTAAGGTAGTGTTGATACTGAGAGGGGGGTGAATCAATATCAAGTACAATTTAAAACCTTTTTCAACTTATACTTAAACCATTCAACTATATCCAATGAGAAATGAACAATAGTTTATGAGTTACACCAATACATCACAATACACCATGCACAATATATAAGAAATAATCAATAGTTATTGTTCAAGGGAAGTAATGAATTCCAAAGGTAGCTACAGCTTCCAAATGTAAAGGGAGGGATAAACCTCCAAGAGGAAGATACAATCCTCAAATATCAAGAGAGAGTTGAATTCTCTATCCTTTCCCCTTCCTTCCACCCAAGAATATATGAAAGATAATAAAACTTTACATTAAATCATCACCATCAACCAATCATCACATAGAACCTGATAATGGTTCCTGAGACTTCTTCAATTTCTTCAATTCTTCAATTTTTGGAGTACTCTAATCCTGTATATAATATTACTCAGTGTATTCTTTGAAACTCCTCCAAGTTTCACTCCTTGAATCCTTCCAAAAACAAAGTTATAGAAAGAATGGTAGTCTTTATTCAATTCTGGTCTATTCAGGAGACCGAACTTGTACAGAATGCCCCACGCTCAATATTTAACATCCAATGAAATTTGTCCCACATCATTTGGATTCTCTATGAATAAGTTATGACTATTTTACCCGAAACACATGTTTATTGACTAGCTTCAGGACTGGTCACAAACCCTATCTTCCACAGAGTGTATCTCCATAATTATAGCGAATCAAGAGCTGAAATTTTTACTAGATATACCTTGATATGTCTTCTCAATACCATAGCAATTTCACCATCTGAATCATTCTATAAAAAAAAGTTATAGCAAAACTGGTAAGATGACCTGAAAATAACATACCTTAGAACACATCACCAAAAGACTTCATCCTCCCTTGAAATCCAACCTTCTTTACTTCTTATTTCCTCTGAAATTTGACTTGTATGAAAATGAATGTCTAATGATGTTTATTTATACCATTTATGTCACTTCATTTTAACATTAAGGCCGACCTGACACTTTCTTATTTTGTAATTCTTTTCTTTAATTATCTTCAGGGCCTACATGTACTTCCTTCTTCAATTCACTTTGTCATCTTCAAAAATTCATTTCTCCTCAACCATGAAGATCCATGTGACATGCCACATACCACCAGAAACAACATGATGTATACTATCCATTCATGGGTGTTTTATATGCATGTGCATTGTCCTTCACGTCCAAATACCTTTATCAATCTTGCGGTCCAAAACCCATGACTAGGGTTGACATCAATGACAACAACCAATATTCCAACAATCTCCCCCTTTGTCATTGATGGAAACACTCATGCTCCCCCTATAATCATGATCCCAATTTCTCTCCCTCTTTGACATCAATGGCAAAGGTTAGGGCTGCTCCCCCTGAACATGTGGCACTCAATAATACTTCATCCTTATTTTTGGTATTTAGGATTTTTCTTCCTTAGAATCCTTTTGTGTGGCTTCTGTCTTCTCTCTCTTCTTCATGTCTAGGATGTATATGTTGTTCGGTCTTATTTTTGCAGTTGCAACCAATATTCTTGAGTTATTTTCTCTGATTTTTCATTTTCAGGAATCAAACGTAAGAGTGCATCCTTGATCACACATTTTACTAACACTGAGGAGATTATGATTCAAGTCTTCAACCAATAGAACATTCTTTTCTTTTACATTTTTTCTTCCAAGCTCTACTACACCTTCTCCAAGTATTTTGGCAGATGAGTCATCTCCAAATGCAACATTGCCACCTTTTCTCTTCAAGATGATGAATTTGTCTTGATCCCCGGTCATATGTGAAGAACATCCACTGTCTATGTACCATTCATCTTCTTCTTTACATTCTTCAGCAGTCAATGCTATTCAACAATCTTCATTGTTTGGAATCTCTTTCCTTCTCCATACTATGGTTGGCATAGGGACATGTTCATTCATATATCTGCAATCTCGTTCTTTGTGACCAAGATAATTACATTTGTAGCATGCAATATTTTTGTCCATCAATGGGGAAAATGAATTATAACTTTTGTTGACAAATCCATGATTATTTCCATATCTTCTATTTACACCATTTATGTTTCTTGCGTATGTGTTCCTTTCATTGATTCTGCAATTAATTTCCTTATGTCCAAAATTTTGCAAGTATAACAATGACCAAGAAAGAATTTTTGATACCTTTGAGAAAGTGGGCTTCTTTGTGATGTAGTCCATCTGGGTTCATGATCTATTCTTCTGTAGTTTCCTTCATATTGATTGAAGCTTCTTTGATTCCTAAAGGTAGGAGGTCTTCTTGTATATTCATATATTTTGTAATCATTCCTTCTTTCTGGTATCCTGGTCCACTTCTCATCAATTGTCTGTGTAGCTCTTTCCTTCAACCTTGTTTTTGGTATTTGCATCTTCTTTGTATGAAGTTTCACCCATGCATCCAATATGTTTTAAGTCTTTTGGCACTTGAGAGTTTCTTAAGCTCTTCGTCAATGAGACAACTTCTTGTTCAAGTTTCTCACAATATTCTTCTTTCTTCTTCATTTGGACATTCCTTACTTCTCCTATTCTTCTTTCTTATTCGAGTAGAGTTTTCAAGGAAATGGTTTCTTCTCTTAGTTTCTCAAAGTCTTCTAATTGTTTCTTCAAGATTACAACTGTATTTTCACAACTAACCAATTCACTTCTTAGTTTTCTTTGCGTGTCTTTGAGCTTGCTATTTTCAAT
>ML791912.1:522960-538294 GCA_009831015.1 Picea engelmannii
TAGGGACGACCTGACACTTTCTTATTTTGTAATTCTTTTCTTTAATTATCTTCAAGGCCTACATGTACTTCCTTCTTCAATTCACTTTGTCATCTTCAAAAATTCATTTCTCCTCAACCATGAGGATCCATGTGATGTGCCACCTACCACCGGAAACAGCATGATGTATACTATCCATTCATGGGTGTTGTATATGCATGTGCATCGTCCTTCATGTCCAAATACCTTTATCAATATTGCGGTCCAAAACCCATGACTAGGGTTGACATCAATGAAAACAACCAATCTTCCAATAGGTAGCCTAATGTGTCTTCTTTCCAACCCCACAAGTTATACCAATATTGGATTCTCCAATAGAATGTTATGATAACTTTCCCAAGATGTGCTGATTTGTTTACCTTTCAGTAGAGAGAACATGTACGGACTACCATGTGTCACTTTCCTCACTTCCAAATGTGAAATTCACACCAGAAAAACTTTGTTCCATACCCTAACCAATGGACTAGGTCTCAATAAATTTGGAGGTATGTAGCTTCAGATATAAAAATTTTCCCAAGAACACCTGTTTTAGATTGAAATTTGGATCAACCAAAAACCCTAATTTCCTCAAGGAATAAATTTTAGAGTTCAATGAATCAAGAGATGAAATTTGTACAAAGTATACTTCACTATTACACCTTCTTACTATAAAAATTTAGAACCTGAAACCAAGACGAAACAAATTGGGAGCGAAAATTCCAAGAAGACTTGTTTCAGACTACTTTCAATAGTAAAAAACCCTAACTTGAACATAATCTATATCCAAAAATTTAATGAAACGAGATCTGAAATTTGGACCCAACTTATCTCTATATTTTTCCTCTAAACCATATAAATTCCAGATCCTAAAACCTTACAGAAAACAAATTGTAGCAAAAATTCTAAGAAGTCTTGTTTTGAAGAAGCCAGTCCCAAGGATTGTCTAGCTCTGATACCAAATATCAAAATAACATAAAAACCTCAAAATAATTACTCAACGCCTTGACAAATAGATAAATTCAAATAATAAGCCTCTTCGAGGGGGAAACCTCCTTATACATCATATGAATTCACAATTACCAGATGATTCCAAATGAAAAGGCCTCCTTGGTATATATAGGAGACTATGAGGTACAATTACAAATAATGGACCCAAGCCGACATAAATAAAATAACAATACTAATGTAATATACCCCAATTAAAGGGTAATGTTCCATGAATTAGGTCTTAACATAATTTTTATGTATCTTTCAATATTTTTGTTGTTTTGAGAGAGTTTAATCAACTAGTTGATTCCTTAGCAGTAGTTTCCAATACCTTTAAAGTACCAACCACCACTCAATTTAAATATGAGATAAAGATGAGATACAAACCTTCCATTCCTAATAATATCAAATACTAGCAAGTTTTTGAAGATGATCAACATATCAAAAAGTTAATAAAAATATTAGATGAGTCTGCAAATACTGATATCAATTCAGATGATGAAGAGGAAAACAAAAAGGATATTGGTGGGGAAGTTGAACAAATTCATGAATTCAACAATTACATAGCTGAGCATAAAGTCTTGTAGCTTAAGAATAACTTTATTCCCAAAGGATTGGTGCCTTTAGAACAATTTTTTGATATAAATTATTTATATGTCAAACTAACTATCCTTCCCATAGATGATAGCATTGGGGAATATAATATTGGGATGAAAAAATATCCTAAATATATTAAGTTGTCCAAAAATATTCTTGATGATCATAGGACTGAGTATTTGCAGTTGTTTAAAGAGTACATGGATGTATCTACATGGATATACGAGGACTTGAAAACTTATGATACTAGTATTTTTGGAAGATTGGTTGTTGTCATGGATGTCAACCCTAGTCATTGGTTGTAGTCATTGATGTCAACCCTAGCCATTGGATTTTGGACCGCAAGATTGATGAAGGTATTTGGACATGAAGGATAGTGCACATGCAGATACAAAGCCCATGGATGGATAATATACATCATGTTGTTTCCGGTGGTAGGTGGAACGTCATGTGGATCCTCATGGTTGAGGAGAAATGAATTTTTGAAGATGACAATGTGAATTGAAGAAGGAAGTGCAAGTCGACCCTGAAGATAATTAAAGAAAATAATTATAAAATAAGAAAGTGTTAGGTTGGCCCTAATGTTAAAAGGAAGTGACATAAAGGTTATAAATAAATCTCATTAAACATTCATTTTTCAATATACACAAGTTTGTTAATGAACAAGGATATATAAGTCGAATTTCAGAGGAAATCTAAAGTAAAGAAGGCCGGATTTCAAGGGAGGATGAAGTCTTTTGGTGATGTGTTCTAAGGTATGTTATTTACATGTCATATTACCATTTTCTCTATAAAAATTTTTATAGAATGATTCAGATGGTGAAATTGGTATGGTATTGAGAAGACATATCTAGGTACATGTGTTAAAAATTTCATCTCTTTATTCGCTATAATTTTAGAGATACACTCTGTGGAAGATAGGGTTTTGACTAGTCCTGAAGCTAGTCATAAACATGTGTTCTGGGTAAAACAATCATAAATTCTTCATAGAGAATCTAGATGAAGTGAGACCAATTTCATTGGAAAGAGTACAGATTATAGTTTCTTTTGTACGAATTTCAGAATCTGATGTTAAATATTGAGCGTGGGGCATTCTGTACAAGTTCTCTCTCCTGAATAAACCAGAATTGAATAAGGTCTACCATTTTCTCTATAACTCCTTTTTGGGTGGAAGGAAGGGGCAAGGATGGAAAGGTAAACCCTCTCTTGATATTGGAGGATTTTATCTTCCTTTTGGAGGTTTATCCCTCCCTTTATATTTGGAAGTTGTAGCTTCCCTTGAACAATAACTATTGATTATTTCTCATATATTGTGCACGGTGTATTCTAGTGTATTGGTCTAAATTTTCTACTATTGTTCATTGCTCATTGGATATAACTGAATATATAATCTGGTTGAAGTATAACTTGAAAAAGTTTTCAAATTTCACTTGATACTGATTCATCCCCCTCTCAGTATCAACAATTGGTGTTAGAGAAGGTTACCTTCAGTACAGTTTAACCACTGGAAGAAAGATCCTAAGAAGAAATGGAAGCCAACATTACAAATGGGATTCCACCATTTGATGGAAGAAATTTTGAATACTGGAGTAATAGAATGGAAAATTAATTGAAAGCTCTTGGGGCATATGTTTGGTTCTCAGTTGCTTCAGGGTAGAATGCTTTGAAGAAACCAAATACTGCACCTCAAAAGGAAGAAAGAAGGAACAACAAATTGGAAATAGATACCATCCTAGATGGATTTATAGATTCAGTGAAATCCAAGGTGGGATCATGTGCATCACCAAAATATCTTTGGGACAAACTACAAGACCTTTATGCAAGGGAAGAAGTAGAAGAAGAAGAAGAAGAAGAAGAGGAAGAAGAAGAAGAAGAGGAAGAAGAAGAAGAAGAAGAAGTTGAAGCAAGTTACAACATCTCAGATTTCAAAGAAGCAAATAGATGTCAGTTATTTTGATTTAATTGTGGAGTAGGACATGTTGAATTTTAATTTCCTTATCCAAGGATTGAAAAATATGATACTGAAGAAGAAAATTCCAATGAATAAGAAGAAAATCATGAAGTAGAAATGATTCAACAAGAAGATGAGAATCTTAAAAAATTGAAGCATATTGAGATTCAAAATAGAAAGCTCAAAAACACACATAGAAAACTAAGAAGTGAATTGGGTAGTTGTGAAAAGACAATTGAAATCTTGAAGAAACAATTAGAATACTTTGAGAAGTTGTCTCATTGAGGAAGAGCTTAATAAAATCTCAATTCCAAAAGACTTAACACATCTTGGATGCATGGGTAAAACTTCATACAAAGAAGATGTAAATACAAACAAGAAGGTTGAATAAAGATCTACACCGACAGTTGATGAGAAGTGTACCAGGATACCATAAAGAAGAAATTATTACAAAATAAATGAATATCCAAGAAGACCTCCTACCTTCAGGAATCAAAGAAGCTTCAATAAGTATGAAGGAAACTATGGAAGAGTAGAGAATGGACCTATATGGACTACATAACAAAGAAGGTCACTTACTCCCAGGTATCAAAATTTGTTTCTTGGTCATTGTTATACTTGAAAGTTTTTTGGACATAAGGCAATTAATTGCAGAATCAATGAAAGGAACAACTATGCAAGAAACATGAATGGTGTAAATAGAAGATATGGAAACAATCGTGGATTTGTCAACAAAAGTTATAATTCATTTTCCCCATTGATGGAAAAAAATATTGTATGCTACAAATGTAATTATCTTGGTCACAAAGCACGAGATTGAAAATATATGAATGAATATGCTCCTATGAAAAATGTCCCTATGCCAACAAAAATATGGAGAAGGAAAGAGATTCCAAACAATGAAGATTGTTGAATAGCATTGACCATTGAATAATGTGAAGAAGAATATGAATGGTACATAGACAGTGAATGTTCTTCACACATGATCGAAGATCAAGAAAAATTCATCATCTTGAAGAGAAAGGGTGGCAATGTTGCATTTGGAGATGACTCATCTACCAAAATAATTGGAAAAGGTGTAGTAGATCTTGGAATAAAAAATGTAAAAGCAAAGAATGTCCTATTGGTTGAAGACTTGAAGCATAATATATTCAATGTTAGTAAAATGTGTGATCAAGGATATACTCTCACGTTTGACTCACAAAGATGAAAAATCAAAGAAGAAGGTTCAGGAAGATTGGTTGCAACCGCAACAAGAAGACCAAGTAACATATACGTCCTCGATCCATGAAAAATCTCGAAGGAAGAAAGAGACCATAAAAATGAAGTGTTATTAAGTGCTATATGTTCAGGGGGAGAAACCCCAAATAAGATTGTTACCTTTTTCAATTAAACTTAGGGGGAATAACCCCACCCTTTATCACGGATGTAAAAGGGGGAGAGAAACCATGAGCATGAGGACATGAGGAGCATGAGTGTTTCCATCAATGAAAAAGGGGGAGATGGTTGGAGTATTGGTTTTTGGCATTGATGTCAAACCTAGTCATTGATTTTAGTCATTGATGTCAACCCCAACCATTGGATTTTGGACCACAAGATTGATGAAGGTATTTGGACATGAAGGAAAATGAACATGCATATATAACACCCATGGATGGATAGTATACATTATGTTTTTTTTCCGTGGTAGGTGGAACATCACGTGGATCCTCATGGTTGAGGAGAAATGAATTTTTGAAGATGGCAAAGTGAATTGAAGAAGGAAGTATAGGTCAGTCCTGAAGATAATTAAAAAAAAGAATTACAAAATAAGAAAGTGTCAGGTCAGCCCTAATGTTAAAAGGAAGTGACATAAAGGGTATAAATACACCTCATTAAAAATTCATTTTTCAATATACACAATTTTTTTAATGAACAAGGAGATATAAGTCGAATTTCAGAGGAAATCTGAAGTAAAGAAGGTCGGATTTCAAGGGAGGATGAAGTCTTTTGGTGATGTGTTCCAAGGTATGTTATTTACAGGTCATCTTACCATTTTCACTATATATATTTTTTGTAGAATGATTAATATGGTGAAATTGGTATGGTATTGAGAAGACATATCTAGGTACTTATGGTAAACATTTCAGATCTTTATTCACTATAAGTTTGGAGATACACTATGTGGAAGATAGGGTTTTTGACTAGTCTTGAAGCTAGTCATAAGAAAGTGTTCTGGGTAAAACAATCATAACTTCTTCATAGAGAATCCAAATGAAGTGAGACCAATTGAATTGGAAATAGTACAGGATGTATTTTCTTGTGTACAAAATTCATAATCTTATGTTAAATATTGAGCGCGGGGAATGTTGTACAAGTTCACTCTCCTAAATAAACTAGAATTGAATAAGGTCTACCATTTTCTCTATAACTCCTTTTTGGGTGGAAGGAAGGGGAAAGGATGGAGAGGTCAACCATCTCTTGATATTGGAGGACTGTATCTTCCTTTTGGAGGTTTATCCCTCCCTTTATATTTGGAAGTTGTAGCTTCCCTTGGAAGTCATTACTTCCCTTGAACAATAGCTATTGATTATTTCTCATATATTGTGCATGGTTTATTATGGTGTATTGGTGTAACTCTTCTAATATTGTTCATTTCTCATTGGATATAATTGAATATATAATCTGGCTGAAGTATAAGTTTAAAAAAATTTCAAATTTCACTTGATACTGATTCACCCCCCTCTCAATATCAACAAGTATCATCCAACACCAAATACCCCTCAAAACTTGTACTAAGCCTTTCAAGCAGAAGCTCGGGAAAGTGAATCCTCTTATTTTACCTACCATTTAGAAAGAGGTGAGAAAATTATTATATTCCCATACTATTATCCCCTTAAGATAATCTGAATGGGTTGCTAATTTAGTTCCACTGAGGAAGAAGAGTAGGTAAATAAGGTTGTGTGTAGATTTTGGGAACCTGAATAAATGTTCATTAAAAGATAACTACCCCTTGCCAAAGACGGAACATATACTATATAAAGTAGTAGGGGAAAACATGATATCCATTATGGATGGTTTTTCAGGATACAACCAAGTGGCTATGCACCTAGATAACAGAGAGAAGACAACCTTCACAACAACATGGGGAAATTTCATGTATGAAAAAATTCCTTTTGGGATGATAAATGAAGGAGAAACTTTTTAGAGAGATATGGACATTGATTTTGTGGGTGAGAGGGACAATTTCATTGTCATATACCTTGATGACATGACTATTTTCTCCATGACAGATGAAGATCACATCAAGCATTTAAGGAAAACGTTTGTGAAGTGTAGAAAATTTGGGCTTCCCTTGAATCCCAAAAAGTATTATTTTTCTATGGAAGAAGGAAAGATTCTTGGCCATATAGTATCCAAATAGGGGGTGAAGATAGATCTAGAAAGGGTGGAGAAAATCAAACATTTATTTATCAGGATGGGAACAAAAATGAGGTACAATATTTCCTAGGTAAAATAGGTTTTCTGAGAAAGTTTGTCCCAAATTTTTTAGAAATGGTGAAGCATATTACCAACATGTTAAAAAAGGACCATGAATTCAAGTGGAGAACTGAAGCTAAATAATCCTTTCAGTAGATCAAATCGGCCTTGCGAGAAACTCTAACTCTTATCAACAAATTATGATAAAGAGTTTCTCATTTTTTCTTTTGCATCGATTCATACTATAGTTGTTGTGTTGCTGCAGAAGAATGAGGAAAATCAATAGAAACCCATAGTTGTTTTCAACAAGGCATTGAGAGATGGTGAACTGAATTATAGTAGCATGGAAAAACAAGCTTATGCATTAGTCAAAGAATTAAAGGATTTCAAAGATTATGTACTGCACTCTAAGATATTGGATTACGTACCTACCAGTACTATAAAATTCATTCTCACACAACATGATAGTGAAGGAAAAAGGGGCAAATGGATTACTAATATTCAAGAGTATGATGTGGAGATCAAGCCCACAAAGCTGGTAAAAGGACAAGGACTAGCCAAATTGTTGGATGAATAAAACTGCAAGATTTTAGACTTAAATGCACTGTCCACAAACAATATAGCAGTAGTTTTTGAAGATGATGAAACAAAAGAACCATCCTTAGAGGCATATTCCAAATTTTCTCAGTTTGATTGGTATAAATACATCATTTTTTACTTGCAAAATTTCAGTTTCTCACTAGCATGGGATAAAGCTAGAGCTAGGTCTATCAATCTTAAGGCTGTAAAGTATTGTATTTTGTGGAGAAACTTGTTTTGGAAAGACCTAGGGAGAATCCTACTAAATCTCCTCACTTAAGAATAAAATGAGGGAAAAATCATAGAGTTTCATAAGGGCATGTGTGGGGGTCACCATGCCTGGAAAGCCACTACATACAAGATCCTTAGAGCTGGGTATTACTGGCCCTTTTTATTTTCTGATGTAAATGGATTGGTTCGAGCATGTGTATAATGTGAAATGTTTGTAGGAAAGAAAAATTTTCTTCCCCTAGACTTAAAACAAATCAAAGTTGATACACCTTTCCAGTAGTGGGGATTAGAATTCATTGGAGAGATTAATCCAAATTCAAGTGGAAACCACAAATGGATTTTGAGAACCATATATTATTTCACAAAATGGGTAGATGCCATACCTACAAGGGAAACCAAAAATACAATCATCATAATGTTCCTAGAAGAAAATATCTTGTCCATATTTGGGTGCCCAAGAAAGATCATGACTGATGATGCCCAAGCCTTGAAATCTTCGAAATTGGTTAAGTTTTGTCAGGATTATAACAAAGAGTTGGGACACTCTACTTCTTACTATCCATAGGGAAACAATTTGGCTGAATCCTCCAATAAGAACCTTATGAAAATTATCAAGAAAATGTTATCCCAAAACAAGAAGGCATGGGATTCCCACCTAAAATATGCTATCTGGGAAGACAGATACAACATCAAGAGGGCCATCGGAACTTTCCCTTTTCAACTGGTGTATGGGTTGGAAGCCATTTCCCCCATTCAAATCAACCTTCCCATGATGAAATTACTGCAAGATGAGGAGGCAGGATCAAATTACATGCATAGAGGAATTAATCAATTGATCGAGGTTCAACAAGTAAGGGAACACGTTCAGATAAAGGCCCAAGTTCACCAAGCAAAAATAAAACAATTTTTTTATATAAGTACCAAAGAAATAAATTTTATGACATGCGATTTTGTCTTGAAATGGGATGCTTGAAGGGAAGCTAAAGGGAAACATGGAAAGTTTGAAATATTTGGCTTGGACCCTTCCAAATTGTTGTAGTCTAAGATAAATATACTTATGATTTAACTCAGCTAGATGGAGATTTATTTGGGGCTTCTATAAAAGGGAGGTTCCTCAAGCACTTTTTGCAGTATTTATCATTCCAAATTTTTCTTACCCTATACATAAATAATTCCTTTGATTCTCGTTCATGAATTTTTCATTTTACTTCATTCACCATTCATTACTTCAGAAAGTAGGTAGATTTATAACATTGTAAGTTGTTGAGTATTTTTGTGTCACATATCAAATCAATTTTTAGGTTTGAAAGAGATGCATCTTTTCAGACAGACTCCATAACCCAACAGAAGAAGGAAATTGGTCTACAGTTCTTAGCAGACCATAGGGGTATGTTGTCCTCGCTAGAGCCAATGTTAGTGATATATTTTTTCCTAGAAAATATTTGAAGGTCTGTTGAAGTAACCATGCAGATATTGGACAAGTTAGGGGCATAAGGACTAGCTTCCAAAACCTCAGAGTCAAAATTTTCCAAATTATTCCAAGATGGATGGAGAAAACAATAGAGAAATCATGGTCTCTTTGAGACAAAGGAAAGAATTTAACGCTCTAACGCTTATCGGGGGTTGAAGGGATCTTATTGAACCTGAGAAAGGGATAATCCCATTAGTCAAGGGGTTTTATCATGGGATCGTAGCCCAGGAACCAAACACCAACAAACCCGCAGGCCTCCAGTGATAAAACAGTTCTTAAAGCAGGCTGATCAATGATCCAGATCTGATTAAGAGTGGAGATCAGTGTCTCCGAATAAGTTTTGAAGGGCCCCACAACATTGTCATCAGGGAAATATCTTTTCACTCCAACAAGAATAATATCATATCGTCGATGATAACGTTGTCATCGGTGAAATGAAGTTGATATTAGCTTGTAGTTATCACATATCACCAACGATGATATCCTTGCCACGTCAAACTTACACGTAACACCAACTATCAATTGCCACGTGGACATGGTAAATTGTGAGACATACAATTCAACATCTTGAAACTAGGTGACACGTGTCTTACATGTCTGCCACATCAATACCAACATAGACCTGTGATAAAGCACCACGTGTCTAGGGTGACATCATCATAATATTGTTCATGCCTTATTTGTTTTTGGATTTTGGTTGATCTTAGATTGATGACTCTCTTGTTTTCGGTGAAATATCAATGACCCTCCCTGTTTCGATGAAAAATCAACGACCCTCCCTGTTTCGACGACAGATCAATAACATAGATCAGGTTGGGGTCATCATCGAAAAAATACATTGGGAGTTCCCCCCTTAGCTCAAGTTACAAAGTGTCGACAATGACATCGTCATCAATGACCAAAGAAAAGATAAGGAAGAGTAGACAAATCAACATGCCAACAAAGAGATGTTAGAGCCAACCAAGAGGTGACACGTGGACATGTGGAACTCGCCACATACATGGGTCGATACCTAAAAAATGGGTGACACATGTACTATATGGATTCCTCGCCAACATCGTTGTGAGCCAATAGAAAGACACCATGTGTCAGGATGATATCAACATAATATCATTCATGTTTTAATCAATGTTTTACACTCAAGCCTAGCTAGATCATATGGCTCTCAGTTGTCTCCCAGATCTTGATGGACAGTCCATATATGTTTTACTAGCCTTTCGAAGTCCCCTCGTTGCCATCCATTTTGAATTCCAGACCCCGACCACTCTAATGGGGAACCTAAGATGGATAGTCTAGATCTTCTCTCAAATATTTTTAAGGTAGTACTGATCAACGGTCCATATTTGCTTCTAGGTATCTAAGCCTCCCAACTAGGTGTCACGTCAGCACACCAGGGAAGAACTATTAGAACCAATTAGATGTTTCCATGTGGGCATGTGGAACCCACTATATGAACAGGTAAATACATAAAAAAGGGGTGACACATGTCCTGCCCCCCTACCATGTCAGCACCATCGTGATCCAACAAAAAATTTCCATGTGTTCAAACTTGCGTTAGCATGATATATTTTCCTTAGCCAATTTTTTTCCTGCGACCAAGCTAGATCAACAACTCACTTTCAATTTTGATCACAGATCGATGGTTCTGATTCGATCTAATGAAATCCTCGGATCTCTTGTCATCAGACTTCCTATTGAAGCCTCAAATCCGTGCCTCCAATAGGAATCACTCCGAAAATGGTCGATATCTCACCCTAGCTCAGATCAACGGTCGAGATGAAATCTCAGAGATCCATCGTTAGAGTCTTGTTTGAATCCTAGACCACAATATCTCTGATGGGTGAGACTTCGATCAATGGTCCAAGCTTGATTGAGTTGATCTGATGGATGATGAGTTTTACACCCTTGTGGACCTTGATTGCTCTGATGGATTAATAGTGGAATTTAAGCCGGTCCGATGAAGTAGGCGCATGTTTAAATTATTAACGTTTGAGATTGATCATTGAGATCAATTTGATGGCTGCTGAGTCTGTGAAAATTTGATTTTGAGTTCCCAATAGTAGATGAAATGATTATAGAGTTTTTTTTAGGGAGAGAGATCGAGTGGATATTTTGGCTTGTGAATCTCCAGCTGCCCCACGATCTCAGCATAACCAATTTGAGAAAGTAAAATTAATTCATGCAGTTTTACTAGAGGGTAAAACATTAAAGAATCAAGAAGTAGGAAATGGTTTCAAGAAGAAGTTTAGGGCATGGGTGAGAGGAATAAAGATAATGCAGGAACCCATTGTTAAGTTCAACACTTTGGAGAATTGAAGAATTTCTTACAACCAGAGATATTTGACAAGATACCTTGAGCATAATTAGTTGATAAATGCAACAAGCAACACATATTCATCCCCTGCGTTTAAGTTTCAATATGTAATTCCTTCCTTACTTTATATGTGTTCTTGTAAAGAATCTCCTTCCACTCTTACTTTTCTTGTATCATATCTAATATATAAAATATCAAGTAGCAAGTCATTCATCATGTTCAATGTTACTGTATGATGTCTAGTAATGACACTGAATTGATTTCCTTTGAATGTATGACCAGTTTTTGTCATTTTCTTTTTTCATTTAAATGATATGTCGAGGGTACCTCCATGTGTTTGAATGTGTGAATATGTTAACTATTTGAAGCAAGTTTTTATTGATATATATGCATCTGTTAGAGCTGTTGAATTCTTAATTTATCAGCACACTATTTTTTTCCATAGAATACAATATTCATTCTTAGTAGTGCCCTGTATGTTTATTTCATTTTTTCTCTGATCCACCATTTCATCCTCCTTTCAAGCTTGATTGTTTGAAACACTCATGGACAAATGCCTATGATATTTGAGAGAATCTGTTAGTTGAGCTGAGAATTGTTTGAGGTCCTATAATTGTGAGAGAGAGAGAGAGAGAGAGAGAGAGAGAGAGAGAGAGAGAGAGAGAAACTTCAAAAATATTGCACAAGGACATTACTGAAAATCTGGCCTTATGATTCATCTCGAGTCTTTACCCCTGGGGTGCTTTGGAATCGTTCCAATAATAGCCCTGAACATATCGAGGGATAACAATACCATTATAATCCTAGGAAATATGCAAGTCTAAATCCTTGTAGGGCATGTTGATGGTTATGTATGTGGAATCTTATACCTTTTTGGTTGGCCATGCTTGGTCCCTCTAGTTCCCATGTTCATTTCCTTCCATCCTGGATAGGATTGGAGATATTGAGTTGGATCTATCAAGACATGGTTGAAGGAGCCATTGATTCTTTTGTAGGGGTGATCACACTATGTAGGGATATTCCAAAGCATTGTCTTTGTACACCTGGCTCTTCCCACATGGTCATGTTTTCAGAGTATGTATGCATCTTGTTGTCCTTGGTGCACTATTTATTTACAATTCTTAACATGGAATCCCTACATTTCATATAATTTCATGATTTCTGAGGCAATTCACGAATCTCAATGCACGTAGTCCTAGAGACCAAAAATACAATAGGGGCTCAAATTGACCATCATGATATGTACTCGACATGCCACGTTGAAATTTTAGCAAAAGACGGTTTATAAGTAAAAAACAATTCATAAAGGGTCACATAAGCATATTTATGGTTAAACATGGAAAAATAGGGCATTTCATTTGCAAGTAAAGAAATATATGATGTTAAATGGAAAGTGAATCACATTCCAGACAAATCCCATGTCTCAGAATCCAACAATTCAATGTTGTTTACATGGATCTAGAAAATCAAGGAAAAATAAAAGGGAGTCATTCATCTTTCATAGCCTTGTGGTTCTGTGTAGATCTTATGGAGGTTTTATCATGGAAATTTTAGATTATATTTATAACATGGTGGTTAATGTGGAATTATTTTTTAAGTCTTAAAGAGAGAAAAAACAAGGTTACTTTAATAAAGGGACCACCCCTTTTACATTTATCAATTTAACCAAGGTGAAAGGATCAAAAGAAAAGTATGATATTATGAAGTTTTAAAATAAAGTTTAACATACTATATGAGAAAGGGGCGACCCTTTACTTATTAATTTAAACCCATCGATTATTATGAGAAAGGGGGAGGACTTGGTTATAAAGTTTCCAACCTCTAAGGGCGTGTTGACGGGCGAAAATGACCGTCCATCAATTGGAAGAACGAATCCGGTCTGGGGTTGTCTAAATAACCCAAGCCGTTTGGTACAACTCATTCTAATGGGTTTAATGGCTCCGTTGGCCAATCTAAAAGTCCTAGAAGAAACAAATAAAATAAATAAAAGAGCTGAAATAACTAACTAATTACTAAACACTATATATATATATATATATATATATATACATATGTTCTAATGTAACTGTAGTAGTTGTATTTAAGTAGAAGATATACAAGTCTAGTTTATTTACATGATTTACAAGCTGCAAGTTTTAATCGAAACTTACGAAAATCAATATGAAAAATGATTGCTTCTAGGAAGCAGATAAAGAAAGCACATAAAAATATTTATTGTTTTTCTTTTATAAATTTAAAGAATCTTGCAAATTTTTTTTAATGAAACATGAACATGTGGATAGTCAAAGATGAAACATACATTCTAGTTTCAATGATATGTAAATGATAGAAAAATACAAAGAAGCTATCCTGTCAGTGAATTAGTGAAGTGTATCCAAGAATTTGCATGAGTGATGAACATCCAACTGCCATGTCCAAGAGATAAATCTGCAATGAACCTTATGACTGTTCTAAATAAATTCAGAACATGTATTGGCAGCTTAGGTTTTAATGACAGAAAAGGAAACAAAAACATAAACCTGTGATCTCATAATTATACATGATTACAACAAGATAAATCTGGAAGCAATCTATTTATTTTATCATTCAATTTAAAATTCAAAGATAAATCCCATTATTTAAATCAAAGATATAATCACAACATTTGTATTTTGATGAAGCAAATGATAGATGGTATTTATAATATAAACCTCCTATACATCACAGATCATTTAATCTAAATATATCAGACCTACACATGTAACAAGATTAAAAAAACATAAATAACAACATTATAAACAAAAGGCTAAATCCAAAATGCATATATGTCGTTCTATTAAGTTTTTGGAATCACTTGTCCATTCTGTAGTCCTGGAAGATTTTTTTTGGATAATAGACTTTAAAGATTGGAAAAATTAATACATAAATGATAATAATTAACCATGTATTGATAAAAAAGACTAAAAATATTTAAATCAATGCATAATCAATTATTCAAAGAATATTAAGATATTATAATGAAAATAAAACCATTTTACTCACAAGACAAAAACCATTAAGCAACCTGGAATTCCATATTCTTCTTTGAAAATACTCGTTCATTCTCCCAAAGATTCTAGCCATTCATTACTCCATTTGAAGAGAAATAGAAAGTTTACAAAAGGAATAATATGCAAAAGAGAAAGGATTAAAATCCTCCTCTCCAATTCTTGGATTCCCTTGGCTCTGAACTTTCTCAAATATTTATACAATGAATGAACAGTCTCGGCGTCACTATTAATTTTTGCCACCTGAAATTTGCCTCGTAAAAATACATCAATATCTCTCAAATCTCTACAAGGAAGGTAAATGGGTCCATTTGGGTTCTGGGTTTTCAACCGTTTCTTCAAATTCCTCGCGGTTTGGTTGCAATCAGTTATGCAAAATCATATGTCTGATCTTGACGTCTTTCCAAATTTTATATGTTGTTGCTCATAAAATTATTTGTAGCAATCCAAAATTATTTTTGGATCAATCATATTGAACATATTTGGATAATGAAATCAAGCCATGATCAGATCCGTATCAAATATTTGATAATAGAAACCTGTGAAACAAAAAGAAATCTAAATTAATAACCTAAAAATTGAGAATAAAACAAAATCTAGAACAATAAAATAAAAAATGAATTTAAACTAACTATAAGTTCTAAACAAACATTGTTTATAATGATCCTAAAACTCTAGAAGCTTCAAGTTAATGGAGAAGA
>ML791912.1:545456-558639 GCA_009831015.1 Picea engelmannii
TACAGGTCCCACTCTATCTAGAACCTCAAAGGGTCCACAATACCGAGGTGCCAACTTGGCACAAGCTCCCATTTTCAGGGAACTCTTCATGGGCCTAACTCTGAGATATACATGGTCTCCCGTCTTGAACTCTCTTGGAGTTCTCCTTTGGTCGGCATAACTTTTCTGTCGGTTCTGAGAGACTTTTAGGTTTTGTTTTATCTGAGTCACCTACTGTTCCATTTCTTTCAACATGTCGGGTCCAAAAGAAATCTTGTTTATGGGATTACTCTAGTTGACGGGAGTGTTACAGGGTCTACCATAGAGGACTTTGAAGGGACTCATCTTTAAGGATGCTTGGTAGCCGTTGTTGTAGGCGAATTCTACCAGTGGCAGGTAGTCTTCCCACTTATTGGGTTGATGCATTACATGCATCCTTAACATATCTTCTAGTATTTGATTCACTCTTTCTATCTGTCTGTCGGTTTGAGGGTGATAGGCGGTGCTAAACAACAACTTGGTATCTAAACCAACCATTAGTGATTTCCAAAAGTTGGAGGTAAATTTCATGTCTCTATCAGACATGATCTCTTTCGACATACCATGCAGTATAAATATCTCTTTCATGAATACTTGGGCGATATCAATTGCCTTATAGGTCGACTTGACGGGGATGAAGTGAGCAGACTTTCTCAATTTTTCCACCACCACCATAATGGCATCATTCTGTTTGGTTGAGGTTGGTAATCCAGTGATGAAATCCATGGAGATGGTTTCCCATTTCCACTCTGGGATTGGTAAAGGTTGCAATAATCCTGCTGGGTGTCGATGTTCTGCTTTAACTTGTTGGCACTCTATGCATTTGGCTAGGTACTCGGCTATGCCTTTCTTCAATCTAGGCCAATAAAATTGTTTCCTGGTGGCAGTGATCATTTTCTGGTATCCTGGATGACCCGAGTAGGGTCTTTTATGTAGTTCATCCATAATGAACCTCTTCAAGTCGTCACAATCTGGGATATAAAATCTTATTCTGTAAGTGAGTAGACCTCCTTTGGTCTTCTGGTATCCTTCATATTTTACCCCGGTAGGTTCTTGCTGTAGGTACATGGTCATGGTCCGGATGAAGGGATCTGTTTCTTGTGCATTTCTGATTCTTTCCTTGACATCTGTCTCGCAGGTTCTCACTGCTGCCAGGTGAATTGTTTTCATACTTTTTCTAAGGGCATCGACCACCCTATTTTCCTTTCCTTTAATGTGTTTGATTTCGAAATAAAACTCGCTAATGAAGGCCATCCACCTAGCTTGTCTAGCATTGAGCTTTGGTTGATCAAACAGGTATCACAATCCATAGTGATCTATCATAAGTACAAATTTTCTTCCCAGGAGGTAATGCCTCCACATTTTCAAGGTATGCACTATGGCAGCCAGTTCTAGATCATGGGTCACATAATTGACTTCATGCTCATTCAATTTTTGGGATTCATAGCATATCACACTTCCTTTATACATAAGGACTCCTCTGAGCCCTTCCTTATAGGCATCTATGCACACGAGGAAGTCAACTTCTGGATCGACGATCTTCAACATGGGTGCATGGGTCAGTAGATGTTTCAGGGTTTGAAATCTTTCTTCACATTTCTGTGTCCACAGGAATTTTATCCCCTTCTTCTGGAGGGCAGTGATTGGACAACCAATCTTGGAGAATCCTTTTATAAATCTCCTATAGTATCCTGCTAACCCCATAAAGGATCTGATGTTCGAAACATCCTTTGGGGTAGGCCATTCCATGATAGACCTGATTTTGTCAAGGTCTACCGCTACCCCTTCTTCCGAGAGAACATGGCCTAAGTAATGTATTTCTTTCTGGAAGAATTCACATTTTCTGAATTTGGCATAGACATGATGCTCTCTTAGCACTTGCAACACAAGTCTAAGATGCTCCTCATGCTCTTTTCTGTTCTTGGAGTAAATTAATATATCGTCAATAAAAAAAAAGCACAAATTTGTCTAGGAACTTGCTGAGTACATTGTTCATCAAGCACATAAAAGTGGCAGGGGCATTGGTCAACCCAAATGGCACCACCACAAACTCATAGTGACCATACCTTGTCCGAAAGGCAGTTTTATGGATGTCTTCACCCTTGATTCAAACTTGATGGTATCCCAACCTCAAATCAATCTTTGAGAAAATAGATGCACCCCCCAATTGATTGAACAGGTCATTGATCCTGGGCAAGGGGTACTTGTTCTTTATGGTTACCTTATTGAGTTGCCTATAATCTATACACAGTCTAAGGGTACCATCCTTCTTTTTCACAAACAGGACTGGTGCTCCCCATGGAGACATGCTGGGCTGAATATAGCCCTTATCCATCATTTATTTTAATTGCAACTTGAGTTCAACTAACTCAGGTGTGCTCATCCGGTAGAGTGTCCTAGACACCGGGACTGCTCCCAGTGCAAGTTCTATTGAGAAGTCTATGTCCCTTCTCATAGGTAGACTTGATACCTCTTCCGGAAACACATCTCTGTATTCTCTCAGGATAGGGTGATCGTCATGGCTTGGTTTGTCATCTTCGATTGTTTTCAACACATGTATTTCATATAGGGTACATCCCTTATGGCAATACTTTCTCATTTGCAGGGTTGGTATTTGTCTCACCGAGATAGGTTTTCAGATCCCTTGAAGGGTTATCCTCTTCCCTTCCTTACTTACACATTCTAAGGTCTTATGGTAACAGTCCAATCTGGCATTATGGGTAGCTAGCCAATCCATACCAATCAATAGATCATATGATCCCAGGGGTAATCTGTTAAGGGTTGCTTGGGTGGGGGATTCACCCAACATTAATTGGCAGGCTGGTATGACTTCTGCTATCCTCCTTTTGGTGCCAGTGGCTAACTATACCAACCATGGCTTGGTATGTTTTTGTGGTTGTAGTTTACACTTATCAACAACTTTAGGGGCTATATAACTCAAATTTGAACCAGGGTAAATCAAAACAAACACTAGATGGTTGGAAATCATACCTTCTATTTCCACTAATGAAGCTTGGTGGTCGGCTTGGTTATTATCCAAGGCTACATAAATTTGTGGCACACTCCTGGCCACATCATTGATGGTAGTAGCTTCTTGGATGTTATAAATCCTCTGATTATTCTGTTGTCGGTGTGGACAGTCTCTCAATAGATGTTCTTCCTCGCAACCCCAGCATTTCAAAGGCTCTCTCTTCGGGTTATCGGTCTTCAATGATATGGGTCCAAAAGTTTCTGCTGGTGCATACTCCAGGCTGGGAAGCTCATTCTTGGGTTCTTCTTATAGTTCTTAAATCCTGGGGATTTAATCCCCTTTTTCTAGAATCTTGAACTATTCTTTTGTTTCCATCCTTCTCGAGGTTTTGCTCGATGCCCAAACTGTTCATGACAATACATTGCCTTTCGAATAGTGCCTTATAGATTATTTGGCTCATCAAATTCAATTCTATTCCGATAGTCCTTAGGTAGTCCACTGATCAAGCGTTGCACCTTTGCCTTTTTTGTCTTGATATAGGGTACATACCTCAACAAATCGAGGAATTTGTTGACATACTCTTCTATAGTGATTTTTCCCAGTTTGAGTTCATAAAACTCTTTAGTCTTTTCATCGAAATATTTTTTCGACAAATACTTCTTCCGAAAGTATTTCTCAAATCGTTCCCAAGACAGGTCCTCTTCGCGAACCCCTTTCACATTCTTAAGGTCTTCCCACCAAATGGAAGCCTTTCTATTCAAGTTGAAAGTGGCCACTCGGGCCTTCATATTTTCTGAAAAGTCATGGACTCTGAATTACTTCTTTAGTCCAAGTAGCCAGGCCTCTACTTCCTCTCCCTTCTTTATTTCACCATCAAAGGAGAGTGGTTTGGCCTTTCTGAATTCTTCGAATTTTCGACCTTTGGAAGACTTTTTCTTCTTTTGTTTTCTTCAGGGATAGGAACTAGTTCTGCTGCTAGAATCCCTCTGAATCGCCAGCTTCCTTCTCAGAGGAATTATCCGACGCTTGTCCTTTACCTCTGGGGTGGAAATTTTTCGAGGTGCTCCCCTCAGTGTGACCACTGATATGACCATGTTTCTGAGTTTTAGGTTCATGCTGCATTTGTCTTTGTAGATCAGATAAACTCTGCAGTAAAACTGCGTTAATTTATGTTTTCTTTTCTTGTTCTTTCATCATCCTTTCATTGTCGGCCTTGCAGCTTTGTAATTCAACCATGAGACTCCTCACAATCTCGGCTAGATTTGGAGGGCTCCCTGCTACCCTCCTTTCATCAGACTCTTCGTCTCTATTGTGGGAGCCTTCTCCCACTTCATGGTGAGTCACCATACTATGCGTTGATATTTTCCTGTGGTTGATCTTCCGCTTGTGTGCAAAAGGAAAAATGCAGGTTGTTAGTCAATATTTATATTTATTTACAACCAGTACATAATTTATATTTTCACATGTACACACACACAATAGGAGTTTTTCATTCTTAACTTCATCTTTTGATTAGGAAGGTTAAGATAGGGGGTTACTCTTTTTAAGAGTGTTCCAAATGGAGCTTCTGCCCAACTCGTTCATGAGCCCAAGCAGGCCAAGTGTTGTAACCATTCTCTGATACCGATTTGTAACACACCCACTACGGCATAATAAAATTTTCACTTTTCCTCAAGGGACAAAATCCCCAAGGTCCTACGGGGGCCGAGTGAAGGCTAGTTCTTCCCTGTTCACGTCCCTGTGATCATGGGTTAGGACCATAAGCCAAACAAAATCGGCGCCTTTTCATGTTTCATGACTCAACGATACAAGTGAGTCCAATATTAAAGGTAGAATGGTGAGGGGGCTCTAGAATGAAACCTCGGTCGTAGATATGGGTGCGCAGATTCTGGTCGTCTAGATTTATCTGCTGCTTGATGAAAAAGCACTAGCTCCCTTTCTTTAGTCTCTATCTCAATAGGACCACATATGCACCTAAATGCAAGCGCCTTTCACAACTCGCGACCTCGCGAGTTGTGAGTCAAAGACCTCAAATTTTCTTCACCAATTAATGATACCCGAGATTCCGATATGGTATGGCCCCTCCTTATTAGCGCTCTCCACGCGTGACCACCGGCTAGGGATAACTACTAGCCTTGCTCGCAACTTGCAAGTTTGCGAGTTGAAAGGTTGAACCTCTGGGCCCTTCTTTTGCGAAACCCCGAGACGCGAAAGTCGGAGAAGGTTTGACTCCTTCCAGGCTTCTCGAAACTCGCAACTTCGCGACTTGAGTTGTTGGGCCTTTATGCTCCTTTCTTACAAGAACCCAAAGTATGAGAAGTCAATAGGATGTTGACTCCCATTTCAAATGACACATGTCCACCACTTGTCACCACTTCTCCCTCTCTCTGGGCATCTTATCGTTACACCACTTGTCAACCACGTGGGTCCCACCAAGTGGACATGCCAGATGTTGCACAAGCTCTCGCAACTCGCAAGCTTGGGACTTCTACAGTCGAAATGGATTCCCCTCAACCTTCGAGACCCCGATATGTGATATGGCGAGGAGGTCCTGACTCAATGGTTGCCCCTACTTCTCGCTATTCGGGACTTCATGACTCCAAGGGTTTGGTATTCCACCTCCAAACTCACGAACCCCCGATACGCGATGTATCGAGACGTCAGATCCCATGAATGTCCTTCCTCTTTGATTAACATCCCAGATCACATCGCGATCTTGTGACTCGGGACTTCATGACTCCAAGAGCCTGGTCTTCCACCTCCAAACTCATGAATCCCTGATACGTGATGTATCGAGACATCAGATCCCATGACTGTCCTTCCTCTTTGATCAATAGCCCAGAGCACATCATGATCTAGTGACTCGAGACTTTGCAACTCCAAGAGCCTGGTCTTCCACCTCCAAACTCATGAATCCCCGATACACGAAATGGTTAGATCTCTACCACCTATCCTCCAACATGGATGGTCCCGATGTCTTCGGGACTTTTGGGACATAGTCGAGTTCACTCTCCCACCTAAGTAAAGGTTAAGATCGATGACTTATAGAGCTCCGATGGGTCCCTGGGATCTATGGTCCAGGATCCCATCGCTATTTGTGAAGGCTGAAAGGGCGAGGTGTTAATGCCTACGCTCCTTCTCTAGATCCGTCGGTGTTGACAGTCTTGGGGTATTCTCGAAAGGATTTTGAACATTCATTTACCAAGTGATAGGGTATTTTCTTTCTATATTTGAATCTCACTATCCCTTCTGAGATTGAATCATGAAGTTCAAACTCTCGGAGCTTCAAGCTCCCATGACCCTGAGACCTTAGAACGCTACTCTTTCTTGCATAAGGGTTCCAGACCAGGATTGCATGAACCCTCAAATGGTTCTTGGGAAATTATCCCTGATCTTAATCATGTCTCTGGTAAGGTTCAGCACAGTTACAAGGTTTATGGGGTAATTCTCGAAAAAGAGTACTCTCAAGGGGCCTTCCCATAATATTACGAGAAACTAAGAAAATAAGACGATTCTCGGTGGAGCGAACTCATGTCCCAGACATAATCATTTTTGCAGAAAACAACTATGGCATGTAAGCATACACAGGCATCCATTCTATCAAATCAAATGTTAAGTAAACACTTCTATTCATAACTATTTACAAGCACATAAAACTAAACATGCGATTATGGAATTAACTTCAAATAACACTTATCAGAAATAACACCAAGGGTGATGCAACTGCTGAGAGGGGTGATCGTTTCCACCCAACCGTAGGTGTTGTTCCTGAGTCTGTACTAAGGCTTAAAGTATAGTGTCAAGGCATCCGAAAGTATGTAAAAGATGAATACGAAGATAAAATTACCTTCGGTGTAGGAAAGTAATGAAGGTTTCTACGTTCTCGCTGTCTAGCTTCCAACTGTTCCTGGGTAGTAATATCTTGTTCAATGGCTGCCCATGAACGTTCCAATTCCTCCCGGGTGTTTGTTGTTTTAAGGGTCGTGTCAAAAAGATTTAAAGTGATATGTATTTGATTAGATAGCCCGGGTTGAATATTTGGTTGAATTTCTGCGGGGACAGTCATTTGAGGAACAATACCAATATGAGAATGATTTAACGAGAGATTTCAACGCTGTTTCAATTCAGTCGAAATGAGAGAAATTTTTGCATGAAGAACAAAATAGGAATGCAAACCGAAGGCCCTTTCCCGTAACTGTATTACTTTTTAGTAAAGATGTGGAATGAGGGAAAAACATTTGCTGTGGGTAACGTAAGATTCTTATCAATAGAAAACTCACACATACACAGAGGAAGAAATTGACATAGAAATAATTGACATAGTGTAAATAAATATAAAATTCTGTAAATGTGAATTGGTCTTACACCTGCTGATAGCTGGTGCAGAGGAAAAACAATATGCAATTACAGAAAAATAAAATCCCTTCACTACAGTAGTGGTCGTACTAAATTATAGTGATACACATCAATTATGTAGAGCAAAATGAAAAGAAACAAAGAACATAATGAAACAAACTCGTAACACAGTCATGACGGAATCGGGAATCCTCAGATTGCTTATATTAACTTCTCAAATGCGAAATATCTATTACATTCCTTACCAAAAAGTCCAGCCTTTGGTTCTTCTTTTGGTGATCTATTTATACAAATTTGTCCTTCCCTATTCCTATTTTCAAAAAAGTGCCAGCTGCCTGATTTTACGTGACTTAGTGCATATTATACATCTGTCCATAAACTGGATACAAGTTGTGAAAGTTCCACTTGGTAGATGTGAGGAGCGAAAACACTCCATCTCTTCTACTTTATTTTCAAAAAGGGCCAGGTGCTTGTCTTTACATAGACTCAGTGCATATCCTACATCTGTCCATGAATTGGGATACAAGTTGTGACGGCTCTGCTTGACAAATGGCTTCGGCAAAGTAGCACTCTCGGGCTAATTGCGGAAGTCTGTTCCCCATATGTGCATCAACCATATCAAGGGAGCCGAGTTGCGAGCTAGGATGAATCAAATGTCCATAAATTTGAGCCATGTCTACCTTGTCTATCTTAGAGATCTCTGCCAAATTTCTCTCATTTTTCTCCTTCATGTCGAGGGAGACCCGCTCTATATTCATCTGCCTTAGCGTTTCTGTGTCACCCCCACTTTCCATCCCCAAAATTTCACCATTTATGGCTTTGAAAGCTTCTTCTAGTGAATTTGTCACTTTTTGAGCTTGCTCCTTGCTTAAAGTAATATCATGCTCCCAATTTTTTAACAAAATATTACCCCTAGTCTGTTCAGCAATGGTGAGCCCGGGAGACCCTGCTGAAAACCTATTATTGGTGGCTATTACTGCTTCTTGGAAGGCTATCCGAGCAGCTTCTGCATTTCTTTCCTTGACGATCAGATTCTCAGAAATCTGATGCATTAACAGGCAATCTCCTCAAAATTCCCCTACTTTGTTTAGGAGACTCTGTTGAGCAGAAGAGATCCTTCTCTGAATGTCGATTTCTCGGGATTTAACAATATCAATGTCGATCACATTGCTTCCTGCGACCTCTAACTGAGCCTGTAACTGTGTGATCGTATCCCTCTGCTGACCCGACTGCACTCGACCCTCTCGGATCACTGAGTTTGCTTGTTCCAGCTTGGTTTTGAGGACTTTGATCTCTTTCTTATCGGCCAATTGGGCCAACTCTATTTCTCCACTCGCTTGACTCTTAGCGTCTTCCGCAGCCGAAGCTACTCGGGCTTCAAGAGTCTTGATCAATCGATTTTTTCTCTTGAGATGATTTTTCAACATCGCAACTGAGAATTGGTTCACTGACGCATAAGCTCCCAGCGTCCCTGTTATCTCTGTTGCGAACTCATCACTCTTCTTATTTTTTCCATCTTTCATTATTTTGAATTTTTTAACAGTGGACTCTCCCTCTTGATAAGATTCCCGCTTTAATACGGCTTTTCTCTTTCTGTCAAAAAAGAACTCATTAGGGGGGAGTTCCTCTGCCCTTATAGGCCTCAACTCTTCACCAAATATCCATCCCTCGCTAACGTCTCCCTGTGCTGACTGCAAGGGTGTGAGAGAGGTGATGGGTTGTCCGATCTACTTCGTCTCCTTTCCAGGTGTGACAAGTGAGTCCTGCTCTTTCAGAAGATCGGAGGTCTTTGTCTCTGTATTCTGAGTTTCAGGTGGGTCGGTGTTTTTCACTTCCATCTCTGGACCGTGTTCCTTGGGTGGGTTAGTAGTCCCTTCTTCTGTTTCAGGATTCTTTTCCTCCTAGGGGCTCTCCTCCTACTCAGGATTCTTCTCCTGCTCGGGGCTCTTCTCCTGCTCGAGATTCTTCTCTTGCTCGGGGCTCTTCTCCTGCTCGGGATTCTTCTCTTGCTCGGGATTCTTCTCCTGCTCAGGATTCTTCTCCTGCTCCCCTTCCTGATGTTTTTCAGGGTTAGAAGTTTTCCCCTCAGAACTTTCGACCTCCTTTTCTTTATTTTTGGAAAGTCCTAAACCTCCCAACGCCACGGGGAGACATCTTTTCCTATGTTCCTGAAATTTTAAAACAGAAGCCCTATCTTCGGGTGCTAGAGATCTGATTCGAAATTGCACTTTCGAATAGGACCTCGCCCCTCGGAAAACATTATCCGAGGGCAAACACTCGTGCTCAAACCTCTTTAATCCGCAATTCCCCAAATGGGTGCTTACAATTCTCTGCGGATCATGCTTTTTGTACTCAATAGAGACTAGGCTGAAGTCTTCTAATGTTGCAGCTTCAGCCTTAGCATGTCCAAAATCTAATAAGGAATAGGAATTAAGCCGAACAGGGAAAAATGGCCATACCCTCTTTGATGACGCTTTGAGCTCTTTGCTCACTCCGCCGATTACTGTTTGTCGCGCAATCTCACGACAGGCCAGCTTGTCGGGGATAAAAAGTGGTAGCGCCAGAGGAGGGATAGCTACTCCGAAAACTCTAAAATAGGAGAATTCTTCATCGACATACCAATCCGCGATACTGCTTATATTCGCAGCAATGCTATCGGATATGCGGGGTGGCAAAAGACCAAAAATGACGACGTGTAGGGGCACTATCACCCAGTTGAAAATATCATAAATAAACTTATTTGCATTATTTTCCCACAGCTTTTCGTGGTATACATGCACCTTTTTTTCCTGGGTTGGACTCCAAGCCCAATTCATCAAAGGAAAAGGTGTCATGGAGCATATTGCGTCCATGATATACGTGGACATGAAGAATCCAGATGGTCTCCCGACTGCTTTTTTCTCCCAGTAATTTGTAACTCTGTTGAACAAACTGTCGGAAAGCATCTTAGCCCAATTAAATGAGCAACCTTCCGCTACCCGAGAGATGAGAGGTACCCACTAAATGTAAAAATGGGCGGTATCTTCCCATCCGAAAAGATGGCAAGTCATCATCGCCACATACATATATTGTGGCTCCAATGAAGAAATCGAATACACACCCTTGTCATTCGCTCTGAATGTTGCGGACCGTGAAACCCACTCTTTAATCAAACTAGGCATGGTTTTATCATATTCCTCACATTCCTTCTTTTTGAATTCCTCCAAGAATTCTTTGCCATATGTATATTCAGAAGTCGCTGGGAGTTTGTACATAGATTGGATATGCTCTAGTCTGAAAGTTCCGACCATGACCTGTCGGTCATTTACGATAGTTCTGGTGGACAGGTCGATGTGATCAAATGCCCATAAGATCATGTCGTAGTATGGGAGAAAACAAGGTCTGGTTGAAACCAGGTGCATTCCCGACTGAACAATTTTCTTATACTTAGTGTCCAGGTCATCCTTTACAATATCATTGTCATCGTCATCCGACTCTGAATAGTTTACCAATTCGGATTGCAGAATGTCTGAAATAAACGACCAGGTGGGTACTGAGCCACCAGTCCGTGGTGAAGTATCTGAGACGTTGTCTGGACCCTGCGCTGCAACCTCGACATTTTATTTCGCTGCTCTCCTTGGGGCCATGGCTGACGCTTGCTTTTTCGCTCTTCTGCAATAAACCTGTGTATACATGCGGAAATGAGTTCCCTCGGAGCAAGGTGAGATCTGTGCGCTTATGATAAACGTTTAAAAAGAATGAAACTCTCGTATATATTTGGAAACTCTGTACCTTTGAAATAAATCTGTCAAATCGCAAATAAAACCAAATTTAATGTATGAATCCGATCTTATTTATTCGTAGATTTACCCTACTTTTTTCATTAATGTCATCAATGTTCGGCGGCTTGACAGGAAATCGGGTTATGGGGAGCAAGTAAATTCCTCGTGAAGTGTGCCAACCTCGATACGCGGGACGTACCTCACTTAATTTTAAATTTTCATATTTAATAATGTTAAGCATTTTCTTGCATTTCGCTGTATCGTGAATTTTCTTTTCAGATTTTGACTCTTCAACTTGCGAAGTTGCGAGTGCCGCTTTTTCCTTAATTATTAATAACCGTGATTTGGCGCATTCTTAATTATATAACTAACCTAATCGTCATATCGCGACTCGGGAATTCGAAGACAAACTTTTGGAAGAATGATATGCCAAGTTGCGATATCGCGATGTGGCGATAATTAAGACTTAAATTAAAAGAAGGAAATCTTAGATTTGGTGACTAATTAATCTCGCTATAATTATGTCGCAACTTCGTGAATCGGATTTTTGGACACCTTAAATTGATGAAAGAAAGTTCCGAGTGACGAAGTGTCGAGGACCAAACTTAACCATGGTTAGTTTTTTACCCTTAGTCTCCAACCAAGGTTATCACAAAGTCATCGTGTTCTCGGCTATTGGGGATGCAAGAAAAAAAAACTGGGTTTGATGTATGCCGAGGCGTGAAACCCCGACAATGCCTAATCATGGGTTAAAGGTTTCACCCTAGTTAATGCCTTAAGCGAAAATTAAAATCGAGTTCGCAGTTTCGCGACTCGGGACTTGTGAATTCAAAAATTAAAGTGTCTGAATTGCAAGACCCTGAAATAAAACAAAAGAGCAAACATTTTTGCGAAAAATGGACCTTTTTTGAAAGTGAAAAAGCATTGCTATTCATGGGACAAGATTTCAGAGTTTTATGATTTCAGAAGGAGAAGAAAAACAACTTTAGATCTCAAGTATCAAAAATTGAAAATTGAGCGAGGTGAAAAACAAGGGCGGTTCCAACATAGGCTCCAACTAGGGATCCCGCTTCCCTGTGAGGCGGGAAGAACAATAGACCAGATGCCAAAATTGGGTAAATGGAGTCATAGGCTAAAGTAAACAGAAAATATTCAAGGAAAAATATAGAAGGGGGGAATAAAATTTTTGCTTGGTACCCCATAAATTTTTTCGAACTCAGATACTCTTTCCAAACACGGCTGAAGTCACTTTTGCAATTTTCCCTTTCTCACTACTAGGTTTGGGGAACGCTGTAAGACAGTCGTAACAGTCCTAGGATATTCAACAGGTCTTATGATTCTCATCTTGCATCAAAAGGATGATATTATATAATTTAAGAAAGGGAAGTCCCATCAGAATTTGGGGAAATGATCAGGTTTTCAGAAAGCGTTGATTACCAGAGTAAATTGATGTTTATGTATAACAGCCTTACAGATCTCTCAGACATTGCTTCACTGCTAGCGAGCCTGTTCAGTACCCCGATGAAGTTGTCTGACCCCTTTCTACTGAATTTCTTTTCACCACTTTGGAAAATATTTTATGCGTTTAAACGCTAAGACGAGGGCAATCATTTCTGAATTTCCTTTCATCGTCTTAATGGACTAGGTGGGGGCAATCATTTTTGAATTTCCTTTCACCACCTATCTCAGTATTTAATTTTTAAAACATGAAGATGGGAGCAATCAGTTTATATCAGGGCTGAGATCTGTGTAATATTTTTTATCAGAGGTCTGTCAACTTATTTTGATTACTCAGTATCAACCTTCCTTTGACCCTCACAAGACCTTTAGTTCCTAGGGAGGCACGGGAGAATAAATAAAACTTTAAGGGACATCATGTTCAAGCAAGCTTTGATTTTTTGAACACTGTTAAAAAACCTAGGAAAGTTAAGATCATGTTGGAAATATGGCTACAACAGAGATGACGCAGATGATCAAGGCGCAGATGATCAAGGTTGTCATTGATGGCAATCGATTGTTTATGAAGAACAGATGCTGAAACATGTTGCAACACAAATGCAAACACAGACGCTGAAAA
>ML791912.1:558739-571929 GCA_009831015.1 Picea engelmannii
TGTTTATAACACTGGTTTTCACAGTAAAGACTTGCTGCCATTAAGATTAATGATTCGAAGATAAAATTGAGAGAAATTGTTAATAATTTACAATAACTGATTCACCCCCCCCCTCTCAGTTATTTCATACCTGTAACAGATCACTATAAATGTTCCTTAACTAAGCAGAAGATCAAGTAGTTGTGAGGACCATCTTTCTTATTAAGATCTGTTCCAAAATCCCTGAGGTTTTTAAAACGAAAAACTTTTACTCGTTTGCAAAAACTCGGGAAGATAGTGACTTGATAAAGTTAGGCCCAAAAATAGATAGAAAACAAGGCAACAATTCAATGACTTAATATACGAGAGGCCACAATGGTTCGGGACTGGTTTTCGAACATATTTGGGAGCAAAAATTATGACTGACTATTTTTGGGTTTAATTTATTCCAATTTAGTTGGAAGATTATAAAGCTAAAAATAATCATGTTACCTAATCCTTTTATATTGTAATTTGAACAACATTACCTTAGATTGTAAAAACAACCTTTCATGACCTGAGTATTGAAAAAACTTACCTCTGTCTTTTCTTTTCAATTTCTTTGTGAGCTACGAATTATCTTATGTATCACCTGTTTTATGTCGTCCTATTTCCCACACCGATCTATACCTTATTTCTTCAGCTAGTTTCATCTGCAACTGGACTCCTACAAAAACCAAATACGAATTTGATTCAAAATGTGTTGAGAATTTAGGAAGGAAAACCAAAAATTGAAAATAAATGCTTGGGCAAAAAACATAAATATGTACAAAAACTCATAATAAAATTTATTTATTTACAATTATATATATACAATTTCTTATTTTTCATTTTATTTTATTTCCTTTTTCATCCGACGACTATCAAGTCATGTAGTGCTTTAGATATCGCCCGTTGACAGGGGCGCTGAGAAATTCTCCATCAATATTTTCCAGGAGAAAGGAATTTTTTCCTTCTCGAGCCGAGACCCTGAATGGTCCGTACCAAAGGTGGTCAAATTTTCCATGTTTCATGGCTTCTTCCCTTCTCGCATCCCATCTTAACACTAAATCACCCGGAAAGAACTCTCTGTCCTTTGCTTTGAGATCGAACAATGCTTTCATATCGTCTTGGTATCTCTGCATTCTCTCATCAACCTCCACTCTAAGCTGTTGAACCTCAATCAGTTGGTTAATTCTTCTGGTTATATGATTGGGCTCTTCATTTTGATCCTGCCATAATTTCATCACTGGCAATGCTAAGTTTATAGGCAGAACCGCATCAGTCCCATATACCATCTGAAACGGCGAAATGTCGATAGACCTTTTAGTGCTGATGCGATTTGCCCATAATGCGTGCTTCAAATGGACATGCCAAGACCTCTTGTTTTCGTTCAGTACCTTTTTTATTACGTTTACCAGGCTCTTATTAGATGATTCAGCCAGCCCATTTCCCTGAGGGTAATAAGCAGTGGAATGGCCGAGAAAAATACTGTACTTTTGGCAGAAGTCGACCATAGCCATGGACTTGAAATCCTGGGCATTGTTAGTAACGATCTTTCGGGGACACCCGAATCTTGATAAGATGTTATCTTCCAAGAAGTCGATCACCACCGAATTTGTTTCCCTTTTAGTTGGAATTGCTTCCACCCACTTTGTAAAATAATCTGTGGTCGTTAAGATCCATTTATGTTGAGCAATGGAATGGGGATTAATTTCCCCTATAAAGTCTAATCCCCATTGTTGAAACGGGGCTTCAGTTTTGACTGGAATGAGTGGTAGTGCAGGGAGTTTCTGCTTACCAGCGAATATTTGACATGAGTAACAGGCACGTACTTTGGCATTGACGTTGAAAAATAGTTTTGGCCAATAGTATCCAGCCCTCAAGATCTTATAGGCTGTGGCTCTCCACGCATGGTGTCCTCCGCAGATTCCTTCATGAAACTCCTCTATAACCTGTGGGGTTTCTGATTCAACCAAACAGACAAGTAAAAACCCGAGTGGATCCTTCCAGTATAGTTGGTTTTCTGAGGTGCAATACTTGACAGCATGGAGTTTCAAAGTTCTGTATTTGGTCGGTGTTAATCCATCTGGGCATTTCAGGTTTAACAAATAAAAAACGATATCTTTATACCAGCCTGACAACATGAATTTTTCTTCAACCTTGTTTGGATATGTCTGGTCATCTGACTCTTGAAAATGTGTATCTTCGTCTTCCCCTCATAGGCAATTGATGTTAAGAGCTCTAAGGTTCGACTCAGCCAAGAGTTTGGCAAGACCCTTTCCTTTTATCAATTTAGTTGGCTTGATATCCAGATCAAATTCTTGTATTTTAGCAAGCCAGCGCCCTCGTTTTCCATCACTATCTGGCTGTACCAATATATCTTTCACAACACTGGTTGGTACGTACGTGATAATTTTTGAATGTAGAACGTAAGTTCTGAATTCTTTTAGCGCTTTCACCATTGCGTACGCCTGTTTTTCTATTATATTATATTTTAGCTCGGCGTCTCTAAGGCTTTTGCTAAAAAATGCGATCGGGCGTTCAAAATCTTTATCATCTTTTTGCAGCAACACCGCGGCGATGGTATGTTGAGAAGCGAATGAGAAGATGAGGAAATCTTTCAAGTAATCTGGGCTTGTTAACACAGGTGCCTCGCTGATGACTTTTTTAATACGCTCGAACGATGCTTTAGCCTCCATCGTCCACTTTACTCTACTATCCTTCTTCAACATTCCTGTGATCAATTTGACAATCTCAGCGAAATTTGGTATAAATCTTCTTAAAAAATTTATTGTACCTAAGAAAGATTGAATTTCTTTAACGTTTCTAGGAATACTGATAGTTTGTATCGCTTCAACCCTCTTAGGATCAATCTTGATCCCATCTTTAAATACGATGTGCCCCAGAAGCTTACCTTCCTGCATAGCGAAATGTGATTTCTTTGGATTCAAAGATAGACCGTACCTGAGACATTTTTTGAAAGTTTGTTTTAAGTGGATCAAATGTTCTTCATCGGTTTTAGAAAAAACCATCAAATCGTCAAGGTAGATTACTACGAACTTATCTCTTTCTCCAATGAAAGCGATATCCATGGCGCGCTGGAAGGTATCCCCTGCGTTCATTAAACCAAAAGGCATCTTATCATACATGAATGTACCCCATGGTGTGGTGAAAGCGATTTTTTCTCTGTCTTGCTCGTTCATGGCGATTTGATTGTACCCAGAAAACCCATCTATCATAGACATCCAATTTGCTCCAACTACCCTTTCCAGGACGTGATCCATTTTAGGAAGTGGATAATTATCTTTAAGAGATGACCTGTTCAAGTTCCGGAAATCTACACAGTCTGATTTCTCCGTTCTTTTTTCTGACGGGGACCAAATTTGCCACCCATTCTGAGTATCTTAGAGGTACAATTATTTTCGCATCTAAGAGCTTCTTAACTTCTTTTTCAATAACAGGCAACAAAATGGGGTTAAAATGCCCGAGCTTCTGCCTAAAAGGCTTGACTCCGAGCTTCAAAGGTATCTTGTGCTCAATTATAGAAGTGTCGTATGTTCGAAGCTCGTCATAGGACCAGGCAAAAACATATTTATACTGTTTGAGTAAGTCTCTATACTGGTCTTTTACCTTAGGAGGGAGGAATTTGGATATCTTTACTATCCTGGAATCTTTTTCAGTTCCTATGTTGCAATCTTCCACTTCTTCTAGTTGGAGCTGCAAAGTGGACTTCACAGGTATGTCGTTCTGATCGAAGAGTCTTTCCAAAGGAATTAAGCCTTTCGGGATTTGGTTATTTTTGAGGATCAACATGCGATGATCCGCTATTCTCTCTCGGAAGGTTTCAGGATCTTCATCTTTTTGCATAGTCCACATCGGGTCATTTTGATTTTCTTGATCTGGATGAGTTTCAGAGAATTCACCTATTTCTATGAGAAATTTCTGAATTTGTTTGTCATCTTCAAAGACCTGCCAATGTCGGACATTGTCTGGTATAGAGGGTTTATATCTGATTTCAATATGATATTTCAGTTTTACATTCGTGGGAGGGGAAAAGGTCGAGGCTACCTTAGCCAATGCGTCAGCATGTAGATTCTCTGTGCGAGGAATAAAATGGACTTTTATAGATGAGAAAAAATTCTCCATTAAATCCCAGGCGCAATTTTTGTATGTTCTTAGTTTGGGATGCTTGGCTTGGTATTGTCGGTTTACTTGTTTTACTATCAATTCAGCGTCACCGTAAACCTCCAAGTTTTTTATGTTTAATTTCTTGGCATCCTCTAAACCTAAGATTAATGCTTCATACTCGCATACGTTATTGGTGTAATCTATGTCCCACTGCAAGCGATATGAGAAAGGAACGGTAAACTTACCTTCAGGTGCTATCAAAAGTATGCCAGCACCAGCTCCTTCAGAAGATGAAGCACCATCGAAGTACATTTTCCAGATACCATTTCTGCATAGTTCTTCGGTCAAGGGGATAAGCTCTTCCTGCTTCATATCAAGTTCTTCTGGACACCCATCTAAACTATCATCAAAAGACAATATGCAATTCCCCAGGTCTTGATCCGCAACGTAAATGGGAAAGTTATTTGGGTTCTGAGGATCACTAACAGTATACGCTAATCTTGTTTCTCGGTACAAGTGGGTAAACTGTCCACCGAAAATTGGGATTGTGGCATATGACATGTCTAATTGTAGAGAACCTCCCAACTTGTCTCCCCATGATCTGGATAACAACATACCATATTTGGGGGGGATATCTGCAATAACCACATCCATCAGGATACTCTTGACCGGGACACGAGCCAGGGTAACTACCAGATATTTTATCATTCCCATACATTTAACCTTTCTCGAATCGAAAGAGTATAGGTATCCATAGGGTCTAGTGATCTGGATCCCCAGCCTCTCCATTATAGTTTTGGGCATGACATTATGAGAAGCCCCGGAGTCTAACATGCAGTTATGCAGTAACTAGTCATGTATATTCAGGGTGATATAGAAAGGAGCTACGTTGTCTTTGAATCCCTCGAAATGAGGACCAAAGGTGATGTTAGTTCTATCATCTTCTAGGTTGATAACGTCGGAGTGACTTTCTGGCTCGTAAACGCCCATTACTTTGGCAATTTGCTTCCGATAAGTGGGGTTTTTTGCTAATTCTACCAAAGGAATCGGTATCTTAATTTTATTTAATTCATTTTCAAAATTGTAAGATGTATTGGCCTTGTCCGTTTCTTTGGTTAAGACTTCCGAGCCTTTTTCTTCCTATTTGTTCGTCTGGATCACTTTATCACTCATGACCTTAGTCGAAGATGTCACTTTATCTATCGGCCCCGTTTCCTTTGTTTGGGTTTCAACTTGTTTCACCTCAGACTCTTGAGTTTTTGTTATCTTGTCTTTATTTCGGGGTAACAATGTCTCTTCCAAAGGAGGTTCATGAGATTCATCCCTTGGCAGGATTTTCTTAGGTTGGTTAGTTGAGGTGGGCTTATTTTTTGATCTCAAATTGTATCTGGGTTGAAAATCAGCCGCTATCATTTCTGTTTCTGGTTGAGATACGCATAGGTCAGTATGATCACCCTCTTCTTCTTCATTAGACGGTTGAGGAGTATTTAAGGATTTCTCATAATATTCCCTAGTCAGAAATGGCTGCAAACACTCTTCACCGAAACATGCCACTTCATCTTCTGAATCTCCGAAATCTTGGAGGTCACTTGCTCCTATAAAATTTTCATTTTTTAGTGGAGCTTGTATCTTTTGATCTTCATTCTTTATTTGCCTATGTTGATTTTGGGGATTTGGGTTTCTCCTGAAGTCTCTTTTGTTAGAAGAATCATCTTTAGCAACTCAATCCTAGAGATTTTGTTAGACAGATCTTTAATTATTCGGGCCATATCATCCACTCTGTCGTCAGTGTATCTATTTGACTCGGAAGGACCTGCTGGTTCCTTATAGCGTCTATTATCACGGCTGGTTGTTTCTACTTTAGCCTTAAACTTACCTAAAGCCATCATATTAGATTCTATTTCGACAACATCGTCTTGCATTCTATTCAGGGTGTCTCCTCTTCTTTCTCGCAAAAGTAGGGCAAAATCAGGTTCGAAAGCTCCCGCAAAGGTTACTTTGGTAGATGGTTCAGAAGGTTTAACAGCGGCTGGAATTTTATTATACAGTTTGTTAAATCTTAGAATAAATTACATAACTGTTTCTGAGTTCTTTTTCTTTAGAGACCCAAACTCGGTAAGGTAATATAAGTGATCTTTCCACTCCCCCCACTATGCGATGAACGCATCTTCCAATGCATCATATGTACGAATAGAAGCTGCAGGAAGGTTTCTAAACCAAGTTTGGACCCGTCCTTCAAAGGTCTGTACTAGAATCCTCGAATAAACATCCTCGTGTTCAATACCACAGATGTCTGCGAACTGGTCAAAAAAGTTTATATGCTCGGCTGCGGTTAGATATCCCTCTCCAGTGAACTTAGGGAGATTTTTAATGTAATTGTCAGGTAAATCATGGAGGTGAGCGAGTAAAATGAGGGGAGCGTACCTTACTTCTACTTTTACAAATACTCTGGGTGGAGGGACATTACATCCTCCCCCTCCGACGCTTGCCATCGACTTGGGAGTAGGGAACAAGGGTGTAACACACTATTTGGAATCAGGCGAGACAGGTAAGTTCTGTTGAAAAAAGGCTGGTATATCAAATGACAATGATCTTTCTAAAGGACCTTTTCCCTTGTTTACAGATGAGAAAGATTGATGGATCTCACTCCTAAATTCAGAATAGTCAGTTTTCGGATCTCTGGTATCGGATAGAGGGCTGCAGGAAGTAGGAGTTTCTAAAGGGCATTTAGTCTTCAAAAGTGGATTTTTGGGCTTATGAACGGTAGCGGTTTCCTCAGATGAGCCTCTCGCTTTTAAAAAAAATTCAGGATCATTAACAGGTGTAATCGGCCTGCCATCCGGGTTCTGTCTGGTATGCCTTCTACCAGACGCCAGTTTGTGTTTAAGTGGAGTCGCCAAGTGAAAGATTTAAAAGCCTTAAAAAGGTGTGCACTCTATGTTCACTATCAAAGAGTAACAATATCAACGAAATAGTTTGTCGTTTTCCCAGGGAAAAGATTTCATAACTTCATTCCCTAGCAACGGTGCCAGTAAGAATGTTGTTCTTGAGTCTGTACTAAGGCTTAAAGTACAGTGTCAAGGAATCCGAAAGTATGTAAAAGATGAATATGAAGATAAAGTTACCTTCGGTGTAGGAAACTAATGAAGGTTTCTACGTTCTCGTTGTCTAGCTTCCAACTGTTCCTGGGTAGTAATATCTTGTTCAATGGCTGCCCATGAACGTTCCAATGCCTCCCGGGTGTTCGTTGTTTTAAGGGTTGTGTCAAAAACATTTAAAGCGATATGTATTTGATTAGATAGCCCGGGTTGAATATTTGGTTGAATTTCTGCGGGGACAGTCATTTGAGGAATAGTACCAATATGAGAATGATTTAACGAGAGATTTCAACGCTGTTTCAATTCAGTCGAAATGAGAGAAATTTTTGCATGAAGAACAAAATAGGAATGCAAACCGAAGGCCCTTTCCCGTAACTGTATTACTTTTTAGTAAAGATGTGGAATGAGGGAAAAACATTTGTTGTGGGTAACGTAAGATTCTTATCAATAGAAAACTCACACATACACAGAGGAAGAAATTGACATAGAAATAATTGACATAGTGTAAATAAATATAAAATTCTGTAAATGTGAATTGGTCTTACACCTGCTGATAGCTGGTGCAGAGAAAAAACAAGATGCAATTACAGAAAAATAAAATCCCTTCACTACAGTAGTGGTCGTACTAAATTATAGTGATACACATCAATTATGTAGAGCAAAATGAAAAGAAACAAAGAACATAACGAAACAAACTTGCAACACAGTCGTGACGGAATCGGGAATCCTCAGATTGCTTGTATTAACTTCTCAAATGCGAAATCTCTATTACATTCCTTACCAAAAAGTCCAGCCTTTGGTTCTTCTTTTGGTGATCTATTTATACAAATTTGTCCTTCCCTATTCCTATTTTCAAAAAAGTGCCAGCTGCCTGATTTTAAGTGACTTAGTGCATATTATACATCTGTCCATAAACTGGATACAAGTTGTGAAAGTTCCGCTTGGCAGCTATGAGGAGCAAAAACACTCCATCTCTTCTACTTTATTTTCAAAAAGGGCCAGGTGCTTGTCTTTGCATAGACTCAGTGCATATCCTACATCTGTCCATGAATTGGGATACAAGATGTGACGACTCTGCTTGACAAATGGCTTTGGAAAAGTAGCACTCTCGGGCTAATTGCGAAAGTCTGTTCCCCATATGTGCATCAACCATATCAAGGGCGTCGAGTTGCGAGCTGGGCTGAATCAAATGTCCATCAATTTGAGCCATGTATACCTTGTCTATATTAGAGATCTCTACCAAATTTCTCTCAGTTTTCTCCTTCATGTCGAGGGAGACCCGCTCTATATTCATCTGCCTTAGCGTTTATGTGTCACCCCCACTTTCCATCCCCAACAGTTCACCATTTATGGCTTTGAAAGCTTCTTCTAGTGAATTTGTCACTTTTTGAGCCTGCTCCTTGCTTAAAGTAATATCATGCTCCCAATTTTTTAACAAAATATTACCCCTAGTCTGTTCAGCAATGGTGAGCCCAGGAGACCCTGCTGAAAACCTATTATTGGTGGCTATTACTACTTCTTGGAAGGCTATCTGAGCAGCTTCTGCGTTTCTTTCCTTGATGATCAGATTCTCAGAAATCTGATGCATTAACAGGCAATCTCCTCGAAATTCCCCTACTTTGTTTAGCAGACTCTGTTGAGCAGAAGAGATCCTGCTCTGAATGTCGATTGCTCGGGATTTAACAATCTCGATGTCGATCACATTACTTCCTACGACCTCTAACTGAGCCTGTAACTGTGTGATCGTATCCCTCTGCTGACCCGACTGCACTCGACCCTCTCAGATCACTGAGTTTGCTTGTTCCAGCTTGGTTTTGAGGAATTCGATCTCTTTCTTATCGGCCAATTGGGCCAGCTCTATTGCTCCACTCGCTTGACTCTTAGCATCTTCCGCAGCCAAAGCTACTCGGGCTTCAAGAGTCTTGATCAATCGATTTTTTCTCTTGAGATGATTTTTCAACATCGCAACCGAGAATTGGTTCGCTGACGCATAAGCTCCCAGCGTCCCTGCTATCTCTCTTGCGAACTCATCACTCTTCTTATTTTTTCCATCTGTCATTATTTTGAATTTTTTAACAGTGGACTCTCCCTCTTTATAAGATTCCCGCTTTACAACGGCTTTTCTCTTTCTGTCAAAAAAGAACTCATAAGGGGGGAGTTCCTCTGCCCTTATAGGCCTCAACTCTTCACCAAATATCCATCCCTCGCTAACGTCTCCCTGTCCTGACTGCAAGGGTGTGACAGAGGTGATGGGTTGTCCGATCTGCTTCATTGCCTTTCCAGGTGTGACGAGTGAGTCCTTCTCTTTCGGAAGATCGGAGGTCTTCGTCTCTGTATTCTGAGTTTCAGGTGGGTTAGTGTTTTTCACTTCCATCTCTGGACCATGTTCCTTGGGTGGGTTAGTAGTCCCTTCTTCTGTTTCGAGATTATTTTCCTTCTCGGGGCTCTCCTCCTGCTCGGGATTATTCTCCTGCTCGAGGCTCTTCTCCTGCTCGGGATTCTTCTCTTGCTCGGGGCTCTTCTCCTGCTCGGGATTCTTCTCTTTCTTGGGATTCTTCTCCTGCTCGGGATTCTTCTCCTGCTCCCCTTCCTGACATTTTTTGGGGTTAGAAGTTTTCCGCTCAGAACTTTCGACCTCCTTTTCTTTATTTTTGGAAAGTCCTAAACCTCCCAACGCCACGGGGAGACATCTTTTCCTATGTTCCTGAAATTTTAAAACAGAAGCCCTATCTTCGGGTGCTAGAGATCTGATTCGAAATTGCACTTCCGAATAGGACCTCTCCCCTCAGAAAACATCATCCGAGGGTGAACACTCGTGCTCAAACCTCTTTAATCCGCAATTCCCCAAATGGGTGCTTACAATTCTCTGCGGATCATGCTTTTTGTACTCAATAGAGACTAGGCTCAAGTCTTCTAATGTTGCAGCTTCAGCCTTAGCATGTCTGAAATCTAATAAGGAATAGGAATTAAGCCGAACAGGGAAAAATGGCCATACCTTCTTTGATGACGCTTTGAGCTCTTTCCTCACTCCGCCAATTACTGTTTGTCGCGCAATCTCACGACAAGCCATCTTGTCGGGGATAAAAAGCGGTAGCGCCAGAGGAGGGACAGCTGCTCTGAAAACTCTAAAATAGGAGAATTCTTCTTCGACATACTAGTCCGCGATACTGCTTAGATTCGCAGCAATGCTATCGGATATGCGGGGTGGCAAAAGACCAAAAATGGCGACGTGTAGGGGCACTATCACCCAGTTGAAAATCTGATAAATAAACTTATTTGCATTATTTTCCCACAGCTTGTCATGGTATACATGCACCGTTTTTTCCTGGGTTGGACTCCAAGCCCAATTCATCAAAGGAAAAGGTGTCATGGAGCATATTGCGTCCATGATATACGCGGACATGAAGAATCTGGATGGTCTCCCGGCTGCTTTTTTCTCCCGGTAATCTGTAACTCCGTTGAATAAACTGTCGGAAAGCATCTTAGCCCAATTAAATGAGCAACCTTCCGCTACCTGAGAGATGAGAGGTACCCACTGAATGTAAAAATGGGCGGTATCTTCCCATCCGAAAAGCCAACAAGTCATCATCGCCACATACATATATTGTGGCTCCAATGAAGAAATCGAATACACACCCTTGTCATTCGCTCTGAATGTTGTGGACCGCGAAACCCACTCTTTAATCAAACTAGGCATGGTTTTATCATATTCCTCGCATTCCTTCTTTTTGAATTCCTCCAAGAATTCTTTTCCATATGTATATTCAGAAGTCGCTGGGAGTTTGTACATAGATTGGATATGCTTTGGTCTGAAAGTTCTGACCATGCCCTGTCGGTCATTTACGATAGTTCTGGTGGACAGGTCGATGTGATCCAATGCCCATCGGATCATGTCGTAGTATGGGAGCAACCGAGGTCTGGTTGCAACCAGGTGCATTCCCGACTGAACAATTGTCTTATACTTAGTGTTCAGGTCATCCTTTACAATATCATTGTCATCGTCATCCGACTCTGAATAGTTTACCAATTCGGATTGCATAATGTTTGAAATAAACGACCAGGTGGGTACTGAGCCGCCATTCCGTGGTGAAGTATCTGAGACGTTGTCTAGACCCTGTGTTGCAACCTCGACATTTTCTTTCGCTGCTCTCCTTGGGGCCATGGCTGATGCTTGCTTTTTCGCTCTTCTGCAATAAACCTGTGTATACATGCGGAAATGAGTTCCCTCGGAGCAAGGTGAGCTTTGTGTGCTTATGATAAACGTTTAAAAAGAATGAAACTCTCGTATATATTTGGAAACTTTGTACCTTTGAAATAAGTCTGTCAAATCGCAAATAAAACCAAATTTAATGTATGAATACGATCTTATTTATTCGTAGATTTACCCTACTTTTTTCATTAATGTCATCAATGTTCGGCGGCTTGACAGGCAATCGGGTTATGGTGAGCAAGTAAATTCCTTGTGAAGTGTTCCAACCTCGATACGCGGGACGTACCTCACTTAATTTTAAATTTTCAAATTTAATAATATTAAGCATTTTCTCGCATTTCGCTGTATCGTGAATTTTCTTTTCAGATTTTTACTCTTCAACTCGCGAAGTTGCGAGTGCCGCTTTTTCCTTAATTATTAATAACTGTGATTTGGTGCATTCTTAATTATATAACTAACCTAATCGTCATATCGCGACTCGGGAATTCGAAGACAAACTTTTGGAAGAATGATATGCCGAGTTGCAATATCGCGATGTGGCGATAATTAAGACTTAAATTAAAAGAAGGAAATCTTAGATTTGGCGACTAATTAATCTCGCTATAATTATGTCGCAACTTCATGAATCGGATTTTTGGACACCTTAACTTGATGAAAGAAAGTGTCAAGTGACGAAGTGTCGAGAACCAAAATTAATCATGGTTAGTTTTTTACCCTTAGTCTCCAACCAAGGTTATCACAAAGTCATCATGTTCTCGGCTATCGGGGCTGCAAGAACAAAAACCTGGGTTTGATGTATGCCAAGGCACGAAACCCCGACAACGCCTAATCATGGGTTAAAGGTTTCACCCTAGTTAATGCCTTAAGAGAAAATTAAAATCGAGTTCGCAGTTTCGCGACTCAGGACTTGTGAATTCAAAAATTAAAGTGTCTGACTTGAGAGACCCCGAAATAAAACAAAAGAGCAAACATTTTTGTGAAAAATGGACCTTTTTTGAAAGTGACAAAGCATTTCTATTCATGGGACAAGATTTCAAAGCTTTATGATTTCGGAAGGAGAAGAAAAGCAACTTTAGATCTCAAGTATCAAAAATTGAAAATTGAGCGAGGTGAAAAACAAGGGCGGTTCCAACAGTAGGCTCAGTGAATCCCAATGGATTTACCACTAGCCGCCCCCGAGCTGAGGCCACGATGCTTCGAGATTGAGTCTCTATTTTCCAGTGACCGAGAATGAAGGTTACTCTCCTTCTCTGCTATCACTCACTCTGTATTTTCCAGAGTTCCTCTTCCTTCCCTCGCATCTGCCCCCTCCGCACTTATTCCTCATGCATTTTTCCTCTTGCGAGGTTGTGTGTGGCGCGATTTCCCTCGCGGTGGTCAGGCCCGAGGCTCCTATGGATGGGCGGTTCACTTCCCCCATCCCTCATTAATTATTGAGGAGCCATCTACCTACCAACCTATGAGTAATTTATTTCAGGCCAGTGAGCCGCTCTTGGTTCTCCAGGCCAGTGAAGTCCAAATACAGTATTGGTTTCGGTGGAAGTTAACGCCACATTTCCAGGTGCCTTCCACCACCTTTCTTCATCCATAGTGGTCTCTTTTTCAGCATATCCCCTCTCAACAATCCTGCAATATATCTATATCTATATCTATATCTATATCTATATCTATATCTATATCTATATCTATATCTATATCTATATCTATATCTATATCTATATCTATATCTATATCTATATCTATATCTATATCTA
>ML791912.1:572192-582522 GCA_009831015.1 Picea engelmannii
CACATTCATCGACCTTTTTCACAAGGTCCATTCACATCACACATTCACATTTTTGAGTTTGCCACATTTCTTGGCCAATATAGTTATTTTTACAAACTATGGGAAACAGGGTGTTACAATTTCAAACTTTTGTTCAGATTGTTCTTGTTGCAAACCATTTCTTACTTGGATTTAGTGTTCATAGTCAACAAGGGCTTCTTTAACTTTGTTTTTAGATTGGATTCATGTCAAGTACTAATGGCTACCATATGTATCACTTTCATGCTTCTGCTAAGTGCACTGACTACATTGTTTTCATTGTTTTTTATGTGCCTTATCTCAAAGTCATAGTCATTGAGAAAAACTAGCCATCTAGATTGTTTGGTGGTCAAGTGTGGTTGATCAAATAATCACTTTAGTGCATTATGGTCTATCATCAATACAAATTTCCTTCCTATCAAGTAATGGTGCAATATTTCTAGTGCATGGATTATCAATGCATGTTTTAGATCATGAATGACATAATTTATTTTATGTTTTCTTAGTTTCCTGGACCCATTACTCACCACATAGTTATTATGCATAAGGACCCCATAAAGTCCTTCTTTACATGCATTTATACACACTACAAAATCTCTATTTGCATCTACTATTTTCAAAATTGGTGCATTTGTAAGCAAGTGTTTTTGTTGATGTTTTTGTAGCATTGGGAGGTATTCCCACATTAGCCTAGGTGTCTGGCATGTGGGAGCCATTCTTAACATGCACATTGTGGGTTTTCCTTATAAAATTCCTTTGTGTGAGGTGTAGGGTTTTGTGGGCTTGTTGATGGGTTTTGTGGGTTTGTGAGATCATTAAACAAACATAATTTAATGTTGAGTTTGAGTGAAGGAATTCTAAGTGTTTTAGGGGATTCTTCCATTCCATTTTGAGTCATATAAAGGGATATCAAGTATGAAGTTGAACTACAAGAGGGAGTGTGATATTCATTCTTGGATATAGGTCATTTGATGCCACGTTCCCTCCTTAACCTGCAGGTCGGAAGGTCCACATGCACGGGATCTTTCCCTTACCACTGGCCCGAAGAGCTCTCGGAAATGGATCTTCTATTTCCCTTTCGAGAAATCCGCACCCACATTTAAATTTACAAGATTCCCCCTTGTACCTTGAGAGATTGGACTTCTCACTTTCACAAATCTGGTGGTCAAGCGCCTTGTCTCCAATCTCTGAAACCTGAAAATAGTCAACACTGACCTTTCTTCTTTCTCCTTCGGACTTTTCCCTATCGCGGTTTCAGCGGTCACAATGTCGAGCAACTCGTCTCCTCGACTCCTGAACCCCAATTTTATGAAACATCGATGCATCTATAAGGTTGACCTTTCAATGCCCCTTTACTCTGTCGAGACTTCGGACTTTGAAATATCATGAATCCTAATGCAAGGGACTTGGATCTTTACCCCACGAAAACCCGAAATGGTCAACGGAGTTTGACTCCATGTCGGTAGTGCGCCACCTATCCGCCTTGATGACTACTCTGGCCCCACACCATCCCTTTAGTGCTCGGGACTTCGCGTTTCATGATATCATGATTCCCGTTGCAAAGTTTACGAGACTTCCCCCTATGAAATCCTGAAATAGGAATCTGCTTGAAAATCCAACGACCTTTGTGGCTTGGATCTACGGTCCTACTCCTCCTGAGCTTAGAACCTTTCGAAGCACTCGTTGTAACTTCTCTGCTCCTCCGTGAGATCTAATGGCTCACGGGACTTCACGGATTCTCCACAGATAATTCCAACCATCCATCTCTTTCCTTGATATCTTGCACAAACTAAACAAGGTATCTTCTCTCTGTGGAACTCGTCCTCCTGCGGTCCCTTGTCACTATGCCTTCCTTCAAACTTCCAAAGTACTTGGTCTCCACCTTCCTTCAACTCCTTCGAAGGTCCAATTCCTTCTGAACTTTCTCACGACTTCAAGTCCTTCAGAAAACCCTTGCACGCACTCCTTGCGGCAGACTTTCAAGCACTTCCAAGTGTTGAAAATCCTTTTGACTCTGTGCACACCCGCAGCAACAGTATCTCAATACTTCGCTCAGGTTTTCAATTCTGAGAATTCTCTCGGTCTGTGCACTCCTTGCATGGCTCCTTTGATCAACTGCACTTCTGTGTGAATGAGAACAAAAGCTAAACTAACTGAGCCTTCAGAGATGCAACTATGAATTCTTGTCGACGCACTCCTTGCGGACAACTTGTACTGCACTCCTTACAGGAAATCTTGCTCAGATAGAGAAACAATTGAAACTCATTCCCCTTACTCTTCCTCTCTCAGATTTTAGACATTCAACAGGAAATCATTCATACATAGCATAAAAGCAATTGAATGACAGAAAGAGTAGAACATTTAGGGGCATAACATTCAAAGATGCATACAGAGAGAATATTTGAACACCATGAGTCTGAATCAAAACCTTCCGTGTATTAATTCAGAACTTTTGTACATGGATATTTGGCTATAAAACTCTCTGCTTCTCTTCAGTTCTCTTTCTAATCACCATCTTCTATGTTACAATACACAAGGAGGGTGTCTATATCTTGTTTCCCTCTTGCGCTCTAAAACTGTCAAATCTACACATTCAATTCTATCTACTTTCATTAACTATTATAAATGCCTTCAACTACTAAGGACGAGAGCGGATCGCTCAAGGTCCTTTTACATTATATAAGGGCACTCCTTCTTAATGTTTTCATTTAAGATTGGCGCATTAATTTCAAGAGGATTTCAAAAATTTTGTTGGGTGCTTGTCCAGCTGTCCGATGTCTCCGCGCTGGCTCGCTTGAGATGCTCCTACATCACACTCCCTCTCTTGAAAATTTTCATGGGCTCCTGTCCATGAGCTTTCACATGGTCTGTCCATGCTTTTGTATCACATCTTCATTCTCCCAGCTGGCATCTTCAACTAGATGGCCTTTCCACTTGACCAAATACTCAAAGTATTCCTTTCTTCTAGTCTTCTTACCAATTATATTATCCAGTATGCGCTCCATATATGGATTTTCTACAACTGGCATCTGCTTTTGCCACTGCACCTCTGGCTACTCATTTTCTGTCCCCGCTTCCTCAAGTTTATATGGGTACAAATATGAGATATTGAATATCGGAGAAATTCCGATCCCATCGGTTAATTCAATCTCATAAGAATTTGCCCCAAATTTCTTTAAGACCTTACATGGTCCGATTTTCTTCATCTTCAATTTATTATATGTTCCCCTCGGGAACCTTTCTTTTCTCAAATGTGCGAGAATCAAGTCACCAACTTCAAACTGAAGTTGTCTTCTGTGTTGATCTTCTCTCTGATTATATTCCTGGCTTGAATTCTATAGTCGATCCTTCACCTGACTTTGAAGTTCCTTCATCGCTTCTGCGAAATCTTCTGCACTAGCACTCCTAGTCGTAGTCTGTTCTGAATCTATCAACTCATAAATTCCTCTTGGTTGCATGCCATAAACAATCTGAAATGGACTCTTCCCTGTGCTCCTGTTAACTGAGTCATTATATGCAAACTCCGCCTGTGGTAATATGTTGTCCCACTGGTTGTGGTGTTCTGTCACCAGGCTTCTCAGCAAGTCTCCTAGACTTATGTTCACCACTTTTATCTGTACATCCGTCTAAGGATGATAAGATGAACTGAATGATAATTTAGTTCCCAGCTTCTTCCATAAGGTCCTCTAGAAATGTCCTACAAATTTCGCATCTCTATCCGAAACTATGCTTCTTGGTAAGCCGTGAAGTCGAATGACTTCTTTGAAAAATAGGTTCACAATGTGAGTTGTGTCACTGGTTTTCTTACATGGAATGAAATGTGCCATCTTAGAAAATCCATCCACCACCACAAATATTGAGTCAAATCCTCTTTGTGTTCTTGGAAACCCCAATATAAAATCCATTCTAACTGCATCCCACGGCTTCTCAGGTATGGGCAATGGTTGATAAAACCCTGCATTCTATTTCCTTCCCTTTGAATGCTGGCAAATTCTGCATCTGTCCACGAATCTCTTGATGTCTTCTCGCATCCCTGACCATAAATATGATTCATCCAACTTTGTGAATGTCTTGTCGTGACCAAAGTGCTTGGCCAATCCTCCACTATGTTTCTCCTTCAGCGAATTCTCCCTCACGGAGCATTTCGGAATACACAGTTGATTACCTTTAAACAATAATCCTTCCTGGATCATGTATTCTATCCATTGGCTTCTATCTCTGAGAATTGGATTCTCAACTGCATCATACGCCTCCTTAAAATCTGGATCATTTCTGTACATGTCCCTGAGATCATCAAAACCCAATGTTTTGACTTTGAACTCCTGCAATAGAAAACACTTCCTGCTCAAAGCATCAACAACTTTGTTAGCAGTACCAGAAATATGTTTAATCACAAAAGTGAAATTTTTCATATATTCAACCCATTTTACATGTCTCTAATTCAACTTCTCTTGTTGAATCACAAATTGTAGTGCATGATTGTCACTGTATAAGACAAACTCCTTCAGAATCAAGTAATGTCTCCATTTTTTCAATGCCTGTATGATAGCATAAAACTCCTTGTCATAAATGGAGTATTTCACTTTCTCTTCATTCAACTTCTTGCTGAAGTATGCTATCGGCCTATCTTCTTGACTCAAGACTGCCCCTATTGCAAACCCACTTGCATCGCATTTCACCTGAAATGTCTTCTGGAAATCAAGCAACACCAAAATTGGTTGTTCCGTGATCTTCCTCTTTAATAGATTAAAACTCTTTTCAGCTTCTTCTGTCTAGTGAAAATACTTATGTCTCTTCTTCACTGTGTCCATCATCGGTGCACTAGTTCCACTGAAATTCCTAATGAATTTTTGGTAGAAACTAGCCAATCCATGAAAAATTCTCACCTCAAAGATATTCTTCGGTGATGGCCAATTCTTGATTACCTACACCTTATCTGGATCCATCCTCAACTTATCTACAGAAATGACAAACCCCAAATAAATGAGCTCTGTCTTCATGAATGAGGACTTTTTCATATTTATCAACAACTTCTCCTGCTGTAACCTCCTCATCACTGTAGCCAAATGCTTCAGATGTTCTGCCACTGTTTTACTGAAAATCAGTATGTCATCCAAATACACAATGACAAATTTTCCGATAAATTCCTTCAGGACTTCATTCATCAATCTCATAAAAGTACTTGGTGCGTTTGTTAAGCCAAATGACATAACAAGCCATTCATACAACCCTTTGCTGGTTTTGAATGTTGTCTTCCATTCATCACCTTTTCTCATGCGGATTTGATGATAACCTCTTTTCAAATCAATCTTTGAAAAGAATTTTGCTCCACTCAAGCAATCCATCAGATCATCCATCCTTGGCAATGGAAATCTCTACTTGATGGTTATCTTGTTGATCGCCCTCAAGTCAGTACACATCCTCCAACCTCCATCTTTCTTTGGACTGAGTACTGTCGGAACAGCACACGGACTCAAGATTTCCTTGACCAAACCTTTGTCCAACAAATCCTGGACTTGTCTTTTGACCTCTTCATTTTCCCATGGCGTCAATCTGTACATGGCTTTTTTTGGCAAACTAGCTCCTGGTATGAGATCAATATGATGACTCACACTTCTGATTGGTGGCAACGAACGAGGTAGTTCGTCCACTACTATGTCAACTAACTCTTCCAACAGCTCCTGAATCTCTTCTGGTAAATCATCCACTCTTGTGTTGGTCAAAACAATCTTCGGTTTCCTGACCACAATGAATTGTGGTTCTTCTTTATTTTTGACCTATGTAAGAAATTCCTTCACACTCATGAGAAGTACAGTGTTTCTTAATTCAGGTTTCACTTCTTTATCCTTGATTGGAATTAACATGTGAGTTCTCCCATTCTTCTCTAGGGTGTATGTGTTCATTCTCCCATCATGAATCACATTCCTGTCATATTGCCATGGTCTACCCAGCAATAGATGACAAACATCCATGGGAATAACATCACAAAGGATCTTATCATTATATCCTCCTATATTAAATTCAACTAAACACTGTTTAGTGATAGTTACCTGATGTCCTTTTTGTAGACACGAAACTCTGTATGGGCTTGGATGATCAATCGTTTCCAGCTCCAGTTTTTCTACCATCTCCGTAGAAACGAGATTATCCGTGCTACCACTGTCCACAATGACCTTGCATACCCTATCCTTGGTTTTGCAAGCAGTCCAGAAAAGTCTATAACTTTGGACTGAACTCTCCACCTCCTTCTCTAGTGTCAAAAGAGCTTTTCTCATCATCAATGAACTTCCACCTTTAGCATCTTCTTCCTCAACATCCCGCCTCTGTTCTTCGGCGATGTGAGTTTCTCCTCATTCTTTCTTTTTATATGGACACTCGTAAGACTTGTGCCCATTCTTTCCACATGTGAAGCATGTTATTACTCCACCTTTTCCTCTTCCTCTACCTCTGGTACAAGGAAAAGTATTATTATCATCATAATCTCCTCTCTGTTCAACATACTGCCCTCGCTGTGAGCTTCCACCTCTCTCAGTTCGAGTCTAAGGTTTCTTCCAGTCCTCCTTGGGCTTCTAGTTTTTATCCTGGGCAATTGATTTGCCTTTGGGCTGACTTCTGCCTCGGCCTCTTTGACCCTGCTTTCGGCTCAGCTTCTCTTCAGCTTTCAGAGCCATTTGATAATCATCTTCCACCGTTCGGATGGTTACCATGCTCATCTCATCCTGGATGTCGTATCTCAGGCCATTCATGTATCTGGAAACCTTTTCATCATCGTTTTCTCAATGACCCGCCCCAATGTTTAGTTTGTATAATTATTTAGTGTATTCTTTCACCGACATCAACTTCTGTCTCAGGTTCTACATCCTCCGAAACAGAGTGATCTAATAATCTCTGGGGATGAATTTCGCTTTCATCTTCGGATCATCCTGTCCTAGCTTTTGATATTTTGTTTGCCTTTACGATGCCTGTCAGCTTGTAGTTCATCCCACCACAATGTTGCATGTCCTTTTAACCTCGTGACATCATGCTTGACCTTTTTGTCCTCTTCAACATCTTCATAGTCAAAGTAGGTGTCTAGAGCTCTAATCCAGTCTAGAAGCTCTTCTGCATCCAAGTTTCCCTCATAAACTGGAATGTCCATTTTCTCTCTTGCACCCATTCTTGAAATAGCTCTAATCAAACGTTCGTTTGTTGCATCCTCGGCTGCAACTTCCTCTTCATGTTCTCCTTCAAATTCACTTTCGGAATCACTAAGATCCCCAGCACTGATTTTACGCCTCTGTGCTATTTCCATGTCTTCGAGTCTGGCTCGTAGATCATGCATCTCTCTTTCCATGGCTGGATCAGTCATCTACCTTCCCCTTCTTCTCGGCATTTCCCTATCCTCCTCTGGATTGGGTGATTGTCTATCTCTTCTTCTTGGCGGCATGGTGAAATTTTCTTTTCCCTGCTACAGAAAGCAAAGAAAACTTTCTAGGCTCTGATACCAAACTGATGCCACGTTCCCTCCTTAACCTGCAGGTCAGAAGGTCCACGTGCACAGGATATTTCCCTTACCACTGGCCTTCTATTTCCCTTTCGGGAAATCCGCACCCACAGTTAACTTCACAAAATTCCCCCTTGTACCTCGAGAGATCAGACTTCGCACTTTCATGAATCCAGTGGTCAAGCGCCTTGTCTCCAATCTTCGAAATCCGAAAACAGTCAACGTTGACATTTATTCTTTCTCCTTTGGACTTTTCCCTATCGCGGTTTCAATGGTCATGATGTCGAGTGACTCGTCTCCTCAACTCCCGAACCTCGATTTTCTGAAACGTCGATGTGTCCATAAGGTTGACCTTATAACGCCCCTTTACTCTTTCGGGACTTCAGACTTCGCAATATCATGAATCCTAATGCAAGGGACTTGGATATTTACCCTGCAAAAACCCAAAATGGTCAACGGAGTTTGACTCTGTGTCGCTAGTGCGCCACTTGTCCGTCTCATTGACTCCTCTGGCCCCACACCGTCCTTTTAGCCCTCGAGACTTCGCGTTTCATGATATCGCGATTCCCATTGCAAAGTTTACAGGAATTCCCCCTATGAAATCCTGAAATAGGAATCCGCTTGCAAATCCAACGGCCCTTGTGGCTTGGATCTACGGTCCTACTCCTCCTGAGCTTAGAACCTTTCGAAGCACTCGTTTTAACTTCCCTACTCCTCCATGAGATCTAACGGCTCATGGGACTTCACATATTCTCCACAGAGAATTTCGACCATCCGTCTCTTTCCTTGAGATCTTGCACAAACTAAACAAGGTATCTTCTCTCCGCGGAACTCATCCTCCTGCGGTCCCTCATCACTATGCTTTCCTTCAAACTTCCAAGGTACTTGGTCTCCGCCTTCCTTCGACTCCTTCGAAGGTCCAATTCCTTATGAACTTTCTCACAACGTCAAGTCCTTCAGAAAACCATTGCACACACTCTTTGCGGAAGACTTTCAATCACTTCCAAGTGTTGAAAATCCTTTCGACTCTGTGCACACCCGCAGCAGCAGTCTCTCAATACTTCACTCAGGTTCGCAACTCTGAGACTTCTCTCAGCCTATGCACTCCTTGCATGACTCCTGTTCTCAACTGCACTTCTGTGTGAATGAGAACAAAATCTAAACTAACTGAGCCTTCAGAGACGCAACTCTGAATTCTTGTCGACGCACTCCTTATGGACAACTTCTACCTCACTCCTTGCAGGAACTCTTGCTCAAATAGAGAAACAATTGAAACTCATTCCCCTTACTTTTCCTCTCTCAGATTTCAGACATTCAACAGGAAATCATTCATACATAGCATAAAAGCAATTGCATGACAGAAAGAGTAGAGCATTCAGGGGCATAACATTCAAAGATGCATACACAGAGAATATTTGAACACCATGAGTCTGAATCAAAACCTTCCTTGTATTAATTCAGAACTTTTGTACATGGATATTTGGCTATACAACTCTTTGCTTCTCTTCAGTGCTCTTGCTAATCACCATCTTCTATGTTACAATACACAAGGAGGGTGTCTATATCCCATTTCCCTCTTGTGCTCTAAAACCGTCAAATCGACACATTCAATTCTATCTACTTTTATTAACTATTATAAATGCCTTCACCTACTAAGGACGAGAGCGGATCGCTCAAGGTCCTTTTACATTATACAAGGGCGCTCCTTCTTAATGGTTTCAATTAATATTGGCGCGTTAATTTCAAGAGGATTTCAAAATTTTTGTTGGGTGCTTGTCCAGCTGTCCGATGTCTCCATGCTGGCTTGCTTGAGATGCTCCTGCATCACATGTGGACCTCAACGAACGATGGAGAAAGTCGAGTAGGACTCAATTATGTATTTTTTGGGAGAAGGGGTACCTTGCCTCAGATTGTGATTATGTAAGGTAGCTAACAACCAATTCATCCTAGCCGCATTTTTTGGAGCAACCTTTGAGGGATGTCAAAATAACCCTAGACACAATGTTTTGGGGCAACTTCTGAGGGTTGGAATAGTCATCCTAGTCGCATTTTTGGGGAATCCTTTGAGGGATGAGACATTCAGTCTAGCTGCATTTTTGGGGGAAATCATGAGGGATGTTACAGTTTGTATGAAGGTGAAGATAAATATTGTGAGGGATTTCTCAAGTGGAGGACTGACCAAAAATCAAAGAGATGCCTTTTTGGGTTTTTTCCTGTGTAAAGGATGAAATTTGAACTTTGTAAAATGACAAGAATTTGGGCATAGAAACTGAGGAAGGTTTTTTTGGTTGTGGAGACTGATTATATTCCTAATTTATAGGTTTGTTTTAGCCATGATTGGACCCCATTCCCTAACGGGGGGGTGTGGGGGGGATTTCCCCCCCACAACTGTCACTAGGAGGGTCCAGTGGCAGTGGTGACAATTTTTGTAGCACCCCCCTAGAGAGGGATTCGATTGAAGTGCCCCCGAAGAGAAATATTGGGAAAAATTGCCTTGTAAAATAATGTAATTTCACAGTCAATCTGAACCATTCATTGTAAGGTCACAGATCCGACGATAGAAGTTATTTTAGGGGTTTTTTCCCTAGAAGGAAACCCTCTTTTATGAGGGAATTGTATTGCAACTGTGTATTATCATGATTATTGTATTCTAAGAGAGGAGACTATGAGAGAAAGAAGATGAAGTTGTAACAACCTTAATTTCATTTTGGCTACCATAAATTCAACAGAGCGGAATTTTAACAGAACTAAAAATTTGCTTATTCGGGCATATTCATTCCCAGAATTTTATGAAGAAAATAAAACATTTTTACATAACACACTATGCAT
>ML791912.1:592702-626896 GCA_009831015.1 Picea engelmannii
CTATTTTCCTTATTTTTAGGGTTAACCACTTTCCATAAATATTCCTTCTTGATTTTGTCACCTTACTTTATCATTTCTTGATTTTGTCACTTCTCTTGATTATATAAATAATCCACCTTGAATAAATAATATTAACCCATTTCCAGGTCACTTAACCTATTTTCCATATTTTTAGGGTTAACCACTTTCCATAAATATTCCTTCTTGATTTTGTCACCTTATTTTATCATTTCTTCTTTTAGGTCACTTTGACTTCTTTGAATTTGGGGGATTCAAGCCTTCATGTGAGGGTCCTTCATCTTCGTAAGGCCATAACTCTCAAACCGGGAGGAGTTATGTGACATTCCACATACCACCAGAAATGGCATGACAAGCACTATCCATCTAGGATAGTTTCACCTACAATTTCCTTGATGTTCATCTCATTATTCCTCATACAAGCATGGGTCCTCCAACCATTCTTCTAGGATAACTCAATCCATAAAGCGTCTTCCCGTGAGGGCTTTCACCATAAGGGGACCACTTTGGAGTTCATCCGTTTATGCACCTTATCAATCATGATAAGACAATAATGAGAGCATGGGTCCTCCAATCATTCTTCTAGGATAACTCAATCCACAAAGCGTCTTCCCGTGAGGGCTTTCACCATAAGGGGACCACTTTGGAGTTCATCCATTTGTGCATCTTATCAATCATGATAAGACAATAATGAGTCATCTATACATTTTTCCAGCAATGCATCATATACCAATGAAACCACATCGATCCATCATGTATCAATGACAACTCATTGATCCATCTTCATCTATGCATTATCATCAAGGAAAATACATATTATATTACATCAATCATCAATCAATCAATCCTTTGACATCAATCAATCATTTGACATCAATCAATCAAACCATTGGCATCAATGACAACATGATCCAACATAGACATCAGTATATGTTCCTTCTCCTCCTTAACAGTCTCTGCTTGTTGTCTCCCTGTCGCATCTGCAACATCTGTGCTAGACTCTCCTCGGACGCTCAGTAGGAATATCTTGAATCCTTCAATGATCAGAATGTCCCTCTGATCCTCTTCCTCTGTTGTGATTAAAGTTTCTAACTTGTCATCATATTCATTCATGCGTATCACAGTTCTGCGTGAATCTCCATCTTAGTGAGGTTTTTCTTCTGCCTCCTCATTTGTCAACATCCCATGATGTGAACTCTTAGCTGAGCTCAGATCTCATCCCTTTCCCACTTGGAAATCTGGGATGTCTCCTCTTCCCACCTAGCAGTCTATGAGATCCACTAATCCGTTCTCATTGCTGACTTGGAAATCTATGAGAATCTTGCCAGATCTCTTTCCCTTATAAATGAGGTTTTCAACATGTCTCAACCATCTCTTTAATACCTATAGTTCAACAAATTCTGAACAGGCCATCTGGCTATCCTCTTCAAAGGCCATTCATACCTCCAGTGTACCTTTGACTCCTATGGCATTTTGAATTCTAGCTCCTCCATCTTCGCTCGAATTTCACTGAGCTTATTTTCCATCTCTGCCTTACTCTTCTACTAGTGGAATCTTCCTCGTTCACATTTATGACCTTCGATGGCCATCTTATTCCACCTTCAACCCACTTGATTTCTTACCATCTGTTGCACACCTTGCAATAACTCGAACAGAGCATCACACCCTATCTCCCCGACTTACATAAATCAATTTTGCATCAACTCCTTTGTATCTTTCTCTCTGTTGAGAGAAATCAATCTCTGATCTCCTTCCACCCACATACTGCAGACAAAGTAAAGCTCTGATACCACTCTTTATGATAAACTACTTCCCTGCTTTGGTTTGGCACGACCTCCCGGTCTAGGATCATTCAATTCTTAGAGTCAAATGACTCGTTGGGCTCTTGATGGAACCATTTTAAACTTGACACAGGTCCCCCTTTTGATTCCTTGACAGTCACTATGTGACACCTGCGGACCCTCTCCTTGGCCTTTTTCAGGTCTTATGCCAATGGTCTTAGATGTCGATGTTAAGATACTCCATTGATGTGACCATGGACTGTGACCGTGGGCCAACTCCCTTCGCGACCCCACACTTCAGGACTTTCACAGTGGCTTACTCCTCCTTCTCGATCTTTGAATCAGTGAACTTCTCTGGGACCAGATCTACGACCCTCATTCTTCTCATGATCAATGGATATGAACTACCTCGCGAGTTTGGACTTCACGAGTCCTTTCTCCCCTCGATTCTTCTTTCTCCGATCATGAATCAACAATGCGTTGATCCCTTGCCACATGCCTTTCTAGATCCAACGGTCTTGATTTGAAATCGCTCTTCACGACTTCACGAAGATCCTTTGCTTGCTCCCGAGAAACCTTACGAAGTTCCTACTCCCTAACCTCTCGATCTTCTGCTACCTGTCTCCTCTTTGATGATGAATGACTTCTCCATCTTCAGGACTTCGTAAAGTCCTCGACTCCCTTACACACTTAGCACAATTTCTCCTTTTGAGACTTAGGCTATTCTCAAAGGATTTTTGCACTCCTTGCAAAAATCTGTGCAACTCTCCTGTGAATTTGCTCGGCTTGAAAACCTTCAAGGTTCCAAGTTCCTCTGCAAGCTTCTTGTGCCCTCCTGGAAGAGTGTTTTAGATTATTTAGTAACTCTGAAATGTGCTTCTCCCCACACAGTCTTTATTTTCAAGGTATTTAACCGCCTTGAAATTTCTCCTTTAGTTAGTGAATAAATATGGCATGCCCTCCTGGCAACTTCTCTTCTGACTCCACTAAGTTCAGACACACACTCCTTGCGTTAGCTTACAAAGTCTCCCTTATCTATCACGCACTCCTTGCAGTTAGTCTAGATAACCATAATTAACTCAACACACTCTCGGATAAAAAACTGTATCCCTATCCTTGCAGACGATTCCTAACATTCATATACAATTCAAATGCATGTAAAAGACATTCATAACACAGCATCCATTGAAAAGAAAGACAAAATAGGAAAAAATGTCATTTTATATTAATGGTGGAATGCCAAATTACAATGGTGGAGTCCGACCTGCAAATGAGTCTTAACTCTCTGCATTTATCCACTAACTGACTCTATCCTGGCTAACCCCTTATTGTCTACCCAACCTAACATGGCCAACCTTCTACTTTTCTTACAATACAAATATTTATACAAGAGCGACTCAAATGAGCTTACATCGCAAGCTAATTAATGGTGTCAAATAACCACCCCTAATGCTTATCGAAAGGGAAAATTACAATAATGGGAATTCTGCTCCAAATTGCATGGAGATACATTTCGTTGTCATCCTATTAATGGTGACCTTATCTCCATCTTGTGTGAGAGCACGATCTGTCTCTTCCATCTTGTCTTCAATTAATGCCTGGATCGTGCCTTGGATCCTCGAGGAAAAAATGAGAGGGTGGTACCTCTCCTTCCTTGAATGCGCAGCATGCATGTTAATTAGTTGGTGCATGATGAGATGGAGCGATGATCCTGCAATAATTTTGGTGATGATGCACTATGCAAAATTGTTGGAATGGGTAAGGTACAAATAAAGAAAAATAATGGAAACCAATTGTTTTTGAAAGAGGTAAGACATGTTCCATATCTAAGGAAAAATCTAATTTCAACAGGGAAGTTGGCAAGTGAAGGCTATATATCTATATTTACAGATAAGGCGTGGAAGGTCACCAAAGGATCACTGGTGATAGAAAAAGGAGAGAAGGTAGGTACATTGTATTTATGTACAGGTAACACTGATTCTTCTATCTCTTTATCTTTTACAGGAGTGGATACAACACTGTGGCATCATAAGCTTGGACACGTGAGTGATAAGGGGATGTGGATACTTCACAAAATAAATTTGTTTCCAAATATTAAACAATTTGATTTGGATTTCTGTGAGCATTGTGTTTATGGAAAACAAAAGATAGTCAGATTTCTCAGAGTCAAAAAAGAAAAGAAGAGTAAAAGGTTAGAGCTTGTGAATATAGATGTATGGGGACCAAATCAAGTATCATCTCTTGGTGGATCTCATTATTTTGTTACATTTATTGATGATGCAACTAGAAAAACTTGGGTTTATTGCATTCGACAAAAATATGATGTTTTTGATACTTTTAAGAAGTGGAAAGATTTGGTTGAGAATGAGAAAGGAAAAAGGTTGAAGTGTCTCATATCAAAAAATGGAGGTGAATATTGTATCAAGGAGTTTGATGATTACTTTTCATACCATGGGATTCATAGAGAGAAAATAGTTCTAGGAACACCACAAGAAAACAGTGTGTCGGAAAGGATGAATATGACAATCATGGAGCATGCAAGGAGTATGAGATTGCATGCTAGGTTTCCATTACAGTTATGAGAAGATGCTATTGATACTAATTTTTACTTAATAAACACAGAACCTTCAATCTCTTTGGATGGTGGAATTCCAAAGGAGGAATGGACATGTAAAAAGTGAACTATTCTTTTTTGAAGACTTTTGGTTGTGAAACATTTGTCCATATTGATAAAGAAAATATAACAAAGCTTGAGGAAAAATCCAAGAAATGTACCTTTATTGGATACAGTGTTACTTATTTTGGTTATCTCTTATGGGATTATGAAAATCACAAAATCATTAGGAGTATAGATGTCATATTCAATGAGAAGGTCATGTACAAATATCAGTTGCAGGGAAAGAAACAAGAAAATGAAAAACCAGAATACACAGTGCTTGATGAGATCACTGAAAAATAAATTCCAAAGGTGCCAAAATATAAAAATGTACAACAACAAGAGCATCAAGTACCTCAAACTCCCACAAGTGTTGTTAGAATATCTACCAGTGTTATAGCCCTAAAATTCCTTATTCATGCATACATGGCATTGGCCTTTCTACTTGCATAATTTACCAATTCACTCTTGAGGAACTCTATTTAAAAAAACATTTTTTGGAGCATGTACGTGCCCTAATGCACTACTTCCCACATACATACACTTTTTGCATGATAAAAAACCCACATACATATGCTTGTTGCATACTAGAAATCTCACGTTTACCTCCAAAGGTTGCAAAAAATAAAAAGTTGTAAGGAATTCAATGGTATTTTTGGGCTATTGGAGGTTTCCCAACCAATTCACCTATTGTAATCCATCCCAAAACCAAATAAATATCATTTTTTCATGTAAAAGGAGGTCTTGGGGTCTCATTCCATCATCAAGCATTATAATGGGGAAACTCTTCCCAAATCCCTTTCCTTCCTCGCCTAAGTATTTGCAACCTTTTTTGAGTTCTTGCCTCAACATTCCCTCTATATCCGTTTTCTCCCATACAATCCCTTTCTTTCCCTTGAAGTGATCAAGCTGATTGTGACAGAAGGCATTTGGAAGGTGCACTTGGAGAAATATCAAGAGGATCCTGGACTAGGTTCACAGAGCACCGACCTGCAAAGGTTGTAATTTCAATCTTTGAATATTGAATAAAAGGATCTTTTTTCCCTGTCCCAAATGATGTTTTTATGTCTTTCCTTTGATTTATGCATAAAAATTTATATCTAACCTTAATTTATATATAGAAATAGAATATTTGTAGCATTGTTTTCCTAGCCGTGGATGCAGGTCATCTTTGGGAGGAGACTTGCAGCCTTGGAAGCTACAAATATTGAGGAGGTCAACATCAAACATTTGGACTGAAGGTATTGTTTCTGACTTACTCTTCTATCATTTTCTATTCATCTGTTTGGGGATGTTTGGGGTAGTGTAGGAATTAGATTATCTTTTAAGGGAGTTCATAGCTCTGTGTATACTTAGAACCGTGGTATAGTTATAGGGGGATTTTCCCGCTTGCAGAATTGGCGACTCCACTGGGGAGTCTCTCTAGGGGTTTTAGAGGGAGGTTTTTGGGTTTTAATTGGATTATTTATTTCCTTTTGAGTTTTTACCAAGTTCATTGAGTCTTTTAAGGGTCTTTGGTCACCTGCAAGGTGCCTACCAACTTTCCTTGCCCAGTAATTCCCCATAGTATTTTTCTTTTTTGGAAAATCTCATAGGTGTACGTGATCTTCTTTGGCTCAATCCATGTACATACACAGTATGCATAGTAGACAACCTGCGTACATACACAAGCTTATGGTGCAATATCCTGCGTCTCTGTGTTTTAGAAGGTTTTAAAAAAAGAGATTTCCTCTCTCCTTAGAGAAGCTTTGTTGCTTCTCAGGCCTTCTTCAACCCTACAGGGTCTCTGTTAGTGGTTTTTGGTTGGGTTATAGAATTTTTTTAACTTTCTTGCTGTAAAGAAATATTCTTGTGTTTTCTAGCATTTTTAGCTTATTTTTAGAAATCTAGAGTTTCGTTTAGTATCTTTTGTTAGTTCTGCTTTGATTGGAAGAAAAAAAAAACCTAGTTTTTTAGGTCTCTTTCTTTCTTCGCATTGTTATTTGAAAAAGAAAAATAATTAGAATAGGGTTGTGTTTTCTTCTCAACTTGAAATAATTTCAAAAGAAAAATATGAAAGAAAATCCTTTCATTTGCTCTTTTGTTTCACTCGAAAGTTGCATTGTGCTTTTTGCATGGAAATGAGAAGTTCTAATAAGTTTCATTTTCACAAGAGTCTCAAACACCATTAGTTCCATGATCACATCCTTTGCATAAATCAATATTTAAAATCAAAATTTACCTTAAAATCTATTAGAATTTTCGTTTGTAGGGTTCACTAACTAGTCTAGGATTTTAGGGCCTTGAAATAGGCGTGAAGAGGAAACTCTTCAAGGCCATCTAAAAAAAACATTGGAGTCTAAGATAGGGAGTGTCTAAAGTCCAGTTTTGTAAGAGTTAGATGGGACCCCCCTCTAACACAGGGGCTAAACATGAGGTCGTGTAAGAAAAGGTAGAGGAGATAACCCCTCCAAAGTTAGACAAAGCATAGTTGGGATTGTATATTGAGGGTATTTCTTGGGAACAATATTGATCGCATTTGCCTACAAAGCCTCATGGAACTCAAAGATGTTAGAGATCCTCATTTGTCTTCTGGACCATTTGATTTCGGCACCCTTTAAGTGCTTCGGACTTGTTATCCTACTCGTTACGATCAGCCCGACTATTGATTGTACCCGCCTGGTGACTGACTACGAGCTGGCAACCTAGTTGCCTATTTTTTATGGACTTCCACGAGTGACTGCGGGGGTATACTGTGGTACCTAGGGTGGAAATTGGATCGTGATTTGTAGAGTATACCTGGAGGGTGCTTTGTGTTCAAGTTTCACTTGCACTGGTAAGTTTTTCTAGCGTCGATTGGTGTAACTGTCCTTCCCACTAGTTAGTTGTCTGCTTAATTTAACTTTAGGAACTTTTAGTGTTGTGCTATGTGCTCCCTAGTTTTCCATAGTGAGTCAGTCATTCATTACTTTGGGTCTTTGAACTAAGGTGGTATACCGTCCACTCCATCGATCATGAGGAATTTTTGGTATTCCGCTTAGAAATGTGGTGCTGCCTCTTTATAGGCATTGTTATTTATACCACTGGTTCGCCAGATTCAGTGTGTGATACTTTTACGAACTTGAACGATCCCAAAAGGGAAGAACCCGTGCATAATATATTCATGGAAAAAGTTACTGACGATACCAACCAAGGAACCCCTTTGCAAATGGATTCTTGTTCTTTTCCTTTCTTTGGAAACGTTGGTGTCCCTTTGATGGCCACTTTGTACATTCGTGGGTTGAATGTGGGACTACTATCTTGGTTGGGTACCATTCCAAATGTCTGAAATGATCTTGACACTTCTCAGTTAATCACCTTATGTCATGGGCATCATGTTGATGTTTGTTCGTTAACAAAGTCTTCTCCTCCTCCTTCTACCTTCTCTGGTGAAAGTATAGATACTAGTAATCGGAAGTGTAAATGAAATAGAAAGAGGAAGAATAGGAAGAAGAAATCACCAACCTCTGTGAGTCATGTTGGAGATAGGTTTTCAACCTTTGCAAGTCATGTTGAAGACCAACACCCAGCCTCTGCAAGTCATGCTGGGGGAAAACAGTCAATCTCTTCTAGTCATGTTGGAAAGTTATCACCAACCTCTGCGATTCATGTTGAAGATAGGTCGTAAACCTCTGCAAGTCATGTTGAAGACCAACATTGAACCTATGGAAGTCATGCTGGGGGAAAAGGTCCAGTCACTGCTAGTCATACTAGAAATTGGTATGTATCCTCTACGATTCTTTTTATCGACCAATCACCAACCTCTGCAAGTCATGTTGGAGATGTGAAACTAACCACTGCAAGTCATGCTGGGGGAATGAGTCTCGTTAATGCGAGTCATACGAGTGATATGGAAAAAACCTTTGCGAATCATGTTGAGGACAAGAAACCAACCACTACTAGTCATGCTGGGGGAATTGATTATGTTGAGAAACCTAGATGGATAGGACGTAAGCCTAAGTTACCTTGTAATATTTGCAAGGGAGATCACCTTTATCATTTATTCCTTGGCCTTCCAGAGGCCCGAAGATTGTGGTCCCTATCTGAAATCTCTTCTGATTATGAGTCTTCTGATCTTTCCTCATAGTCTATTCAGCCTTTGTATGATGAAGTTGTCATTCTGACGAAATCTTCAGCCGATCCCACTCCTTTTTTGGGGGGTGATGCGCCTTCAAACCATGTTGTCTTGCAACCTATTCAGCTAGTGGTTGAGGAAGTGGTTGTGTCGATGCAATATTCTAGTGATCCCACTCTACTTTTGGAGAGTGTCAAATCTACTAAAGTGGTCACGCCGATGTAATCTTCAGATGATCCCTCTCTTCTCTTGGGGAGTGATGTGTCTACTGACTATGTTTTTATCATTTCCAGTTTAGTACTTTCAAAACAAGGGGGAATTCTGCTCACCTTGGGCACACCCCCTCCAAGTCCTAGGATGATTTCCTTTGATTGGAATGACCTTGTTGAGCCTCTCCTTCCTTCTTCCACACCTTTTCAAATAAGGGTTGAAGTTAATTCAAAAAACATTTACCAATGTATTGTAGATGACAGAGCCTTCGCAAGTATTTTATCCTCCTCGACCTAAAAATATTTGGGTTCTCCCGAGCTTGTGACTGCTTTTCATGAGATGTTGGATTTTGAAAGACATCCTAGTGAATATTTTGGGATTCTTCCTCAATTACCTATCTCCTTAGGTGGGAAGACTTTCCTTGTCGATGTTATAGTGGTGCAAGGCCTGTTAAATTTCAATATGCTTCTCGAGCATGATTATCTATTTTCTATGAACATTGTGGTGTCTACGCTCTTCCGGGTGATGCATTTCCCTCACAATGGAAGCATTGTCACTATAGACCAGTTGGCATCTGATAATAACCATCCTAATTCAGTGTTAGTTCAGGTTACCCTTTTATATGTTCCTAGTATTAGTGTAGACTCTACCCCGCCACAGGTAAATTATGTGGCATATTATCCTCGATATTCAATTTCTTATGAGAAGAAACCTATGAAATCATGTTTTCCTTCTTAAGACATGGTCTCGACAATTGATCCATTGGTTTATCCAATGGGAGCATGGGAGTGTCAGTTTTTCATGGAAACTTGCACAGGAGACCTAGCTAAAGTATACACAAACAAAGACTATCAAGAAAAGGAAAATAGATACAATATGAAGAATGAGAATCAATGTATATTATGATATATTGAATGAGTGAGTGATATTCACTCATATAGGCAATGGCATCCTATTATTAATAAAAGAGAAGAAGTAGTGAGCTACAGTGAGATTTTCTTAGGAATGCATGCATAATAGTGATGGTCTAAAATTAGAAAGTCTAAAATATAACTACTCATTTAAGTCCCACTGAACTGGTGTGCCAAAAATAGAAATTTCTCCAATACCCCCCCCTAAACATCACTATGGAGTAAAAAATGAGTCTTGACTACTAGGCCATATTAGGTACTCATGTACAATGAAACTAATGAACATTGAATAAAAATGAGGAAAGAGGGAAAACCATGTGGGAACAAAACCCCCCTTCAAAAGAAAATTCATCAAAAGAAGAAAAGGTAGCTTCTAGGAAACTGTGTTCTTCACCGCAAGATGATCCCGCAAAGTATGAAACTTCTGCTCAGTGAAGGTCTTGGTGAATATGTCGACAGTCTGTCCAGAGGAAGGACATAACTGCAAATCAATGATCCTTTCATGTACTAAATATATGATGAAATGCATGTGGACATCAATGTGTTTGGTTCACTGTCGTTGTACTGGATCGATGCAAAATCTCATTTTAATCTGATTGTCACACCATATGATATTCGGACAATGAAACTAGATATGAATATTGGTATGAAAGTGTTGAAGCCAAAGTGTTTGAATGACATAGTTGACTACTCCTCTGTTCTCAGCCTCTACGGAAGATAAAGAAATGACTAGTTTCTTCTTATTTGACCAACAAATTGGGCCTGACCCCAAACAAAGAATGTACCCGGACATGGACTTGTGTTGTCCCTTAACCAAGTTTTGAAGTTACTTGGTCATATTTGACCGTTTTTGGGACTTCAATAGCCTGTCGAATATGGAGCGCCAGAAAAAGTAGAGATCAAGGGATCTCGACCCACTTTTAGGTCCCTTTTTGGGTTTTGGGACAATGTAATGGGAAACAGATGTCGGCCCGTGGGTTTACCCACATTTAGGCCCACTTTTGTAATGTATAAATAAACATATAGGCATCTAGTAGAGGAGGATTGTATTGTATCTACATGATATAGGCTAAGTGCCAAGAAGGGATCTGTGTGATCGAGAGTTTTGTGCATTCTGTATAGCCTTGCAAAGCTTAGTGTGAAGATATAGAAGGCTATATGTTGAAAGGAAAGGAAGAAGGATCTAGCGGGATGCACAAATATTGTGTCCTTTGCAAAGTAAGGGTTTCTACAGATTTGTGCTTGTAACCGATTGGCCGACGATAATAAAGAAGAAGAGTTGGTGGATGTATCCCCAGGGTGGGGGTGAACCATGTAAATCTGTGTGTTATGCTTTGTGCCTTGATTTGTTGTGCTTATTTCTACTTTTGCTAAGTTCTTCGATATATTTAGATGGATATATTTATGCTTTGTGCTTATTAGATGTGTATGAATAGCGGATCTGATATGTATGAATATTCTTAGTGCTGATATATTGAATCTAACATGTTTTACTGTTACTAAGTACTAAGATACCTTAGATCTAATTGAATGCTACAATGCTCTGTGCTATCTGTGAAGTATAATAAGCACTGAATATTGATGAATGATCGATGCTAAGTTCTCTATAAGCGATATAATCACATATATGTGTCCCAGCTAAGGTTGCAGACACCTGAGTCTTGCAACCACCCCTACCTCTACCTCGGGTGAGACTTCATCTACTTCGCAGGTGTTGCCAAAAAAGCCGGTAGTTAGGGTTTTGTTGGTGCACTCTTGTAACGTTGAACCCTGGGTTTGCCCCTGTGCCAAAAAATGGTTCCGTTGTCGGGACCTAAAACTGGGATTGTTGGGAACTGAGGAAGAAGAATATTTGTGAAAAGATTCGCCCTAAAACTATGGAAGCTCTGAGCGTGGACCTGTGACCTAGTGCGCAGTAATCCACTTGATCTGAAAATCTCTTTGCTAAAGAAGGAAGGACAAATCTGAAGAAAAGAATAAATATCTGAAAGCTTTTTGCTCTAAGAAAAGTAAAAGTGGAAGTTTCTGAAGAAAAGAGGTTAGATCTGCAGAAAAGAGGTAATATATGTAAGCTCTATGCTCTGATAAAGGTAACAATAGTTAAAAGTTCTTAGATATGGAAGCTTTGTGCTATGTAGAAGTAAAACAAGTGGATATTTTTGTTTCTAGAGTATGGACCTAGGTATGTTTGATAGATTATGTCCTAGATTGAAAACTAGGGCTCTGATAGATGAAAGAAAGCTTGATATGAATAGATGTGATAAGTACAGTGATATATATGTTATACCTATGCATAGAAAGAATGTTCAGACTAATAAATGGATGCAGGATCCTAGAAATATTTTTTTGCAAACTAGCTACCATGATCCTAATGCGTAGTACAAAAGAGGTTGGGGGTTGTTTAAAAGGAAGAGAGGATTAACCCTATGTTACAGTTGCAGAATACCGGGACATCTTGCTAAGGAATGCACTGGTGGAATATCTAGTTGCCTATGTTGCAAATCTTGGGACCATGAAGTATTGGATTTACCTAGAATGATTGCTAAGCTTGAAAGACTGAATCTGAATGAAGAAAACCCTAAGGAAAATCCATAAATAGTAGAACCCTAGCAAGAATAAAAGAAGGTATTGTTGCAGATGAAAGACACCCTGAATGATCATCGACATGTTAGGCTACCAAATATCTTTAAAGAAAAATAATGCATTGAAGCAAGAATAGGAGAATTCGAGATTGACTTTGTCCTTGATGAAGAAAAACCAGTGAACATTATGTTAGGGAGAACTTGGGAATCTATTGGAAGGCCTGCTATGATCCCTTCATTAAGAGGAATAGGGTCATTCAGAGGGAAACTGGTAAACCTATGCGGGAGGCTCACTTAGATACCTATGAATGTCAATGGAACTTCGACAGAAGAAGATTTTGATATTATCAAGTTTATTGAGGACAATTCCCCATTTACTATGTTAATTGGAAAACCTTGGATTGAAAGAGATCAAGCCAGAAATAAGGAAGAAGAAGAAGTCTTAGAACAACAGAGACAAGAGTTAAAAGATTTCATGACCAAAAGGATCACAGGGTTGATTGAAGAACATGAGAACAGATCGAAGTTATTTGACACTAGAAGCCCAGATGTCAAAGCTACAAGAACATTAGAGGACTCACAGAAGATTGAAGTATCTATCTCAGATATAGAAGAAGTATTTCCCCTAAGTCTTAGGAGAGAATCTCAGTAGCGCAAAGTGACTATGTCCAAGGAAAATAAGAATCAGAATGGGAAAAGAACCATCGAGATGAAGCTCACGGGGAAGAAGGCTAGAAAGCTAAATAAGAAGAAGGATAAGATTGAAAGGTTACAACAGGTTACTGAGGGTACCTCGCATAAGGAAAACTTACAGAATTTGAACTTCACCGAGATATCATAACAACGATATAGGCCACTTCACAGTGGCGAAGAAATATAGTCATTAGAGGTCGATATATCCATTCGACTGCTATTCTGAATGGATTGAAAAGCATTGATGGCTCATCACCAGACCATCGGACTGCGCCATAAGGGACAAAACATGAATTAATGAGGCTCATACCCGTTGCAAAGAAAACCGTTGCTAAGATCACCTATTTATCTCGTCGCGCCATGCCCGAAGAACACTTTTTCCAACTGAGAATTTGAATCCCATAGACTAGCAAGTATATACAGTGATCATCGCGCCCTCTTTGTTCATTCATGAGAAGTGTATGAGATCATTGTGACCCCAATAATTTATCCCGGGCGCGTATGTCTGAAGAGCTTAGTGCACTTGAAGAATCTGTGAAGGAAGTATTCGCTGATCTCAGGACTGAGAAATTCATGTCAAAAAGAAGGATGTTTGCAGGTGTGCAAGCATCATCAACAGGAGGATTCCAAGCTTCTCCATCGAATGCTCATGGAGCAAGAACTTCCAGAACCATGACAGAGGGAAGAACGAAGCACAGAGATGACATTGTGAATGCCAAGCTGATTCTGAGCATTCTACCTGCCTACCTACCCCCTCTAAGCAGCACCATCAACCGAGATAGTGTGACTAGATATTTTGACTATGCTTTGGTCACATCATACCTCCTGAAAGGGATACATGCAGTTCGAGCCGACCAGGATAAGCTCGTAGCATTGAAGTTCAGCGACTTCAACCTTGGCGACAGGAAGGCTTACAACATGCTCACCTCGTACAAGTATCCGACCAAGACTAAAGGCAAGAATTTGAAGATTATCCTACGCCATGGACCCATAACCTTGCACAGTCCACACTGCTCAATGTGATGAAGATCTTGCACTTCGGTCGACACCAGGAAGTAAACGCATGCGTGAAATTGTTGTTATCTTGCTACCACAGAGGTTACTTATGGTTGAATCGTCACATCACTATGGATTTGAACTTGATCAATCAGATCACAGGGTTGAGCATGTAGGGCCCTGACCCACAGGATTTTTACCCTAGAAAGACCTTAGATCAAACATTGGTGCAGAGAATCAAATAGACTTATGGAAATGTCGAGAAGGGAACATGAGGTTACAAGGTAACCTCTATCTAGAACAATGTAGTTCACCTTACATGTCATCTGATCACAGGCAATATAGTTCACAAGAATTGGCCCACCCAAGTGACTGGATTCGTAGTTGACCTCGCAAGAAAGTGCGCAGAGGGACTACAGATGAATTGGGCGTAGTACCTTGTAAAATAGTTGGAGCTTGATTGCAGAGAATCAAAAGATCAAGGGCATGAGTTCCATTTTAGTTGGCTTCTCATCCTAATCGCATTCATTGCATGGGAAATGTTGAAAGGTGTGACCTTCCCCGACATCAATCCCTTTGAACCTTTGGCTGTGAATTTCAGTACCTTGTGGTACTCTAATGATATGAACAAGAAGTGGAAATCCAATGTCGTCTTCCATACTTACTACAACTAGTTGAAACAATCCATCCAGTTTGAGCCTCGGATGACCTTGAATACCCTCCACAGGTTTCGGCCCTTAATGAAGTTCAACACGGATATCCACTTCATTTATATAACAACACGCATTGATGAGAACAATCAATAGTTGTAGTCATATTACAAGCTAACAGAGGAAGACTTAGAGGAAATCACTAGGGAATGGTCGGCAGACCTCCTTATTCTAGCCAACCTTGCGGAGTTGTTCGATGTAGATAGCCTAGAATCTGCGTAGGATACACACGGACCAAGCAAGATGAAGAATCCTTAAGAGGTTCATGATGTACACAACACATATGTGAGGACTGCATCCATTTCACCAGATGAAGGGGGTGATGGTGAAGGGATCAAAGGTGCAGAAATTGAACAACAGAAAGGAGAAGTACCACTGCCTAGGGATGAAGAAGAATTGTCAAAGAAACAAAAGGTTTCGCCTTTGAAATCATCCTCTAGGAAGAAACCTAGAACCCCTGTAACCAATATGCGGACTACCCTCACATTGGATGATTTTAATTTCATCATTGTAGCTGTGAACGATGCTTCACAGGAGGTATTAGAGAAGAAGGATGCGAAGTAGGACCAGATGTATAATCGTATCAAGGTTGAACTCCAAGGAGTGCAGCAGGCACTCCAGTCTAGCCGGGTATTCTCCATTGTGCCTCTGATAGCAGGAATAGTAGAAACAAGAGATGAGCCAACCCAATTGCTCAGGAAGAGACAATGCAATCCATCCAAGCTTTGACACAGGTACATGGAGTACTTGTCGAGCAGTGCAGTGCTGCCGAATGAGAAAAAATTTATCTTCAAGCACAATGGGACAAAGGGAAAGCAGAGCTACAACAGAGCAAGGAGTAGTTGATCACGGAGCAGCTAGAAGTAAAGGAACTGGTCAATAGATCACTTCACTCTATGACCATCATAGAAGTGAGAGTTGAAGAACGAATTCCACAGTAGGTGGCACAACTTGAAGAAGTGATCCATCAGCTTCAGCAGTGCATCACAGACCTAGAACTTCGTAATGTGCCCAAGACCCCTCAAGAAATCGGAGACCTAAGAGAGGCAACTTCTCACAGTGAATTTGGAAGAATAAAATCCCTTTCCTTGGAGTGCAAGAAGCTGAGCCCTAGGAGTGATCAGACTTACGAAAACCTCATGGAGAATCCAGAGTTACAAGCGTTTGAGTCATAGCACCAAGAAGCAAAGCAACATGCAGATATGTTATAGGCACAGCTAAAGTCCTTGTCACTAGTCGAAAGGATGAAGAGGTTTCCAAAGAAATGCATGGCCCAACAAAAGATCCACATGATCCAGACCAAAGTGATGGAAGTCTCTCAATGACTTCAACCAATGCAAGAGAATGCATGCTAATTGGTCACTGAAGTTGAAAGTCAAGGAGTAGAAATTGAACAAGTTGTGAGTGCATCATAACAACGCCTAGAAGGACTAGTCAATGACACACTCATCCAGGAGTTCACTAATCAAGAGGTAGTAGCATTGCAGCAGGTTAAATTAGCTCACGCCAAGCTCAAGACGTTCGAGGCAGAATTTCTTAGAACAGAGTGACTCGGGACGAGTCACATGTGAGTGTTGGGGGCCTGTTGGCCCTCGACCAAGTTTTGAAGTTGCTTGGTCATATTTGACCATTTTTGGGACTTCAACAGCCTGTCAAATATGGAGCGCTAGAAAAAGAAGAGATCAAGGGATCTTGGCCCACAATCGAGTCCCTTTTTGGGTTTTGGGACAATGTAATGGGAAAGGGATGTCGGCCCGTGGGTTTACCCACGTTTAGGCCCACTTTTGTAATGTATAAATAAACATCTAGGAATCTAGTAGAGGAGGATTGTATTGTATATATGTGATATAGGCTAAGTTCCAAGAAGGGATCTGTGTGATCGAGAGTTTTGTGCATTTTGTATATACTTGCAGAGCTTAGTGCAAGTCCCTGTGTGAAGATATATAAGGTTGTGTGCTGAAAGGAAAGGAAGAAGGATCTAGCGGGATGCACAGATCTTCTGTCCTTTGTGAAGTAAGGGTTTCTATGGATTTGTGCTTGTAACCGATTGGTCGATGATAATAAATAAGAAGAGTTGGTGGACGTAGCCCCAGGGTGGGGGTGAACCACATAAATATGTGTGTTATGCTTTGTGCCTTGACTTGTTGTGCTTATCTCAACTTTTGCTAAGTGCTTTGATATATTTAGATGGATATATTTATGATTTGTGCTTATTAGATGTGTATGAATAGTGGATCTAATATGTATGAATATGCTTAGTGATAATCTACTGAATCTAACTTGTTTTACTGTTACTAAGTACTAAGATACCTTAGATGTAAGTGAATGTTGCGATGCTATGTGCTATCTGCGAAGTATAATAAGGACTAGATATTGATGAATGATCGATGCTAAGTGTTGTATAAGTGATATAATCACAGATTTGTGTCCCAGCTCAGGTTGCATACACTTGAGCCTTGCAACCACCCCTGCCTCTACCTCAATTGAGACTTCATCTTCTTCGCAGGTGTTGTCGAAAGGGCCGGTAGTTAGGGTTTTGTTGGTGCGCTCTTGTAGCATTGAACCCTGGGTTTGCCCCTATGCCAACAACTTGCGATCTATTCTATCACCAACCCAATCTAAATATGTGAGGCCTATGAGATCTAACTCACAACCAAATGCATAGTGAATCTCATAATGCATGGTGCCTTGAACATATCTGAGGATTCACTTGGAAGCCTTCCAGTGCAGATCATGGGGTTCCTGCATGTATATGGAAACTGCTCCTACTGCATATGAGATATTTGGATGGGTGTGGGTGAGATATAGAATACTCCCCACCAACTGTCAATACAAAGTGTTATCCACTAATGGTGTATCCCCACCATCCTCAAGTCTTATCCCAGATAAGAAGGGTGTAGGTGCAGAATTACAGTCTTTCATGTGGAATCTATCCAAAAGATCCCTGACATACTTAGCCTGAGAAATTTTGATTCTGGAAGCATCCTGACTAATCTCAAGACCAATAAAGAAGTGCAGTGGACCCATGTCCATCATAGAGAACCTGTCATGCAAAATATCTTTGACCAAAGAAATGGCTGAAGAAGAGCTACTAGTGATCAAAAGATCATCAACATAGAGTACTAAAATCATCACAGAGTTAGTAGTCCTCATCATGTAAACATTGGAATCAGATTTTCATCTAACAAATTCATGTGAAATTAATTAAGAATCCATCTTTGCATACCATGGTCTAGGTGCCTGCTTGAGGCCATAGAGAGACTTCTTCATTATGCATACTAAAGATGAGTTATGAATGAGACCCTATGACTGCTCCATGTAGATATCCTCTGAAAGGTCACCACAAATAAAATAATTCTTCACATCCATACGGTGAAATTCCCATCCTTTGGCTGCTGCAATGGATAGATCCAAGCGAATGGAGTTCATCTTTTCTACAGGAGAAAAGGTCTCATCATAATCTATCCCATGAATCTTCTGAAATCCTTTTGCAACTAATCTAGTCGTGTACCTACTCGCCTGACCATTTTCTTCTCTCTTGGTCCTATAGACCCATTTGCATCTAACAAGTTTCCTCCCTAGTCGAAGTGGAACTAGATCCCAAGTCTAATTCTCTAGGAGAGAATCATTCTCCTCCTACATGGATGCTTCCCATAGTGGATTTCCAACAACCTCACTGTAGGTATGTGGATCAGAAGATTGAACCATATAGCAATGCATGGGCATCACTATTTCAAAAGTTGAAAGTACATGAGAAGGTTGCACATGATGATATCGAGTCCTCCTCGAATCCAATGGATCCCCTGCAAGGTTTCCTTCTTCTTGAAGTGTGGATTGTTCCCACTTGGGCCTTTTTTGAATCTCTGACGTCGGCTCCTCATTTGTTTTTACTACTTGCTTATCTGCATGTACAAAATCCTTTGAATTGGTGTATGAATATGTATCATCTAAGTGTGTGGAATCATCATCTCTGATATCTGGAACTGGTGGAAGCACAAAAGTTTCTACATGTTGCACTGGAGGTGCATGCAAAGGACTCTCCTCAAACTCAACATTGCACTCAATGATGATTTGGATTGTAGAGGGATGAATCAATTTGTACCCCTTCACATCATCTAGATATCCCACAAATATGCAAGGTGTGTTATGTGGATCTAAGTATTTCCTCTTTTCAGAAGGAATATGGGCCCATGCTCTACATCCAAAGATGCAAAAGTGTGTGACATTTGGTTTTTCACCTGTCCAAGCCTCAAAAGGTGTCTTATCCTCAACATACATGTGAGGTTATCTATTTTGTATGTATAAACAGAGATAAGTGCCTCAGCCCAAATCTTGGAAGGAAGTGATCTTGCATGCAACATGCAACTGGTCATCTCCTTGAGAGACCTGTTCTTCCTATCAACAACTCCATTATGTTGTCGAGTGTATGGAATTATGTGTTGCAACTGGATACTAGCTTCATGACAAATATCCTGAACATCTTTCTTGATATACTCCCCCCCTTTGTCTATACATAGGATCTTTATTTTCTTCCCAGTTTGTGTCTCTACTAGAGCTTTGAAGTCTTTGAGATGATCAAAAACTTCAGGCTTTTTTCTGAGAAAATAAACCCAAGTATAGTGTGAGTAATTGTCAATAAATGTAAGAACATACCTTATTTTGTTGATGGACAGATGTGGAAATGGACCCATGAGATCACTATGAAAAATATCCAAGGAAGAGGAGGTTCTCCTTTCCTTCCCCTTTTCAAACTTCTCTTCATGATGCTTTCCAAGAATGCATCCTTCGCAAAACCCTTCAGAAAAGTGAATGTCTGGCAAGCCTTTGACCATTCCTTGTTTGAAAGTTGTTGCATGTACCTAAGTTCAAATGACCAAATATCTCTTGCCATACTCTAATACTATCATTAGAATGTGTAAGTAGCAAAGAGGAGTCATAGTTAGTAAACTTAGAGAACTTATACAACCGTGATTTGTGATCTACCTCAACAACTGCAATAATGGAACTATCATGCATGTCAAGTACAATAACTGAATCTGATGTAAATTCAACCCTTGTACCTGTTTGAGTGATCTGATAAACTGAGAGAATATTTATAGAAATCTTTGGAACATGTAAAACATTCTCAAAACATACATTAGGAAGTTCCACTCTTCCCTACATTAGGAAGTTCCACTCGTCCCTCTCCTGCAACTTCTATTGGAGTATCATCCCCCATGAGAATAGGAGGTCTAGAGCATGAACTCAAATAAGTAAAAAATTCCTCTTTAGCTGGCATATGAAGTGATGTGCCAGAATCTATAGTCCATGAATCAGATGAGGAATTAATTCCAAACAGAGCATGATAATTACCTTTCTTAGGTGCATGGTCTACTTCCTTCTTCTTGTTGTTTCCTTCAAGAATGAAGTCTCCAATGTTATTCTTTTGAAGTACATGTGTCATAAGATCGAAATGCTTCATCATGCATGTGGATTCTTCATGATTCAGTTTATTGAAATATGTGCACTGCTTTCCCTTCTTCCTCTATCCTTTGGAATTTGAAAAATATTTGGAACCTAAAGAATCCTTGAAGGGTTTGGAATATCCTATTGATTATTTGGGTTGGTTGTCATTGATGCCAACCATTGAAGAAAGTCTAGTAGCACAAAGGTTTGGGTAATGGAACCAAGTTTGTTTGATTGATAATGGTATGAGTTTTGATATATTTTCAGGTAAGACTATTCTATATGGATAGTACATGTCATTCCATTTCCAATGGTATTTGGAATGTCACATAACTCCTCACGGTTAGAGAGTTATGGCCATGTGAAGTTGGCGAAAGGTTAGGGTAATGGACCCACGTTTGTTTGATGGATAATGGTATGAGTTTTGATATATTTGTAGGTAAGAATATTCTATATGGATATTACATGTCATGTTATTTCCAGTGGTATGTGGAACGCCACATAAATCCTCACAGTTAGAGACTTATGGCCATCTGAAGTTGGAGAACCCTCATGAGTATATAGAAGCCCCAAAATGTCAAAGTAGTCAAAGTGGTTTAAGAGATTTTAGAAGGTAAATAATAAAGTGAAATGATGAGTGTACTATAAGTCAAAGTGAATACAAAATAAATTATTTAAATAGTAAAGTTAATCGAGAAATTACTAAGTGGAAAAGTGGTTAGAAGTGGGTTAGCCCTAAAATAAGGAAAGTGGTTTAAGATGGTTAAAAGGTAACCCCTTGAGGAAGCTACATGAAAGTATAAATAAGAGGCAAGGCTCTCTCATTTTAATTACACTTGAGAATATTGAATATGTATAAGTGATTGAGGTAAACAAAGGATATCTAAGCCGAATTTCAAAGGGAAGGTGAAGTAAAGAAGGCCGAAATTCAAGGGAGGATAGATTCTTTTGATCATGCTTTCTAAGGTATGTTATTTACAGGTCATCTCACCATTTTCACAATAACATGTTTTATGGATTGATTCATACTGTGACATTGGGAGGACATTGAGGAAACATATCCAAGTAGTTGTGAGACAAATTTCATCTTGTGTTTTGTTGCAATTTTGGAGTTACACGCCATAGAAAATAGGGTTTGTGGCTAGTCCTGAAACTAGTCTAAAACAAGTGTTTCGAGTAAAAATGTCATAACTTCTTCATAAAAAATCCAACTTCAATAATACCAAATGTATTAGTTAGAGTATAGTTTGTAGTATTCGATGTACAATTTTCATATCCATATAACAAATATTCCGTGCGAGACACGCTATACAAGTTCACTCTCTAGAATAAGCTAAAATTTAACAAGGCATGCCATTTTTGCTATAAGCCTTTTATGAGAGGTTCCAAGTAGTGAAATATGGAGGAATTGCATAAACGACACTGAAGAACATTGTGTACCATTTTCAGATCTTTATTCATTACAGGTACATAGTTATTATTATTGTAAGTTAGGGTTGTTGACTAATCCAAAATTAGTCATGTGAGACTAAAGTAAAGTTTGATAAAATGCTAGTCTCTTGTTGTTAAAGTTAAGGAAGGTTTGCAGGTATGTGATCATATACACCAGGTCTATTACAGAGTTAAAAATCAGATTTGGATGATAAAATTGATGAGGGCTTTTGGTTGAGGTACATGTTGGGTACATGGTTGAGACAAGTAGTTGATGAGTTGGCACATACATGAGGTGTATAGTTGATGATGTTGGTACATATTGATGAGTCATAGTTTATGTGTATTTAATACATGATTGGTACATACTTGGTACATGGTTGGAGGAACTTCTTAGTAGTATTTCTAACACATGGTTTATGGATGATGTAGCATACTTGTCTTGGTATATTATTAGAAGCATGTATTGATCTTGGTGATGATTATGAGTTATTGTGTTATGCTTGGTTGATGCACATATTTGAGAGTTGTCTTGTTAATTGATCTTGGTGAGTAGATCTAATTTGATTGATAATATTCATGAGATAGGTTGTTGTGATAGGTTGTTTGGATAGGTTGTTGCGATAGGTTATTTGTACAGGTTTGGTGCATGGTTGATGCACTTGTTCATGGTACAGGTTGGTGCATGGTACAAGTTGAGGTACAGTTTGGTGCATGGTTGATGCACTTTTTTATGGTATAAGTTGATTATAGGTTGAGGTACAGGTTGGTGCATGGTTGATGCGCTTGTTTATGGTACAGGTTGATGCATGGCTGATGCATGGTTCAGGTTATTGGTACAGGTTGTTTGGTGCAGGTTGATTGGTATAGGTTTACAACAGTGTATCTCACAATGATAGTGTGATAGAGGTTCCATCATTCTACTTATACATCAGGACGGTTGGATGGGGCAAGGATAGGTGGTTGTAGCCACCTTCCGACTGTAGCTGAAGAACATAAGGGGTTGTAGCCACCTTCCGGTTGTAGTCGAAAAACATAAGGGGTTGTAGCCTCCTTCTAGTTGTAGCCAGAGAATTGGGGAGTTGGAGCTTCCCTCAGGTTGTATCCTGAGAAACTAGGGGGTTGGAGCCTCCTTCTAGTTGCAGCTGAAAAACAAAGGAAGTTGGTGCTTCCAATGAATGTAATTCTTAAAGACATATAAGAAAAATAATTTTATGGTTTTCTCTCACTTTGGGTTTCCACGTAAAACACCAGTGTACTGTGTATGTGTATGATTGATCATTTGTTCATTGTTTATTTACTCTGCAACTATTGGATGATAATGCTACATTGATATAACACTTGCATTTTATGGTGAAAAAGGATTAAATTTCTCTATTAACGATTCACCCCCCCTCTCAGTAATCCAACAATTGGTATTAGAGCTAGTTCCTTCAGGAAATAATTTAACCACTAGAAGTAGATCACGGATTATTCTGAGAATGGAGTACTGATGTTTAATGTTCAGAATGGTTTAAAGTATGAGATGTGGTGTAGAAGGAAGAAATTATTTTTACAGGAACATGGACATTATATTTGGCTATCGCTTGTTACAAGATATGATAGTTCAAAAATGGAAAAGACTGCAGCCAAGAAGGAATTGAAGAAGAATAACAAAATAGCAATGGATTTCATCTGGGAAGGATTACCTAATCCGGTAAGAGAAAAGGTTGGTAAATGTTCATCAGCCAAAGAACTTTGGGATAAGTTAGATGACATATATCTTCACCCATCACAGATTTAGAAAATGCCAAAGAAGATGCAGATACAGATCAAGAAGAATTATGTTCACCATGTCAAATATATTTAGAAGATGAAGAGTACATAATCACCAGAGGTATGTTGTTTTGCTTTAATTGTGAAAAACATAGACATCTTGAAATAGAATTCCATGAAGGAAATGACACAGAAAAACTAATTGAAAAGGAAGACAATTATGAAGCATAATTGACTATAGCTTTAGATGAACTAAGAGAATAAAACAAGTTACTCAAGAAAGAACTGATGAAAAAAAATGAAAGTGTTCACATTTTTGAAGAAGCCCAATAGGTCATCAAGAACTTAAGAACTCAGCTAGAAGAATCCAGAAATATCGAAGAAAATATTGAATGTCAAAAGTAGTATTTGGAAGCCAACATAGAAGCATAGAAGGAAGAAGCATAAATGAGAGATAAGATATTGAAAGATCATCTTAAGGAAAGAACTAACGATCTAAACCATCTTGAGGAAGAGTTTGGTCAAGAAGAGAAAGGACTTGAAGAAGAAATAATGACATTAAAAATTCATCTTGAAGAAGCGAAAAAGAACAAACAAAGTCATGAAGTCTCAGATAATGAAGAAAGAAGAAGAGGCTAAGAATATTGAAGAAGAAGTTGTCACATTGAGAAGTAATATCGTCAAGCTCAATAAGAACGTTGAAGAGAAAGAAACATCCACATCAGTTATAGAGAATGAAGAGAAGCACTCTAGGTTGCTAGAAAAGAAGAATGAAGAAAATAGAAATAGTTATGCAGAAGTACTCAAAGGAAAGAATCATGGTCAACCAGAATCTAAGAAAACTATTGAAGATACATATTCAAGAAGACCAACCATGTTCAAGACACAAAGAATCTTCAATCATGATCATGATTAGTCAAGGAAGAAATTTAGAAGGACCACACCACAAAGAAGATCATTCACTCCCAGGTATGCAAATTTATTTTATGGTCATTGTTTTTATTGTACTAATTTTGGACATAAGGTTGTAGATTACATGGATTATAAAAGAAATATTCAAGCAAGAAGTGCCTATGTGGCCCCACGTAACATTGAATGTTACAAATGTCATAATTATGGGCACATAGCTAGTGATTGTAGAAGCATAATTGATACTTCCATGGAAGAGAACACTGACATCATATATAAGAAAGTATGGATAAGAAAATAGGAAGAACATGTGAACAATGACCATGGACGAGAGATCGCAATATTGGAAATAAAACGAGATGAAGAAAATTCTACAGAGAAAAAGAAAGATGTCAGATACAAAAAGTTTCAGAAAATAATTGAAAGAAAAGAAGGATAGGTAATTAAGGAACAGGTTCAAGAAATTGTACTTTCAGGCATTGTAGTGAAAGATGAATCCATAGACAAAAATAAATAAGTCAGAGCTAAGAGAGATGATGAATCTATCAATGAAGATGATGATGAATCTACCAATGTAGATGATGATGAATACACATCAGAGCAGGAATTGTTTTGATCCATCTGTCTTAGAGACTCTCAGGTAATATGAATATTAGATAGGGGGAGTCTATACAATAGTTGTGACAGAGCAAAGAACCATCCTTTGAGCAGCTTGCAGAGTTTGAGAAGAAATATCTAGAGAATTCAGTTAGCAAAAGTACAATTTGATAGATTAATCAAGACTTCATGATAGTATAGTGATAAATGGGTCAACATTATGGATAGTTGTGCACGTAGAGTCTTGGACAATATGGACATAGATGGATTCATAAGAACACTTAGAAGGTTTAGACAGATATATGACAGTGGACGAGAGAATGGATTCATAGATTGGTTAAGAGACAAAGGAATATTATCATAATAGACGATAATTACACAGGAAATGACTCAAACACTGCTAATAGATTCCAAATTGACAGATATGTTTTGGACACATGCAGTGCATACATCAATTCACATTCAAAATAGAGTAATGCTTAGAAACAACAATGAAAAAACTGTTGGACACACCTACCACACTTAGAGGGGCGGGGGGGGGGTGAATGAGTGTAGGGCTCTTTTATCCAAAACTTCCCTCTTCACATAAAACTCCTTAGTTAACATTCAACATTTATTCATTACCCGTTGTTGTGATTTATAACCAGTTAGATGTGAACATATATCAACAAAGCATATCATCAATAATTCATCACCACAAGTAACACAAAGAACACAAGATGTATGTACAATTTTTATTGTTGTTATGGACAACAATTCGGGGTTTATCAGCAACAACTGAATAGAGTACAACTCCACAAGAGCACTAGCTCTATAATTGAAGACTCATCTTACACCCTCAACACCAACTGAGATGAGGCAACAATCCTCAATAGATATCAATCTATCAACAAGTACGTGACATGTCAATAGTGTAGCCCACGTGTGTATTCTCCCTGGCTCACTACAGCCCGTGTGTGCACACGGCCAATGTATAACGCAACATGTGTATGCTTCTGAGCAACTAGGGTTTTTCTTTTCTTCACATGCTCAGATCCTCTACAACCTGCAATCACTTTCTCTTCTATTTTCCACTGTCCAAACTGACCCACAACCAGTCACAACATCTCCAAGATCTCCAATAGATTTCTCATGCTCCATAATAGATCAATATGAATGTTATCTCAAACATGTATAAGCATCTAGTATACCATAGAAATCATTTCACCACTGAATCACAAGATTATTGATCACTCTATCAACCAAATCAACCAAATTGAACCACATCATAGAAGCCATACCAAGAATTCCCTAAGCATTCCCTTCACATCAAACAATAGTATTCATAAAGATAATAATGTAATCATACCAGTGTCTCAATGATAGATCTAAGGCCATAGAATGTAGATATGGAACCTACCTAATCATCCAAGAGCTTTGCACCAGCTCAAACACAAGTCTTCACTATTATGTCCACCATACACTCCCTGTCTTCAGATAGCCCATGTATACCTTAATGTATACGCACCCTAAGCACATATAGCCTGCGTATACCTCAGAAACTAGGGTTTCTAAAGTTCCGAGAATTTTTCCGTCAAGATCTCCGACATTTCCAAAACTTTGATGCATCCATGAGATCCTCTTCTCACTCTCTTCCTCAGAATAGATCTTCAATCATGCTCAAGAGATCCACACCAATAATTCTCAAGACGCTCTCCATCAATAATCCACAAGATAATCTCAAGAAGCTCTCCATTGATCCACAAAAAGGATGTTCTACAAGAGACCATAGCTATCTTATTTATACTTTCATCTTCTAGGTCACTTAACCCATTTTTAGGTTACTTAACCCATTTCTAGGTCACTTAACCTATTTTCCATATTTTAGGGTTAACCACTTTCCATGAATAGAAATTTCTCCAATACTTTATCATTTAAATATTCCTTCTTGACTTTGTCACTTCTCTTTATTATTTAAATAATCCATATTGATTTTGTCACTTTACTTTATAATTTAAATAATGATTTCTTCTTTTCAAGAACTTTGACTTCTTTGACCTTGGGGGCTTCAAGCCTTCATATGGGGGTCCTCCAACTTGATAAGGCCATAACTCTCAAACCGTGAGGAATTATGTGACATTACACATACCACCGGAAATGTCATGAAAAGCACTATCCATCTAGGATAGTTTCACCAACAACTTCATTGATATTCATCTCATTATTCCACATACAAGCATGGGTCCTCCAACCGTTCTTCTATGATAACTCAATCTGCAAAGCGTCTTCCCGTGATGGATTTCACCATAAGGGGACCACTTTGGAGTTAATCCATTTGTGCACCTTATCAATCATGATAAGACAATAATGAGTTATCTTTTCATCAAACAAAATATGCATCATCATGTATCAATGACAACTCATTGATTCATCTTCATTTATGCATCATCTCAATGATCCATCTTTATCAATTGGTTTCCACTTTGACATCTATCATTATCATCAAGGACAATACATATACATTGTTCATCAATCATCAATCAATCAATTAATTGACATCAATCAATGACATCAATCAATCAAACCATTTACATCAATGACATATGATCCAACAATCTCCCAAATAATCAAAACATTGGCATCAATGACAACATGATCCAACAATCTCCCCCTTTGGGATTAATGGCAATACCAACATTGATGTCAACACCAATTACCAATTATTGATGTCACATGTAGATAAGGTAAACATCAATCACATCAATGTGATTAACTCTCCCCCTTTGACATCAATGGCAAAGGGCCATTCTCCTCTTGGGGCTTCCCCCCTATCTGAATTCATTTGATCTTCCTCTTGTAGAAATTTCAATACAAATTAAGTATTTCCTGCGATTCTCCTGATCTAACAATTATACGCCACTATTAAATACAAAATCACTTCTACTATTATTCTTGCAGAAAATTAAACCACGATCACAACCACAATCACAAAGTGAAATATCAAGAACACATAACACAAAATTTTTACCAGGAAAGCGTAAAGCTAAAAACCCCACTATCATATATTATGTATATCATGGATCATGAAACAATCTCATACAAAACTCTAATCCAAGAGCTCTCAGTACAATACAATCGTCTCACACTGTCATACACAAATCAACAAATACATGTGCCAATTCCTGTGTCTAGACAACTTGCCTCCTCTGCACAAATCCTTGCAATAAGAATTCTCACAACTCAAATTACAATTGCCTAGTTTGCACATGCTCATAAGCATATCCATTGCATGTATGATAAAATCACAACTAATAGCCAAACTGTCCCTTTCACCTGTTATCTCAACTGGGTCTCCACTGGATCTGACATGCATGTAGTTAACCATGGCGAATCTTCAGTTGCATGTGAGTTCACTGATTTACTGAACTCTCACTAGTGCAAGTTTAGTTACAACTAGTATAAATGATCTTAACTCACTTAACTACACTTATAGTTCTATTACAAATCCAACTCACTCAGTTATGAATGAAATAATAGATTAATATTTATTGTCCAATTTATTTAAGGGAAAAGTAAATTAGACACATGTTTCTTGTTGACTTTTCAACACTCCCTCTCAACAAGAAAGGGATTATCCTTCACCCCAATCCTGTCTCTATGATATTCGAATTTGCTCCTGGTGAGCGCCTTCATCAGAATGTATGCATCCTGACCTTTCATAGGAATGTATTGAAGCAACATGATCTTCCTCTGCACACAATCTCTGAGATGATGATACTGGATATCTATATGCTTAGATCTGTCATGAAACACAGGATTAATTGAGAGTTTAATGCAACTCTGATTATCACAATAAATCACTGTCGGATCTAAATGAGAACCAAACAAACCAACCAAGATCTTTCTCATCCAGATAGCCTCACATGTAGCTTGACTCGCTGCCATGTATTCCACTTCCGCTGAACTAAGTGCCATGAATCTTTGTTTCCTGTTGTACCAAGAAACAACTATAGATGAAATACTAAATATCCCCCCTGATGTGCTCTTTCTGTCTGTTGGGCTACCCGCCCAATCTACATCCATGAAGCCATGCAAATTCACCTCATCCATCTGTCTGTACCATAATCCATACTCATATGTTCCCTTCAGATATCGTAGGACATGCTTACCTACCTTCCAAAAGAGTTTGGTAGGCTTAACCATCGCTTGACTTAGCTGGTTAACTGCATAGAAAATGTCCAGTCTCATGTTAACTAAATACATTAGCGAACCTACTAACTGTCGATAGACAGTAGCATCCACTACTTCTCCAAAAGTAGCATCCTCTTTCCTCCAGTTTCCTGGAAGAGGAGTATCTATGGGTTTGCATCCCTCTATGTGAAACTTACCCAGTATCTCTCTTGCATACTTTCCTTGAGACACAAAAAGTTCACCATCTCGTTGCCATATTTCCAAACCAAGGAAATAATGGAGAAGGCCCAAATCCTTCATCTCGAACTCCTTTGCAAGGTCATCCTTGCATGAGTGTATCAACTACTCATCACCAGTCAGTATTAAATCATCAACATAAAGGACAATGATTAAAATCTTACCCTCCACCACAATTTGGTATAGGTTTACATCCACTTCACTTTTGGTGAATCCCAATCCAGTGAAATAACTATCTATCCGAGTGTACCAAGCACGGGGTGCTTGCTTCAGCCCATACAGTTCTCTCTTGAGTATGCACACATGTGACTCTCTATCAAAGGTCTCAAAACCTTCTGGCTGATCAATGTACACTTCTTCCTCAATGATCTCGTTGAGGAACATAGTTTTTACATCCATATGATGAATGCGCCAGCCCATCTGCGCTGAGAGTGCAAGGATGGATATTATGGAAGAGTACCTTGTGACAGGTGCAAAGGTCTCATCATAATCTATCCCCTCAATCTGTGAGAAGCCCCTGGCCACAAACCTGGCCTTGTATTTCTCCACACTCCCATCAACAGCTTGCTTTACCTTGTAGATCCATCTCGAACCTACCACTGATTTGTCGACCGATCTTGGGACAATTTCCCATGCACTATTTTTGACAATGGAGTCATACTCCTCTACCATAGCATCAACCCAAGTGGGTTCTTTCACTACTTCCTGAAAGGAAGATGGTTCATTCACAATACATTTTCTCATGAGAGCCATGTATCTAGCAAATCAATCAGGAGACTATCTATGTCTGTGCTGTGAAGTAGGGGCTCCTACATTATGTGCAACATCTAGTCTCAATCTGTTAGCTTCCGTGGTGTTCTTTCTACCATTTCTGATGGATGGCTCTACTTGAGTGGTTTCCTCCACTCCATGAACCTCCTCATGTGGCTGGTCCACATCTTGAGACTCATCCTTGGGAACCAACAATTCCTCTTCTGCATGCAAGTCTAGCTCCCTCTCAAGCGACAAACGCATGGCTTTCCCCTCATCAAATTTTATATCCTGTCGCAGAACAATCATCTTACTATTTAGGAAATACACACAATAATTATGGGGTGTTTCTATGTACCCCACAAATATCCCAACTTCAACAGTCAGTTCCAGCTTCTTCCTGGCATCCTTGGTCACATGCACATAAACAGATGAGCCAAAAATTTTAAAATGAGAAACATCAGGTTTCTTACCAGTAAAATCTTCTTTAGGTGTACTCATTCCAAGTACTCTATGAGGACAACGGTTCTACACATAAACTGTAGTATTTCATGCTTCTGCCCACAAATGAAATGGTAGGATTTGATCATGAAACATCGCTTGTGCTACACCCATGATCGTTCTGTTCTTTCTCTCTGTGACCCCATTTTGTTGTGGGTTATGAGGCACTATGAGTTCTCTTCGAATTACTTCTCTGTTGCAGAAGTATTTGAATTCATTAGAGATGTATTCTCCACCATTATCGCTCCTTAGAGCCTTCACTTGCTTCCCCGACTCTTTCTCCACCAATGCTTTAAACTCACAGAACTTTGAGAATGTTTGATCCTTCTTCTGCATGAAGAATATCCATCATTTACGAGAAAAGTCATCAACAAAAATAACATAATACCTATGTTTTGTTGTTGAAGCAACTGAGAATGGTCCACACATGTCCGTGTGAATTCTCTCCAGGATCACCGAAGCACGGTTCTCCTTTTCATTAAAGGTGTACTTTACGTACTTCCCCAGGGTGCACCCCTTGCACTGATCTAACTGAGCAAGTGTTCCCCTTGGAAGTCCAGTAGATTTTGCTGCATGATCTTCAAGGCTCCATGATGAAGATGGCTCGATCTCCTGTGCCATAGTTCACCCTCATCCCGGCTCACCACTTTTTTTGCCTTGACTATCATGGAACTGCAACCATCTACCTCTAGCATGTAGATATTCTTAACTCAAATCCCTATCTTCTTGACTTGACCCGTTGCTTTATGTCACAGGTAGGATTTTCCACTGCTAAAAATAACATCATAGCCTCTGTCCTCCAACATTGCGACTGAGACCAGGTTTTTTCTTCAGACCTGGAACATGCATAACATTTTTCAATTGAAATGGTTTACCTGACTCCCTCTAAAAGGTAATGGTACCAATACCAATTGCACTGTATCGTCCATCGTCTCCCATCTCTATATGCATTCTGAGATCTTTCTCCTCCAATTCAATGAAAGACTCTTTATCTCCTGTCATGTGGAAGGAAGCACCACTATCCAAATACCACACCGATCCCGATGCACTTGAAGCCATGCATGCGATTAAATAAAAGTCAAGTTCAAATTGTGAGACAAGAGCCTCACCAGTTGCAGCTCTAGCAACCGTCTTGTTCTTCCTCTTCTGTGGATAGTTAGTAGTGAGATGCCCATGTTTGTGACAATGAAAACACTTCACTTTGGACAAATCTAGCTTCTTGACTTTAGACTCGGATTTTGGATGGAATTTCTTCCCTCTCCCTTTCCTTGCCTTGGAAGTCAAAGCACAATCCTCTTCATCATCACACTTTGATGAAGATCCATCTCTAGTGTTCCACCTGAACTCCTCTTGCACTAGATCTGACCATAGTCATTCCCAATCCGACAATTTTTCCCTTCCATTGACAGAGTCTTGATAACTGTGCCAACTCTTGGGAAGTCCTAGGAGAGCCAAGCTCACCAAATCATTAGTAGGGACTGTTATTCCCACACTTCCAAGATCATCCTGACATTGGACAAACTTCGTGATATATTTTGGAATGGTGTCGCCCTTCTCCATCTTGATCTTCCTAAGTTTATCTTTGAGCACCAATTTCCTATGGTCGCTGTTGTTTTGGAATAGATTCCTCAAAACCTTCCACATTGCATGTGGTGTGGTTTTCCCATGGAGACTTGAGACAATGTGGTCTCATACTCCCTCCAACAGAATCCTCCTCGCCTTTGCCACTTTCTTTTGCCATCCATCAAGATTTGTAGTATCTGTCGCATCCGGCTTAGGAACATCTTTGTCAATGTATTCCTTCAAGCCATTGTCTTCGAGTACTGCCTCCATCCTATCCTTCCAAGCAGTGTAGTTCTATTTTCCCTCGATTGCATACTCCAACCTCAAGCCATTGAAAGACATTTTGATCTTGAATCAACTGTCGCACCAAGAAAATCTTGCAAATTTGAATGTTATCCAACCACAAACTCAACTGCTACAATCCCTCTTTCCCTGGGAGGTTCGCACCCCACCTATGAGTAGCCTGAGGGAAGTTCACACCCTGCCTATGTATAGCCTGCAAACTTGACTGGGAGGATCTCACTATAATACACTATAGGGTGAGGAAAGTTCGCACCTCTCCCTTGATCAGCCTGCGAGAATGCTTAGGAAAGTTCGCACCTCTCCTTTGACTAGGGTGTGAGAATTTCTTCTTTGGGAACTATGCGTAGTCTACAGTACTAAATTTCGCACCCTGCTAGAGATGGGACCTGCAAAAATAAAAGAATTTTTACACCTCACTTTCCGTGGCCTCCGTGGCTCTGCCCTAGCTCCGTGGCTTTGATACCATGTAGAAATTTCAATACAAATTAAGTATTTCCTGTGATTCTCCTGATCTAACAATTATAAACCATTGTTAAATACATAATCACTTCTACTATTATTCGTGCAGAAAATTAAACCACGATCACAACCACAATCACAAAGTGAAATATCAAGAACACATAACACAAACGTTTTACAGGGAAAGCGTAAAGCTAAAAAACCCACTATCATATATTATGTATATCATGGATCATGAAACAATATCATACAAAACTCTAATCCAATATCTCTCAGTACAATACAATCGTCTCACACTGTCATACACAAATCAACAAATACATGTGCCAATTCCTGTGTCCAGACAGCTTGCCTCCTCTACACAAATCCTTGCAATTAGAATTCTCACAACTCAAATTACAATTTCCTAGTTTTCACATGCTCATAAGCATATCCACTACATGTGTGATAAAATCACAACTGATATCCAAACTGTCCCTTTCACCTCTTATCTCAACTGGGTCTCCACTGGATCTAACATGCATGTAGTTAACCGTGGTGAATATTCAGTTGCATGTGAGTTCACTGATTTACTGAACTCTCACTAGTGCAAGTTTAGTTACAACTAGTACAACTGATCTTAACTCACTTAAATACACTTATAGTGTTTTTACAAATCCAAATCACTCAGTTGTGAATGAAATAATAGATTAATATTTATTGTCCAATTTATTTAAGGGAAAAGTAAATTAGACACATGTTTCTTGTTGACTTTTCAACACCTATGAATAATCATCTCCCCTTTTGAACAAGGGATATCACTCTGATGTAAAGCTGAATATACATTGAACATGCTCCCCCTATGACCATTGCTCCTCCTAGAATTATGCCTCTGTGCTCTTTCTTCAAATATAGGGATCTTTTCTAGGTATGCATCTGATAAATATCTCCTCCTGGAATCATGGGAAGAAGAATGACTCCCCCTAAGGGTATGTATCCCCTATTTTCTCTGCAAGATGAACAATATGCTACCATATGACGATCCTTGGACCTGTCCATGCATCAAACTTGTGCCATACCATACATCATGAAACAAAATATATGTCATCAATGAAATAGAGAATCATGAACAATATATCAACTAAGTACATCATGTACCAAAATGTGCCCACCATGCACAACACCCATGTACATCAACAATGTGCCAAAAGATATCATCCATGAAAATGTATCCACCATAAGCCAAAATGTGCATCTACCAATATGCCAACAAGTGCATCTACCAATTATGCCAACCATGTTCATCTACCAATATGCTAAACAAATACCATCCATGAGTGTACCATCATGCATCATTACTTGCACCAAGCAAGTATATCAACCATGCATCAATAAGCTAAGACTCCCCAATGATGTACAACATGACTATCAACTCAACTCACCAA